>LR749497.1:352599-515026 GCA_902729485.2 Mus minutoides | reverse complement strand
GTATTTTAGACATTTCCAGGGCCCCCCTGTCCAACAATGGATAAAGAGGTAGCCCCAAACCTGACACTGGGATTCTCACTTAAAAAAATTATGGCTTCTGGGAGTAGCATTAACCACTCATAGTGAGTACCTCTGTTCAAACTCCTTTTTCAAAAGATTTATTTTTAATGTCCTTACAAAGCAAAGAGGTTTTTTTTTTATTAGCTTTCTCATACACCCGTAATTTTGCTTAAGCTTCTCCACTCTCCCTTCTCTCTCTACCCCTGAATGTGGTGGTTTGAATAGGTATGGCTCCCATAGACTGATACGCTTGAATGCTTGGCCCAGGGGGAGTGGCACTATTAGGTGTGGCCTTGTTAGAGAAAGTGTGTCACGATGGAGGCAAGTTTAAGGTAATCTATGTGCTCAAGCTCTGCCTAGTGTGAAACACAGTAGCCTCCTGGCTGCCTTCAGATCAAGATGTAGAACCCTTGTCTCCCCCAGCTCCAAGTTCGTCTGCACGATGCCCTACTTCCCACCATAAGGATAATGGACTGAATCTCTGAAACTGTAAGCCAGCCCTAATTAAATGTTTGCCTTTATAGGAGTTTCCTAGGTCATGGTGTCTCTTCACAGCAATAAAACCCCAAGGCCAGGAGTAGGGTATTGCTGTGATAGGCCTGAATGTGCTTTTGTTTGGAGGAGTGTGGATTTTGAGACTTTGTATTAAGAAAGCAATGAAGTGCTTTACGCCATGGTTAATGGACCATCCTAACAGTAACAAGGAAGACAGTTATACTGAGGGTGACTTGACCCATGGAGGCTTGGCTCAAGAGGTTTCAGATGAGAAGAATTTTAGTATGTTGCCTACATATCATTCTTGTCTGAAGAGGATTTAGATTAACTGCACCGACAACAGAAATCTCCCCAAAAAGTCTAACATAGAGGTTGCCCTGTGGTTCACACTTATGAAGAACACTTTGATCAAGCATAGCAAGACAGTAAGCAGCACCTCTCCATGGCCTCTGCATCAGCTCTTCCCTCCAGGTTCCAGCCCTGCTTGAGTTCCTGTCTTGACTTCCTCCAACAATGGTCTATGATCTGGAAACATAAGCCAAAAATCCCTTTCCTCCTCGGCTTGCTTTTTGGTCATGATGTTTTGTCGGAGCAACAGAAACCTTCACTAAGACAACCCCTCTGCCTCCATCCTTGCGCAGACTCACCTACATCTTTATGTTTTCTTCCTACACTTGAAGAGATGTGGTTTGAGATCAGAAACAGTAGCACTGGCCCAGGATGGAGACAGTCAAGTGCACCCTGAGGACCTTCACAGGGAAGCATGTCACAGATATCCACAGTACAGGGTGTTGAGTTGCCATGTGCCTTGCCTGTCCAGGGTGGTTTCCAATTCTTCCACCGTGTGTTGCCAGTGGCATGTACTCTCTCAGCCTACTGACCTTCCAATTTTTTATGTCTTTTAAATTAAAGAGGACACCATCCAACCACATCCCCTTCTAGATCCTACCAGCTCTAGCTGGCTCCCTGGCCAGCACTGATCCATGCAATGTCTCATCCTCTCTTTTTACTCAGGGTCTTGGCTGGCTTTCTGCCTGGGTAACTCCTCATCAGTCTTGCAGTCTTCACCTACCTACACGTGGTTCTAAGGAATGCTCTCCCTCCCTTAGTCTGTTATGTGCTCTGTTATCCTTCCATGTCCCCATGGAAGGTATCCCAGAATGTACCTATGCAACTCTGTGACACCTGCCCCTACCCGTACTAGCCCATGAGCTCTGCGAAATCCCATCAATATGGAGTCTGCTTTGTCTGATATGAGCATTTTTTGATTGAAACAAGCACTCTTTCTGACTCAGCTGTTGATCACTACATAGTTAAAAAGTATATATGGACAGAAGATTCTGGAGATGAATGTGGTATGGGTGTGGTCCAGGGAATGGCCAGCTGAATCTGAGATGGCCATCTCTGAGCCACTGAGGCCCAAATTTGGGAGTCTTTCTTCTGCCCAAATCTTGCACCAAAAGCTCAAGTTTGGCAGTTCCTTATAACCACAGACTGATAGGTTATAAGTAAACAGCAATAAGAAAGTCAGGACATGCACAAACCAACACTCAGAGAAGGAACAGAGGAAGGGACGGTTGAAAGGGGAATCTTAGAGTCAACCATATCACAATCAGATGCTGTTCTTTGAGGTCAGTGTTAGGGGATATGGGGCAAGTGGCCTCAGCTAGGACAGCCAGTCTCTCTACTCTAATCCCAGCACAGGACTTGGTGGGGTCATCCAGGGCCCCTACAACATGGAACCTGCTAAGATCCCACAAGCTAATATCAAGGCCACTGTTCCTCTCTTCTGCACTCCAAAACATTCACACCGGAGTCCTAGTTTTCAGCCTGTGCCAACTGCCTGGAAGCAGACAGGGTTTGGGTAGCAGTGACGGCAATGGCACTGCCCATATGTGCTTCTAAAGCCGATTAGCAAAGATACTTCTCAGACTGACATTAGGCCACAGGTTGTATCTGGTTGGAGGTTATGCAAGAGCCTAGAAGTGAGAATCCTTTAGTCCTTTTACAGGTTTCTCACTAGTACTCAGCTGGACCCTTGATCTCTTGTGAACAGATGGGAGATTTGGTGGAAACCACGTAATTGGCACAAACAGGTAGGAACAGAGCGTTCCACCCTTCACAAGTGCTGTACCGTGCTTCCAGCAACCTGCACAGCTTCATGTGCAACCCCAGCATTAAGATCTATGGCGTTTCCGTGATCACTCATGAACACGAGAAAGCAGTGAAACCGAGTTGCCTGGTGCCCATGTCCAGCTGGTGCTGAACAGGGTGATGCCCTGTTCTCTGATTCCGGCTCGCATCTCATAAACACAAGTTCTTGTTGCAGTTTCTTCCTGGGTTTTGCTCCACGCTGGGGATTTTGCTGTTTAAAATGGTCCTTGGCCCTAGAGCAGGACTGTGCCTGGTTCCTAAGCACAGGGAGAGCACAGGCTGGAGGTGTGGTGTTATAGACAAGGTCAATGTGAATGTTACTATCCACGAAACGAGTGTCTCTGAGCAGTGACTATACAGAGTAACATGCTCCGACTGGATGATGCCATATTATGGCAGGCTGGCAGGAATCTCACCCTCTGTTATCCCAGAAGCAGCAGATAAGTACTCACAAATCGAGTACTTATTGCTCAAGGCAACTTGGTAGGCTAACTGCAGAGATGAATAGCACAGGCTAGCCACAAACATGATCAGCACTGAGAAAGAAGGAACTACAAGGTTTATGAGCTTGAGGGCCCCTGGGGAGGCTGAAGTGCTTCCAGAACGTTCTCTTCTGGTTGTCTGGATCGTGAGAGTCATGGTGGCCCACGAGGAATGACTGGTCCTGGTTAGTCTTGATCAATGCCTGCTGACCGTGTAGACAAAAGCTTGCGAAGGGTACTATTTTCCTGAAGAAGGGTCCCAGAGGCTTCAATTCTCCAGTGCTCTCCCCCTCTGTGGGCCCAGAGCTGTCTGTTACTCCTTAGGACCAGAGGCTCAGTGTGAGGGAAAATGCCCCCAAGAGCTCTGAGGGGGCTAAGCCAGGCTGAGAAGGCTTGAAGCCAGCTGATGGGCCTCAAGTCCTAGGAGGCCTGTTCTCTACTTAAAGGGCCAGATGCTACTCAGCTTCTATAGATTGCTTCAAGGAGGAATTCCATCTTGACTTTTTTTGATCCTTATGGAAAGACAAAAACCAACCAACCAACCAACCAATAAAATAAGTTAGAAGCCTTGATTTTTTTTTAGGTGAAAACTTTAGATTTTGGACATTCATTCAAAGTCTTTGAAACCCCCAAAGGAGGTACGCTGGACCTTTGTAGGTCTGCCCCAGCCATTGGGGGTTAGCATAAGAGCTGAGTCGGCAGAGAGTGGGAGAGGGAGGGAGAAGCAAAGCTTGAGAATCCTGGGCCCATGTCTGCTCTATCCACCCTCTGCCATGTATCACATGGCCTGATCATTACCAGCGAGGCATTGACTAGGTCTTATCTCACCAGCAAGGCCACCTTAGCCTCTACAGTCCTGGCCAGGCCCCTCCCCAGGTTCTAGACACAGGCTACCTGGAACAAATGTGCTCCTTTATATAGTCAATGAGTGCCTTCAGTAGGAAAGAGGACTTGAGTTGTTCTGGGGTTGGCTTCTGGGTTGACAAGTATCAATCTGGTTAAGTCTGCCTAGTGGAGTCTCTGTTCTCCAGTTGCTAAGGTGGAAAGATCTTTCTTACCCAATCACAATCGCATGTTCAAAAACACAAAGAACACTTGACGGGATTTTTACTGGTTCCCAAGGGTAAGGGAGAAGGGGTGGAGGCAACCAACCAAACAGGAGGAGGAGGAGGAAGAGGAGGAAGAGGAAGAGGAGGAGGAAGAGGAGGAGGAGGAGGAGGAAGAAGAAGAAGAAGAAGAAGAAGAAGAAGAAGAAGAAGAAGAAGAAGAAGAAGAAGAAGAAGAAGAAGAAGAAGAAGAAGACAACACAATGGTGGTTTGTTTCTTTTTAAATAAACTAAATCACTGCTTTTGTTGTTTTGTTTTATTGGCTTTTTGTTGTTGTTCTAGAGATTAAACCCTGGGCCTTGCATAGGCTAAGCAAGAGCTCTACTACTGAGCTACATCCTAAGCATGTTTTAGAAAACAAAAATCAAAAAATAGCAAATGCTGTTGCTGTGCCCACTTTTATTCCTGAGGCCCCAGTGAGGGAGGATGCCATGGCTCAGCGAGGCCATTGTCCTGCAGCAGGTGTCTTCCCTCCGTGACTCTCTGTCTCTGTCTTGTCTTTCTCCACACCATGCTCACGCTCCTGTTTACTAACCTCCTACTGCACACTGGGCCCTGAAGAACCCCATTTCAGGAGGCGCCCCGTCTTCAGGGACTGCAGACAGCACAGGACACTCGGGACCAGGTTCTGAGGCTCACACTGCTCGCTGCCCTCTGCTGGACTCGCTAAGGCTCCAGGAAGAGCAGCCTGGCTCAAAAAGGATGAACAGGTTTTGGGGTCAGCTTTGATGGAACACACCCTGAATTCTGCTTTTGGAAATACCAAGAGAAGAGTGGTGTTAGTGACATCAGGCATCAGTGCTCTGGTGAAGGGTAGCGTAACCCTTTCAGTGCTGTGAGCCTCTAAGGTCTTTGACCTTCTCTGCTTCTCACTCTGAGAACTAAACCCCAAATGGCTTCCCCATCTACCTTTCTAACTGTAGGGAGGGGTCTGCCCAAACGTGATTCCCAAAGCAGGCTCTCACAGTGAGTGACCTAGCAACCATAGACTTGGAAACAAAGTGGCGGTCACACTGAGTTCTAACCTGCCAGCTAACACTGGCTCCGGGTCCCATGGCTGAGTGCAGAAATCAGGATGAGGGGTTTTAAGACTGCATACACATCTTATTAATGCCAGATCTCATCTCGAGTGACAAAGGGCAAAGACAGTCCATGTCAATGTCACGTGGACCAACTGGGGCCACTGGGTCTCTGTAAAGTCTACGGTTTTGTGATAATGGAGTGTGGGCGAGTTACTCAGAGCCAATGGCAGCACAGCTAGGAGAGAAACTTGGCCTCTACAAATGGAGGTGCTGAGCTCCCTCTGGCCCTCTGCTGAAGTTATAGTCACTTGTTCTGATTTCTGTGGAGTTTCGAGGCCCCTGTTGGAACAGGGCCAGGGGGTTCTATTCTTGCTCTTCTACTTTAATACACATTAATATTGAGGCACAGGCTCCAGAGGTTTTTGGACTGGCCTGTGGGCCAGATACACCACCATCTCCAGGGGTGGGAGCTTGTTAAGAACCACTGTCCCACCTATGCCCCTAATCCAGGGTAGGCCTATGAGTCTATACTTAACATGCTTCTCTAGTCCTAGAATTCAGCTATCTCTCCCAAAGGGCCTTCTGAAGTCATCTAGGGGATGGTGCAAGGCTCCAGGGTATGGTCTTGCCTGTGTAGGATACCATCTTTGATCCTGCATTTGTAATGCTCAGGCTTCAACCCGACCCCAAAATCAGCATCATAAAAGGTGGGACCAAAACCCTGGCCTGTGAAACCTCCTCTGGGTGACTCCAAATGAAGCGTCCACACATTGACAGGCTGGCCCCCGGCAGAGTCACATCAGGAGGAACATAGATAGGCCTGAGTGAGTGACTCGTAGCTGCCAAGCTGATCGACTGTAGCCGCAGGATTGCTGCTTCTATTGCTTGGAAGGCTGGGGGGGGGGGCAAACTGCCCACCGGGTCGCCGGACAAGCTAAACTCTGCCACTTCCTCCTTGGGAGCAGATGCCGGGCACTGGAAGCCCTTCAAAGGGAAAGTATTTGGTCAGGAAAAACATTCTAGAGCACCGGCTCCTAAGAAGAACTGGCGTCAAGGGCAGCACCAGGAGACAGGTTGCAAGAGCGAGCCTGGGCTAAGGGCAAGCTTGTCTTGGAGAATCCGGGGTGTGTGGTCCCTTGGTGCCAGTCGTGAGCTTGGCAGCCCTGACCTTCACAGGGAGCTGAGGGCCCTGGATAGCATCCATAGCCGAGCATGCATGGCAGGCCAGGAGTAGTGGGGACTGCTCATCCGTATGGCTTTGGATAGGTCGCCCACTTCCCAATTCTCTGGCCCAGTAACAATCTGAGAGGTAACGGCCTGCCGGGGAAGGAGAAAGCCAGACAGGTCCTGGCTATTTCCTTTGCCAAAATGTCTAATTAGCATGGCTGGGTGTGTGATGCTCCGCAGACTGGGGAGGTGAGAGCACAGTGGATAGCCATCCTCCACCAAGCAGCTAGTGCTGTGCACATGTGTGCCCAAAGCTGCAAAGACCACAATGCCTTAAATCCACAGAACTACTAACACTTCTCCAGGCCCCAGGGAGGCTGTGTGCTCAGAGCCCCGGAACTGGGTCACATCTACACACAGGATCCAACCCTGTTCCTTTTAGCTTCCTCCCTCTCTTTTCTTTCTTCTTCATGCTCCTTCTAATTATTTGCTACCCCCGCTTTTACGGGGTCACTCAATACACAATAGCTTCAAAACGGGAAACCACACTTGCTCTTGAAACCAGCAGTTCTGTGCCGGCCGGCACCTTCCTTCTCTTGCTTTCTGTCTTGCGAGTAGACAGCGAGACGAGTTACATACAAGGACCCTCTATGCCGCGTGTCCCAGCAAACGATGAGAAAACGAGCCAGAGGCCTGCCAGGAGATGACAGTGTCTCTGAGCAAGAGTGGGCTGAGCAGCTGCTAGGGCAGCAGAGTTCAGTGACTGGGGGTGGGGGTGGGTCTCCAAGTACACTGGGCTGCAGAGAAAGAACCCAAGAATGAACAAGATGCTGATCCTTGGGTAAAAATAAAAGAGCAGGATGGGGAGGGGCTTGCGCATATCTGCAGGGTTTTCTCTCTTAAAAATAGATCAGAAAGAAACAGTACAATGTCAGCATCTGAAACCTTCTGGGTGGGTGAGCACAAGGTTGCCGTTACACAATTGTTTCCCACTGTGTTGGGGGAGAAAAAAAGCTTTTGAGATTAAAACATTTAAATGGGAGATATCCTATAAAAATGCTTTTATTCCGGGAATGAAGACAGCTAACATCTGGAGAGGACTCACAAGGGAGAAACCAAGGCACAGCACCTCATCTGCAGTGCATGGGGAGCCAGGCCTGGAGCACCCACGGCCAGACTCCAGTCGATGTTACAACCACCACACCATGCTCACGGTCCTGGGGGGTGGGGGTGGGGTGGGGAGGGCATCTGGACATGGATGGATGCTGGGGTGGATCTCTGGAGACTGAGCACGTGAGATGGAGCCTGCTGACTTACCTTTGACTCTAAGCCTCTATGCGCTACCTTGATCTCTTACAGGTGAACACGTGGTACTATTTTTGTAAGTGACTTTTAAGAGTTAGAGCAAAAAGTTAACAAAATCCTGGAGCAGCAGGAGACCTCCTTCCCCAGGTTGAGGATCTGTGTTCTAAAACCAGTGGCTTCCACACCCTAGGCAGCTGCCCATAGCAATCGTGGCCCTGGAGGCCATTGGTTTTTGTGTATTTGCTGGTTCCCCTATCCCTGTCCTCATCGCGGTGACCTTGCCTCCTGTGGCAGGTGGTCACATACCAGATGACCCGTGTAATTGGTCCAGGGGTGACTACCTTCCCCAAGCCCAGTCAATCACAATTCCCTCATCAGGCTCTTGTCTCCCAGAAATTCTTTCCTCCTGGTCCTGGACCCAGAATGTCAGTTGCTCGGGCCTGCTGACACAGGGTGACTCAGGGACAAAAACTACTTCATTCACACCGGATCCTGTCATCTCAAGCCAAGCTCCCACAATGCCTTGCCCATTTGGTGTGGTTGCAGTCACATGGTAGGTGGCAGTGTCTCCTCTGAGTTGGAATCTAGCCAAATAGAAATGCACAGCTTCCCATGAGGAAAACTGAGGGCTCATAGCCTCCAGTGTTAGGGACCCTGAAGGCTAGGACCCTGCACTGCCATCTGCCATGTGTGTCAAGCAGGTTCTTGACCTCTCTGTGCCTCAGACACATTCCCAGGACTCCTACTTCCTCACAGTGATGCCCCAAGGATGGCACCAACCACACCCAGGCACACCAGCAAACAGGAAAATTAACACCATGAAAACAACGAATACTCACTACCTGCAGAAGTACATGCTTACCAACCATGCTAAACTCAGGAGACAGGCAGGTGGGCAGCACACTTCCTTCTGGGGTCAGACTCTTTCTGGACCCTCAAGAATAAAAGCCCCACCCCCTCTCCAGGCCTTCAGCTGAGGCTACTAGAGAAGGATGGAAACAGGCAAGGGAGGGAGTAGGGGCATTCACCCCCTGGATAAATTCATTCATTCATTCATTCATTCATTCACTCACAAAGTCTGCCATGGTCTCTGAATGAATGTCATGGCTCCTAGGTGCCTCTCGCTTCTCACCCTTCGTGTATGGAGGTACAGTGGTAGCTCAGCGCTGGTCTGGGTTCTGCTGCCTCTCAGTCTTTGCTCCAGTGTTGGCAGCCGTCCTTGTTGAGCCCTCCTCAAATAATTAAACCTGGGAGTGTAATCTGAGTTCTGTTGGGGGCCCCAACTATTTGACAGTAAATGTTTTCTGGTCTCCTGGACCCTTGTCTGATAAAACCCTATTCTGTCAAGGATGTCGCTCAGTGCCTCTGTGGCCACCCAGATTCCACCCTAAGTCTCTATACCCAAGCAGGTCTCTCCAAAACCGCATACTTCAGACCCAAGGAAGGGAGGCGGAGGTGACTGTTTTCGTCTGATGGACGGGCAGCCTTTACGGGAACTACACAGGTACATCTGGGTTGCAGGAGCTTCCATAGAGCAGCGCAGTGATTTCTGCACACCAGCAAAGATACCTGAGAGTGTATTTATAGAAAGATACAGAGACGTGGACAGGCAGCATCTACCTAGCTACAAAGGCGGCTAGAGAGCCGCAAAACCATTTGCTGATGGCCGAACTCAGGTTTCACACCCTCTGTCACACAATGGTGCCATCTTGGGAAACCACACTTTTCTTTCTTTCTTTCATTCTTTTTTTTTTAATGTGGCTGCTTCTCTCTGTAGTTGTTCCAAAACTGAGAAGGCTGGCTACAAGGACAATCCTTAAACACAGGTGCATCCTTCAAAAGCCAAGGGGGGCACAGGAAGAGCGGGCGCTTCGACACTGTACATGGCCAAGGACAGAAGAAAGCACAGGGCTGGCTTGGGCCAAGGGTTAGTTCCCTTTGGAAAGGGGAGGCGGTAACTCCCGGAAACACAGCTAAGGTGTCTAGGTTGAGGTGTGAGAACACAAGGGGAGGGAGGGCGCAATGGAAGTCCACCGAAACCTCCTGAAGCGTGTTACAATCAATTAAGGGTGAAGTTGAACCAGAATGACACTGAGAGGTAGCAGCTGTTGTCCTCGGGGGCTCTTGAGGGTCTCCGAAGCTGGACCAGGCAAGGGCGCTCTCCGGGAAGAGCTGAAGTGGGGGAGCTGAGCCCAGGGCTCCTGTGGTTTGGGAAGATCTGTGTAGAGCCTGCAGCTGGGGTGGCCCAAGGACCCTTCCAAACCCAGAGTCACTTCCTGGGTGAGTTACATGATCCCCACAACGTATAAATAAAAGTTTACTTCTGTGTTTCCATATGTCTTCTACATGAAGGCTGGCTAAATATTAGTGGAGTAACAATAATTATTAATAACAATAATTGCCATAATAACAATAATTAATAGAATAGTAATGCCTTAGGGTGTGGGCTGGGTCCTTCCCGTGGCAGGCTGCTGGGGTCTAGGGCTGATAGAAGTGGTGGTAATGGTGGTGGTGTTCATGGTGGTGATGGTGCTCATGTCTCTGGATGGCCTGCCCAGCCTGGCTCTCATACACCACCACGGCAGGCAGCTCCCTCACCTGCTCCCGCCCCATGACGGTGGAGCCTCCTGCAGCCAGGGGGGCCTGCAGGCCCCGGCAGCTTGCCTGGCTCTCCTTGGCTCGATGCTTGTGCTTCTTGTGCCCCAGGGGTGCCAGGGTAGGGAGGAGGGCTGGGCCGGTGGCCAGGTGGGCAGAGGGGGAGAGAGTGTGGGTGGTGGGTACCAGTGGGGGCTTGCTTCTTGCACCTCTGGCCCCGTGGCCCATACCCATGTTCTTGCCCTGGGCCTTGGGGGACCTCACAAAGTGCTTGCTCCCATCCTGAGTGCCCCGGAGCCGTTGCTGGAGCTCGGATGTCTTGGCGAATGGGGTGTCAAGGAGGTGGAAGAAACCCGGGTCCACACCTTGGGGCCTCCGGTGTGGGATGTGGGCTGCTTCTGGCTCGTGGGAGCGAGAGCGAGTGGGGTTGGAGATTCGAGGGGGCAGCTCTGACTTCTGGGCCACCGAAGGGGAGCCTAGGAACCAATCCAATAGATACTTCATGAGCACCCACTGTGCGCACTGGGCTACCCGGGGTTACCAGGTACCATCGCTTCTGTCTGAGCTACCAGCCCTCTAATGCTTTCTGCAGTCCTGTAGGGAAGAGACATGTTCCCATTCTGCTGAGAGGTGAGGACAGAGAAGGAAGGGACTAAAGGAGGTGGGCGGAGCATTCTAAATAGATAAAGGGAAATGCAGGGTGAACTCAGAGAGAGCTCAACATTAAGAGGAAGCAGGACTGGCACAAGGACAGGGGGCACAGAGGCTGGCAGAGCAGCACATTCCTGGACCAAGCAGCCACTGGGGCTGGGGCTGGGGCTGGGGCTAGGGCTGGGGCTGGGGCTGGGGCTGGGGCTGATGTGGGACAAGGGCTAGGCTGGCTTGAGCGGGGCTACTGCTTTTGCTGGACTCTCAGCCTTCTCTTGCTCTTGGATTTTGCCTAGCTTTATCTAAGTATTACTTTGATTTTTGAAAATGTCTTCAGTCTTTGGTTAGGGGCTCTGAGATGAGCCTCTGACCTGTCCAGTAGAAAGCTACCTATCTCCCCAGTCCTCAGGGATCAGTGGCTACCACCCAGCACTGTGTGTCTAGACTATGCCCCACACAGCAGCCCCTTACCAGGTCCAAACTGAGACGTGTAGTTCTCTATCCCCGCCAGGTCTAGGTAGTGGTTTCTCCTCTCGATGTTCTCATCCACGCAATGGTGGTAGCAGTCTGGCTGCTCCAGGTGGCTGTCACCCTGGAACCTGTGACGAAAAGGACATTATGTAGGAAGGCACAGATCCTGAGGCCTGCTGGGAAGCCATGAGGCCAAACCAGTAGCTTTTTCATTTCTCCTTCACTTTTCCTGTGACTTGGGAGAAGGGCATCTGAGGCAGAAACCTCTGACTGTGCCTTCATTTCCCCAGTGCCCACCTCTGTGCCTTCATTTCCCCAATGCCCACTGCAATCTGCCTCACCACTGCAAGGCCTGTTCAATGCCCCCAGCCCCACCCATCTCCAGCCAGCCTGGACCCTGCAATTCAGCCCAGTGCCCACTTAGCATGGTCTGTCTTATCCATGCTCACAGGAAGGACTAGCCGATCTCTGGCCGAGCCTTCTTTGGCACAGATGTTGAAGATCCCCACGCATGCCTGCTGCCCTGCTGCTGCTGTTAGGTGCTTTTTTTTTTTTTAACAGCCCTCCTTCCCTCGGTGTATGCAGAAGTGACAACAGGGCAGATAACTGCAGATCTATAAGCCCTTACTCACAATTCTGAGAGCAATCTGCAAGTGGAGGTTTCTCATAGCCCACTGAACAGCCAGGCTATCTTAAGAGACAAGAGGCTTGGAATATTTGTCCCTCTGCTGTGATGGCCTATGCACATACTTCCCAGTAGAAATCCCAGTGTGTTAGGCCCCCAAGGTGCTACCCTAACTATCAATGGTGGAAACACATCAGGAACACCCAATACATACTGAATCCAAACCACATGGAGAAAAATCTAAAGAATTTTTATATGGAATACAATGATGAGCTATATCTAGGGTTGATTTTTTTTCCCCCTATGTTTTGTTTGTAAATTTAGAGTCTGATTTGTAAATCTGTGCTTTCTGAAATAAATCCACGGCCCCTGCGGAGGACCCAGGATGGCACCTGCTACTCAAAGTCCTTCAGATGTACTTATCCAGCTGGTGCTCAATGCACGGCATACCTGAGCGGGGCTCGCTGCTTCTTCTCCCAGCCACGCAGCTCCTCAGCAGGTTTGGTGTCTGCTCGGGGCCTTGTGCTCGGCAGATCTGAGTCCCAGAAGCCCAAGAGAGACTCGTCAGTACCTCCTCCAGCTCGGCCAGGGCTTCCTGGCATTGTGTCCTCAAAAACCACTCAAAGTAATTCACAACATCTCTGCAGCAGGGTTGCCCAGCAAGGAGCCTGTCTAAAGACTAGTTGCCTGTCCCACTCACCTCTCCGGATTCATAAACTGCCCTCCTAAGCCTGGCCTGCATCCTCTCCAGTCTCAACTCAATGCCTTTGCTCACACTGGGCCTTCTTCCATCTGTGATTCCGTCCCCCCCCCCTCCCCAGAGGCCTAGTCCTTCAAGGGTCTGCTGAAGCCCCTCAGTACACCACACAGCTGTCTATGGTAGCTGGGTCTCTCCCCACCCTCCCAGGCTGACCTAGATCCTCCCTGTCTTTCCCATAGCAGGCACCGCTCCGCCCCTCTCACCAGTTTGGTTGAAAAGGACGCTCCTCTTACTCTGGCTCCCGTCAGGGGCCACCGTGAGCTTCACCCGCAGTGTCTTGCTTGATGTGGGAGAATGGTTCACAGAGGAGTCAACCACTTCATAGATGGTGTGCAGCAAGCTGGTAATGTCCTGTTTGGGAGGAAGCAGATACCCTGAAGACTTTAGCCACGATGCCCTGACACCAGCAACCTGAGAGCTGGTGACCGCTGCTGGGCTGAAGTCCCCAGTTCCTTCAAAGAGAGCTGGAGGCAAGATGGTGGGCATGGGGAAAAATTCCCTGGAAGAAGGAATGAAGATCCAGGGGCAGAGGAGGTAAACTCACGAATTCAGGGTGGCTTGTGAGGTCCTGGGCCCTTAACAGGCTGTACGGAACCTCCCTGGGTAGCCTTATCCAGGTAAGGGAAGAGTTTATAAACCAGTTCTCAACCCTCCTAGGTGAGAGGCTCCCAGGGATGCCACATACCGTGCTCTTAGAGGGAGAAATAGAAATGTGATTATGTCCTTACACTTGACTGGACTATGCCCCTGCATTCCTCTGCAGGCATCCCCATGGACACCATAGTGGGATTCAGTGAGCGATGGAGAGAGGGAGGTGCTGATGGTGGCAGAGGAGGGGCATGTGGGAACAGGTGCTGCTGTTCTGTAGCTCCTGGAACTCACTTGCTCTCTTCCGGGGAGAAGGCAGCCGTCCACTGACTAGGAAGGGAGCTCTCACTAGAATCACGCAGGCTGATATACCTCAGCCCTCAACTCCAGTCTCCAGGATGTGAGGAAGACACTTTCTATTGTTGAAGTCCCTCTGCCTTGGTAGTATGAAGTAAGCGGCACTGAAGACAAACTGGTCTGTGAGAAACCTGCCCAGGTGTATCTTCTGGGCCTGTTACCTATTAAACTGGAATGGGGCCTCCAGCAGTGTTCTCTGAGGAGCCTCAGAGACTTCTGACTGGGGTAGGGGGTACAAGCACCTCTTACGAGGACTTCTGTGCTCTGGGTATCTATCTGTGGTCAGCTGTCTGAGGGGCAGCTACTTCCTTAAAAAACACTGTATCGCTAGGCACACTCAGCAATTCTTTGTGAATTCTGACATACTGAGCCCCTCCTCTACCTTTCCTCAGCTGAAGCAGAGGTGACCCCAGCTATGCTGTAGTCAGGCAGATGTGTGATGGGTAAAAAGCATGTAGGGATGGTGGGGGGAATAGGTGTATCTGTGAAACATGGTGGACATTGCTCTAGGCTGACTCTACAGGACGAGGGCACTCAGGGGACCCAGAAAGCCAGTCTTCTGAGAAATATTCCAAACCATCAATGCTGACAACTAATTTAGGTTTTAGCAAAAGCCTCTGAAAGACCAGATGGGAAGATGTGGAGACAGATGTGGAGGGCAGCAGTTTGAGACCCAGAACCCCCACCCCCAGTCACTCAGCTGTCTCAGTTCCTCCTGTGAGACCACACAGGGCTCCTTTCTCCCTGTTCTTCCCAGGGCTCCCTGCAGAGCCATGCCATCCATTCTCAGAACTGCTCCTTCTTCAGGAGATGATGGTGACATCACCATGATAGAGGTGACAACCAAGGAAACCGAGGGCCACTGACAACATTGTTCAAGTGTTGTACGGCTCAGAAGCTGAAGCAGCAGCAGCTATGCCACCAGCTGGCACAGAAATGGGGACTGCTACGGTTTGTTTCTAAACCAGTGTAAGAAAGATGTGGTCTTGGGGTGGCTCTTGGGAGCTTTCAGGGAATACACTTTTCAAGGCCCTTGTGGTGGCCCTTTAGGTCACTGGAGGCATGTTCCCAAAGGGGACTGTGGGACCTAGTCTGCTCTTCTTTCTGGCCTCCTTTCCAGGCCCTGAGGGGAGCACTTTTGCTTTGTCATGCACAGCTGCCAGATTATGCTGACTTGCCAAGGGCCCAAAACAACAGAACCGAACTGGAGTAAGCCTGTTCTCTCTGTAAGTTGAGTAGCTCAGTATTTGCTACAGTGACAGAAAGCTGACTGACCTAGGTGACCACCACAACTGCTTCCTAGGTGATTGAGAGCTCAGCTTCACAAGTTCAGACCTGGAGGATTAGCCCAGACCTGGGCTCCAGACAGCAGATGCAGTTAAGGTAGAGACCTGTTTTCCTGAGCACACCAAAACATGTGTACTCACTCTACGAAGAAGAGAGGGAGAGGTACGTACTTAAAAAAGGCATTTGTGGGTAGAGATGAAGAGACCCACCAACCAGGCAGGGTCCTTAACTCAACCAGCATCTCAGCTCTTCAGAAAGAAAACACAATGCAAAGGTTCACTTCAGGCTGCATGGACCCACCTCCCATGGACAACCTGCCTTCCTTTGGCTCCTTCCTCTCATCGCCAAGGACACAAGTGGCAAAAGAGATATGAGTGTCTGTCCATGTCTCTTCTTGCAAGGACTTTGCAGTAGGGGATGGACACAGGGCGCCCCTAAGCATCTCTGAGCTGGGAAGAAAGGAAGAGGGCAGCCACCCAGGGCTGGCCATCTTCATTGTGGCACTCGTGACATAGATGCCACAGATGGTCCCGTATGTCCTGTGACATTCAGGCTGGCTGGCCTGGAAGCCAATGAGATTTGGCTCTAGACTGTGTATGGAAATTCTGAATGGGAAGGAATCCTGAGAGGGAGGGATCTGGGCTAGAGCTGACAGTGCCATAGAGTCTGCACAGAAGGAAGAGACCGGAGAGGGACCATCCATGGGTAAGGCCTGGGCCTGCTCGCACACACTGAGCCTCTGGATTCAGCCACACTTGAAGTAAGCCTCCCAGAACTGAAACTCAGAGATGCATGAGCCAACAACGCATTGCTCTTGTTGTTGCCTAGGATGGGATAAACTACTACTGTACCACAGGCTCCTCCTACCGGTTTCTCATATCCCCCAAGATACAGCCTGCAACAGAGGCATGCTTTGTAAGCCAGATCTCTCTCCAAGTATGTAAAGGTGACTTCCTATCTATGCTGTGGAAAACCTAATACTTGTCCCAACCTGGACGGGATAAGGAGATACAGAGGCCAAACACCAATACCTCTGGAGTCACTGGCAGGCCGGGCTACAAGAGGACACAAAGCCCACCCACCAGGTCTTCTATCTCCACACAGGTGCCAAACACCATCTCTAACAGGCCTCACCTCATAATGCAGGCCTCCTGGAGAGGCAGAGGGAAAGGCCCGAGCCTGAGCCTGGCTAGGCTTTCCTGGCACCCGGATGGAATCTGGGTTTCTTGCAGGGCCTTAAGGACCTACTATATCTACTCTGTGAAGGGGCCACAGCCGGTCTCCTTCGGTTAGTAACCAGGGATCAGCTGTGCAGGCGCTCCTCCCTAGGGCAGCACGTTGCCTGGCTGAGGTCAGCTTCTCATGGGCTGTCCCTTTGAGAAGCTGCTCCCCACGCCACTGCTCACTTCTGTCCCATCCTTTGCCAGAGCGACAGACACATGGAGAACTGATACTCTCCTCCCTGCTGAGTGCTCCACCTGGTGCAGAAGCAGAGGCAGAGGCAGAGGCAGAGGCAGAGGCAGAGGCAGAGGCAGAGGCAGAGGCAGAGGCAGAGGCATGGAGAGGGTGAGGGGGGCCTTGGGAGGGGTTGTGGGAGGACTCTGAATGGGGAGAGGGGCCTGGACCAGCCACAGTCGCTGCTTGCTCCTGTTGTGTGGCCTTGGGGGCTCACGGAGGCAGTCAAGGGTGTGGCTGCTACAGCTTAGGAGGACTGCAGAGAAGGACGCAGGCAAAGATGGCTGGAACCTGAGGTCTTCTCTGGGAAGGCCTTGGACTTTGCCACTGTCTCCCACCTCTCCCTGGAGGGGTACCCCCAGTCCCAGTCTTTGTGAGGTGCCAGGACCCTCCCAACAACCTTTCACCACAAGTCCTTCCCTAGCCCTGCCCCTACCAGGCAGGATGAGGGGACAGCAGACTCAGGCTAAGGCCAAGCCCTGTGCCTGAGGGCTGCCACTCGGCAGGAAGCACACTCACCTCACGGGTGACTTTGCCATTGTTGTCAAAGTCATACAAAGTGAAAGTCCACTCTTGCCGGCTGTCCTCCTCCACAGAGACATCACACTGCAGCTCCTGGACAGACAGACAGGTGGCTTGTTTAACTATCAGCCAGAGCATCACCGTGGGCCCTACGGTAAGACCACGAGCACCCCTGGCTATCCCTGACCCCGGCAAAGGGAGACTAAGGCGATCAGCCAGGGAAAGTGGCCAGAGCCCGGGCAGGGCATCCAGGTCCCAGGGCACCAGTAATCTCTAGTGTTCAAAGACAAAGGAGACACATGGACTCAAGACAGGAGACTGGCCTCACAAGGCAGGCTTCAACTGGGGGTGAGAAGCTTTTGGAAGGCAACAGGGACCAATGACTTGAGACATCAGGCAAGACCTCAGGATGAGCAAATGAACTGGGCAGCAGCAGGTGAGACACGAAGAGGTCAAACTCCAGAGTCTGCCCAGACTCCTCCTGGGATGTGTTCCTGATGCTTCATTTCCCTCTCATAAGTGACAGAAAATGATCATAGCCACCCTCTGTCTCATAAAGTCATCAGAATCATTACATCCTTTGCCATATCTTCATCAGTTCAGAGTTCCTAGGGCCCCTGAAGTAATGGGGACAGTCCCCATACTCCCACCTCAAGTGTCTGCCGAGGGCAGCATTACAGGGCCAGGCATCAAAGACCCAGAGTTAACCTGGACAACAGAATGATGCCCATGCCCCGGCTCACAGAGCATGGAGACAGGCCTCTGCACCACGAGGGGAAATAGCTGCTGACTGGAGTGTGCACGGCAGACGAGGGGTTCCTGCTTGCAGCGGCCGCAGCCTGAAGCTGGTTCCCTCTTGTTCTCAAGTGGACCATGCTGAGTTCAAAGCCAGCCTTCCCTCATCTGTGACATGCTAATCTGACACCTGCCAATACCTCCTGGGAAGTATTTGATGTGAACACACACACACACACACACACACACACCTGCACATAAGCATCACACACTGCGTTGGCTAGCTATGTCATTTTGTCTGTCCTTGACCACACTGCTTGCAGCTCAAGGGCAGGAACCAGGAACCATACTTATTTTACTGCTGTTCTCCTGGCAAGCAACAGGGCTCCATTAGCACCGGGGGAAAGAAAGAAGCCCCAGCTATACCAAGCAAGGCAACCCACTATATAGTCTAGAATGGGAGCACCAAAAGGTCCCAGAACCCCCAGCAGATACCCACAGTCCAGGGAAGGCTGGAATGGGAAGGGCCTTGGCCTGAGCTCACAGCTTTGTGCCAACAGTGGAGCTGCGCCCTGTGGCCTCCAATAGGGAGGGACAGGGAAGGCATGAAGCAGTGAGCGTAAGGGATGCCAGCATCCTCTGCTGCACCCGACCTCACTCTGAGCCCTCCCTCTGCACCTGGTGCCTGGGCTCCACAGCTGGGGTCAGAGAGGAGCAGGAGGATGAGCTATCTGCTCTGCCCCCCCCCCCTGTGTTGATCACATGGTTTGGAAATGGAGGCCCAGATAGAACTGGGACCCTGCCCAGGGCTCCTGTCTTAGCTTCTTGCATACCATAGGAGACCCCCCCCCATATTCCCAGGTCAACTTCTGGGGGTGAAAGGGAAGCTTTGAGGACTCTGAAGCTCCCATAAGAAGGCAACAGGCCCCAGAACCAGAGTCCTATTGCCCCACGTGTGCTCACACTTTGCGGTAGGGTCCTGGTGGTGTGTACTGGCCACCACTCATGTGGAGAAGCCGGGCCTGAAGTGTCATGCCTCAGGGGCAGTGGGAAGGGTCTCCTCCAGAAGCAATTATCCACATAAGAGGTGAGAGCTCCTCCCATTTAGATGGGCCTCAGTTTCCCCCTTCCCGGACACTGCCGTAAAGTCACAGCCCTCAGAAGAAAACTCACTTCAAACTTGAGCTGCTTCTTGGAGGCCTGGCCTGGTTCGCTCAGTCTCTCCATTCTCTTCTCATCTCCACTACCTAGGCTGTCGATCTTCTCAGGCGGCAGGGCCACTGCGGGGAGGCACAGGGAGAGAAGAACAAGTCGGGATCAGGTGGCTGTGCTGTGTCCTCAGGCCAGGAGTGCTGGCCCCTCCTGCCCTGCCTATTGGCCATGCTGCTCCGCATCCTTCCATTCTTTGGCCTGGTGATGCCACAGGCCGTCCTGGAGAAAGCCTTTGAGGTGCAGTCACACCAGTTACTCGGGTTTCTCTGTAGCCTCTCAGACTCCTACTCAGCCTCAGCTTTACAGACTGGGTAAGCAGCCTATAGGCAGATTCAGTACCTTGCAGAGACTACCAACCGCTTCAGCAGGGTAGGGCACACAGAGAAGTATTTGGGGTCCCAGGGACCACAGCCTTCTGTATTCGCTGCCTCCTATTCTGACACTGTGACGCCCTCAGAAACAGAGATGCGGACGTGCTTAGTGGGTAGAGCGGAGGGAGGACTGAATGAGAGTCTGAGGATGGGTTTATATGCACATGATGAAGGACATTGGCCTCTTGAGGGATTGCATTCGCCCTGACCCTTGCCCTTGGCCTCTGCTCACCTGGAGTTCTCCCCTCTGCCAAAGGACATGGCCTTCGGTGTGCCCGCCCTTCAGGAGCAGAGAAGGAGTATGAAGTGTAGACCCATCATCCTAGACCCAGAGCCCAGGTGATGGCTTCCATCACGTAACAGAATGTCCCAGAGGAATCCTATGACCCTTTCTGTAGGACACAAAGAAGCTCCAATGTACTATCCTAGAAGATGCTCCCACCTCTTCCCTCCTCAAACGCCCCACACAGTGACTTTGTTGTTGTTCTATTTTGTAGGGAAACCAATGGCGGAGGGCCCCTGACCTAAGAAGCTGGGACGCCTGGAGGACAGTGAGGAGACCTGAGATGGCTCCACCAGACTGAGAGTTCAACAGAACTTTCTTGGGATGTCAGGATCCCAAGAAAGGCTCCCTTCTGGTGACAGGAGTCACAGCCGGGACAGTGGGGCTCGGTCCACGCCTCAATCCACATATCCCAGTACTGTGATGAGCGCCCAAGAGCAACGGCTGGGGGTGGAGGTGGGGCTCAGTGGGTGAGGGGCACACTGCCTTTCTTAGCTCATATTCTTCAGGTCAGAACTCTCTTCCTGACAGCTATCTGGGCAGTCTATATGGTACCCTGGAACCAGTGTTCACAGCATGGGCAACAGGCTCATATAGTACCAGGCCCCATAGCCCTCAGCACTGGCTATTCATGAACTATGTCTTCGCTGGGACCTTTTGAAGCAGTTACTATTATTAGCTCCATTTTCTAGATGGAAAAACTAAGGCATAGGAATACTCCAGGTTCCCAGAGACTTGAACAGCTACAGACAGACCTGGGCAGCAGTTCATTCCCCCGGGGGCTTCTTTCTTCTCTCTCTTCCTGTCTCAGCAGAGCTAGGACCTGCAGGGCCTCCAGCCCACGCTGCCTGAGAGGCCACAGCTCCCTAACGTCATCAAGGGTGCTGACTGTGGAATGGTCTGTTATTGCAAAGTAAAGCCAAAGGAGTACAAAACCAGGAGGGCCACCTTCTCAAAAGGCTCCTGGGGACCGGCATCCTTACTGTCAGGGAGGCCACCAGCCCCAAGTACTTTGTATTCCATCTCTAACTGTCCTGCTCTGATCCTATTGGTCAGACACCCTCCTCTGATGGACCCTGAATCCAGGAACACCAGGCTAGTAACTGGCCAGAGACTCAAAGACAGTTAAGCACTGACTACTAAATCTATTTAGTGCCCACAGGGCACAAGGTATGGCTTTGCCATTCAGGCCTTGGGGGAAGAAGGTAGTCCTCCTTGAACCAGGGAGCTCTGCTGAGGCCCTGGCTTTAGTTATCACCAGCAGAGCTGGACTGCCCAGGAGCATCATGGGAGAGAATGGCATTTGGTGCTCCCACTTTTCCAACCTAGGCAGCTTTAAGAGTCTGTATAGTGGAGGAGACGCCATATCTCCCTCACAGGGATATTGGTTCTCAGTAGACAGCATCCTCAAAGTTCCAGGAGAGGCCTGTGAGGAGACTGCTGGTCAGATACTCTGGTAGGTATTCAGCAGGTGCTCAGTAAGTGCTGACTGCCTATAGCCCAGGCGTGAACAACCTCCCTTGCCTCAATCTCCCCCTGTGTAGGAACTATAGAGACATCACAGCCTGCAGACTCCTCCCCTCCCCCTCCCAGAGAGAGAAGAGGACGCAGAAAGCAAAACAAAGCCTAGTTCCATCTTCAAAGCCACTGCCTGGCTCTGCAGAGGTCCTGCTGATGCGAGCTGGCCAGGCTTATCGAAACCCGACTTCAAGTTCAAAGGGAAGTTATCAGACAAGCACCTCCAGGTTCAATGTTGCCTTTCATGTTCCACTTGATAAGCCCAAAGACAAGGAACCGCTGTTCCGTTCTCTCCTCGGGAGCACTCTTGCTAGAGAGCCTGTCTTCCTTTGGATCCTTCCCCACCCCTTCCTTTCTCCTCACCCGAAGTGGACATCATCCCCTCTTTCTCTCCTCATGTTTCCTCTCTAGAGAACTGAGTGGCTTAGACTGTCCTCTCTTCCCTAGCTGGTCCGACGTGATGTCCTAGCTCATCAAGCCTCCAGGATACCCCGGGTGGCCATGTTAGTGAATATTCAGAGCACCCCAGCCTGGACAGGGCAGAAATAAACAGTAGGCCTGGAAGACATGCTGCCAGGGTAAGACTCCTTGACACCTTCTGCCTTACCAAAGAAGCCCTTTCACCCCTACTGTCCCCTGATTAAGTGCAGGAAGAGGTGGCAGAGAACCCACAGAAAGCCATGAAGGCATAGGGTCAGAGCCGAGGGCTCTGGCACGGGATCTGCAGATGACTTCTCCAAACCAAACCAAATCAAACCAAACCAAACCAAACCAATCTGTATTATAGCCCAGCAGCTGAGCAGAGCATCTCCACCTGGCTATGGCCCCTGGCATCATGGCCAGGCAGCAAATGCTGCTCACTGCAGGCCACCCAAGTCATCTACCCAGGGATCAGAAGGATGCCATGCTGCCAAGGAGGGCTCTGGTGGCCAAGTCTTCACTCGGCTGCTTGTCCCTGCTTCACCAGCTGCCAGTCTGAGACATCTTTCAAAGGCACTCCGAGCACACTCCAGCTGCCAGGGAGAGCCACAGCACGGCGCATGGCCAGGGAGGACGGGAAACAGTAAGATGTTCCAGGGTCCAAGAAGCATGTCTGGGCGATAAAGAACAGGATGCCAGGAGGCGGTGTGAGCCACTGGGCCTGCAGCCCGGCTTTCCAAGTGAAGTTTAATGAGACATGTCACACGTACTCGTCCCTGGCTGCTTCTGCTGCACACAGTCACCACAGCTAGGAACCATCTGGCCCTTCATGTATTGCTTAGGTGAAGGCAGCCCTCTGCTCCTTCCCAGGTGTATGCTTGCTCGATAGGGCACAGCCTGGAAGTGACCTGTGACTGACTGTTCAGCTAACTGGAAACCCTGTGCGGGACCCAACCTGCTCAACCATTCAGAGTGGCCACAGAAGGGAGAAAAATGCCATTTCTACGTTCTTAAAATTGCTTCTTAGCCCAGAAGACGGTGAGGGGCTGTGTTATGGGGCTCCTGCTCTCTGTCCATCTCACACTGAGGCCATGGCCAGCGAGCGGAGCTGGCTGGCTGATTTAGTAGAAGATTCTAAGCATGAGCTCCAGCCTGGCTGCTCTCCACCCCCCAGCCACTGCCAGATTAAATGCATTACTTGACCATCTTCACCCGGCTCCCTTTGAAGTTCCCTTCTCAAGCTTCAAAATACCTTTTGGAGGGAGATCAGACAGCATTAAACAGAATTACTAATTAATTAAGCAAAGTTAAATTTTAAACACTGTTTGTTGTGTTAGCCAAAAGCCTGAACAGAACAGACTTCTTTCCTCCGCTGAGATCAAAGACAGCCTCTTTCCCTCTCCCCTCCCCCAGTTTAAAAAAAGGAGAGGAGGAGGAAGAGGAGGAGGAGGAAGAGAAAGGGAAGAGACTCAGGAACCAGGGAACAGGGGCAGCTGTGATTAGAACCTGGACTCCCAAAGCATCCCAGGGCCAATAGGAGGCACCTCTGGGATCACATGCTGTGAGAGGTCCCCATCACTTTCTGGGGCCTGTTTACCCTGGCAAACAGCAGTGACCTAGAGAGTAGCCTGGCACAGCCCACCCAGCCTGAGCACTGACAGCTGGAGCCACCCAAACAGCAGGGGGAGAAGAGGACTTGGAAGCCAAGTGGGCCCTCCTTATACAGCAGCTCCATCTGAAGGTGCAAGGGCGCATGCTCACCTAGGGCTCTTGCCCCGTGGCTAGGGTCACTTGGGGTCATCTGAAGTTGCTGGGAGAGAGGCTTCGAGAAGCACACTGTTCAGTTCCAGAAGCGTCATGCGTGTGGCACCAGAGATATGTGCAGCGTATTATTTCTGACATTTCTCACATGAATGAGAGGCAGGTGTGGAAGGAGGAGTACTGAGCTGTGTCTTGTAATTGGTACAAATGCATCTGCGCTGGCAGGACATGGTCTACCTTCATTCAATCTGGCAGCCCATCCTGTACAGTCCCAGATGGGGCCCTCTGACGACCTCACAGCAGGCTCTATATCTGCACAGATAGAACTCTTAACTTTCTGGAGGCTGGTCCCTCGCTAGCTGCGTGGGGCTGGCGCATCTATTCATCTCTACAGAGGAGGGTTTTCATAAGCATGAACCCAGCTGTGCCACGTCCTACACACAGGTATTGGTAAGCTAAGACAGACAGATGCTGTTGATCCTGTCTTGAGCAACTTGGGGACCTAGTGTAGAAGGAAATGGTTGAAATACAGAGCAAAAATTCAAACTCAGGTGACAGTAGCCAATGCTAGCTTATTTTAACAACCCACAAGAGCCTAGTTAATAGCAAGCTTGGATAAAGGCAAGAAGCTGGAACCCAGGTTATGACCAAGGCAGTAGAGACCCAAGCAAAGTGCAGAAATGACCGTCAAGAGTGTGACACACGCCTTTTCTACCTGGAGAGCCAGCAAATTTCCAAGCAGACACGATAGAAGACTGGGTATGAGCTGGGGTTTCTGTGCTGAAGTTTGGACACACGCCCTAACATGCTCCTGATCCCCTGCAACTGTCCACACAAAGATATCTGTGACAAATATTCTGGTCTGAGAGTGGCTTGCCAGGCTCTTTCTGGGCCTCCAAGCCTCCAGCGAGCAGCTGTCAGGGGGAATGCAGATGGATTTTAATATTAGCCTATGCCAAAAATAATTAGGAGGGTAAATCTGCGGCCACGAGGAGAAAGATCGTGTGTGCATTCCAGGCCAAATGGTTTCTTGCATGATTGGCACAGGCCTCAGGAGGGAAAAGGCTCCAGAGATGCACAGATGTGCCAGCCTGGCACTGCCAGTCAAGTTGGCAGGTACACGTGTTGTCTCATTAAGTCCTTGCTAACACAGCGTAGCGTCACCATTTGCATTTCACAACATTGGGAATGAAGCTTTAGAAGCTAAATGGAAAGCTGGATGTGGTGGCACACTCCTGGTGGCACACTCCTGTCATGCCACGACAGGGAGGCCAAGGCAGGACTGTGAATTTGAGCCCTCCACCCCAACCTTGCCAGGCTACGGAATCAAGACTCTGTCTTTAAAAGAAAGAAAGAAAGGAAGAAAGAAAGAAAGAAAGAAAGAAAGAAAGAAAGAAAGAAAGAAAGAAAGAAAGAAAGAAAAGACAAGAAAAGAGATGTATTTTTCACAGCCTCTCCCTACCCACACCATTACACTATAGTCAGGTCTCATAAGCCTAGAGTTTTCCCAGTTATAAAAGTGAGAGCAGAATTTCTGCACAGAATCCCATGACCCAGAAGCCATGCCTTGCTTGAGACAGCCCCACACATTCCACATTCAAAGGGAGAGAGCTTAGGGGTGGAGTTTTGTGTCACTGCTCAAATTTAGATGAGTGGGAAGTTGGGCCAAGTGATCCTCCCTGACAGGAAAGAAGCCATGGGTGTCACTAATGTACCCTGTCATGGGTAGACGTTCCTGACGCTCCCCAAAAAACTCATCTCAGACTTTCAGGGACAGAGGACAGAAAGAAATGGAGAGGGTGAGGGAGTGTGTGTGTGCGCACACGTGCGCATCTGCTTGTACGGTGTGACCAGCTACATTCCTAGGTCCAGCCAGGCCTTTTTAGGCAATCCTATCCGGGAATTTTCAATTTCAAGAGCCTCAAGTTCAAACAAGTTTGGTTGAACATCTGAAAGAGCCCGGAGTCTTGGCTTAAGGAGTGTGTGCTGTGAGGCTCTGCTTTTCAGGGAACCACGGCCACCTCCCAGCAGCAGTGATCTGGCCAGCAGAGCCCCCAAACATTCCCCGGCTTGCCTCCAAATATGCACACTGCCCTCCCACACGCCACTCCTGGGCCCACGTCCCAGGATTCTGCTTTAGAGACACTTGTGACAGGGAGGGAACAGGCAAAGGGGAAACAGGCAAAGGAGGCAACTGTCTACCAATAGTGTCTGGTCCTCATGCTCTGGGGCCTGAAGAGAAGTGAGGGACAGCGTGAGTGAAGGACCCTGGACAAAGAGAGAGCGGTAAGAGTCCGCTGTGGTCCATCCACTCTGTCCTCGTCCTTCCCCGTGTGAAAGGCCATGAAGGAGATTAGCTTTCTAACCTGGCCACCGGGGGACACAGCTAGACCTCCCTGGCACAGCAGAGCCACAACCTCCACTGTCTATGCGACACTTCCGTGGACAGCAGAGGGGAAGACATCAAGTCATGTTCACTCAGTGGAAAGGGCTTAGAGGTGCTGGGGACTGAGGTGTGACTGCTGAGCTTGCGGGAAGCTCAAGCAGGGAGAGGAGCCAGGGCAGCTGCCTGCTACTCCCCAGAGGCCCCTCAGAACCCAGCCACTGCCAACTAGCCTTGTCCATGGGCCTGCCCTAGAGGAGTGAGTGGAACTGCCTGAAGCTGTTTCTTGAGAAACCCTTGCCCTCCTGCTCCAGTCCCCAACATCTAGGTGGCTTGACCACCTCAGCTTCTCCACTTGGCTAGCAGGTTTTCTTTCTTTCTCTCTTTCTCTCCTTTCTTTCTTTCTTTCTTTCTTTCTTTCTTTCTTTCTTTCTTTCTTTCTTCCTTCCTTCCTTCCTTTCTTTCTTTCTTTCTTTCTTCCTTTCTTTCTTTCTTTCTTTCGATTGGAATATTTTCTTTATTTACATTTCAAATATTTCCCCCTTCCAGGTCTCCCCTTCAGAACTCCCCTCCTCCTCCCCCTGCCTCTATGAGGGTGCTCCCCCACCTGCCCATCTATTCCTGTCTTCCCACCCTGGCATTCCCCTACACTGGGGCATTGAACACCCTCAGGCCCAAGGGCCTCTCCTCCCGCTGATGTCCAACAAGGTCATCCTCTGCCACATATGTGGCCAGCACCATGGGTCGTTCCATGCGTATTCTTTGGTTAGTGGTCCATCCCTGGGAGCTCCAGGGGGAGGGGGGAATCTGGCCTGTTGACACTGTTGCTGGGACCCTCAACCAAATGCCCTGCAGCCAGAGTTTCTTCCTTTTATTCAGGCTTCTCTTTCTCTTTAGACAGATACCAAGCTCTAGTGGGCTGTGTTTGCAAGGCCTGGAGGGGGCCTGGCCCAATGAGAGGGGTCATATACTTTGGTAGCCTTGACAGCCTAACTAGGTGGGACAATGGCCTGCTAGGTTCTACAAAACTAGATAGATTTCTGCAGCAGATGCCAAGCGGGCACTGGGGTTGGTAGAGACGCTGCTTGGAGCCCCTGAGTCAGAAGTGAGCCAGAAGGCTGGGGTGGTACCCTGGGCATAGGGGACACTCATCATAAGTCAGGGGAACCCACGAAGGACCCCCTTGGATGCATCCTGGGCCTGCCCACCAGACCAGTACTGACTCATGTGCACTCAGAGCACAGGCCTCAGAAGTGTATAAAGGGTTTGGCCCTCCTGTCCTTAGCCGCTGCTGGATCCCCAGAAGGAGGGTCCCTCTCCTTTCCACACCCTGCCACACAGGCCTGCGGTCAGCTTGGAACCTCTGATGTTTACTTTGTTCTTTTCCAAGTTCAAAAGGAGCTCCCAGCCCTGCACGCCAAGCCAGCCCTAATCTCCTGCTTCGCTCCCAGCTGGCCAGTTAAGGCGGCTAAGACTCAGGATTAGGGGTAGCTTTACAGAACAACCCAGGAGCCAAAGCCCTCCTCTCCTGGGATGGCCAGAGACTCCTTTTCATCTTCACGCCTCACAAGGCCCCTTCCCCTCCCTTAAACAGCACTCCAGCAGCCAAGAGGCAATGAGCTTGGCCAACAGAAAGACAAAGATGACATTCAGGAACCAGTTTTCTCCCCTGGCCAGGAGCATAGAGGGATGACACAGCCTAGGCCCAGCAGGTGTATGGCTAGGGCTCAGAGGCATCTGCCCTTGGCAGCCTGCCGTGCACAGCCATAACTCTGCCCTCGTGTGGGTGGGCTTGGGCCATGGCACCAGGAATGGCAGGAGAGCCCCTGGTGGGCACTGGGTCCAGGGTCCTTCCAAGGGCCCAAAAGGGCAGACAGGGTCCTTGCTTTCCTGGGCTGCTCAACGTTGGCCAGGCTCTCCTTCCATGGTGACAGGCAGATGAAGCCCTCTCTATTGCTGGTCATAGTAATGAGAAGTCAGCTGAGCCATGTGGGCAGCTGCAAAGCATCTATGCATGAGGGCACAGGCACTGCCGGAAACAAACCAGCAGGCGAGAGGTTGGGCTCGTGCCACTCTCCCTAGCTCTACAGCAAAGCGTTTCTGCTGGAGAAAAGAGGGTTCTTGCATAAGGGACATGAAGAGAGAGGGCAGAGGCCAGTGGGGGATACTCACTATCACTGATACCACCACAGGGGGTTAGCCCTGTGATGGCCTTCTTGAAGTCTGATAGCCCCTGAGCACAGGGTGTGGATATAACCTTGAGTGCTGAGAAGGTTTCCTAGTCCCCTGCCTACACCTTCTGGGCTCTGTGGGCCTTTCCCCGACCCTAATGCCGTACATAGGCAGAGCTACCGAAACCCACATACCTTCCAGGGGGAAGTCGTCCTCGTCCTCCTCACCGAGAGCCTCTCTAGAAGTGTCGCCCACGAGTTCCTGGGGAAGACAGAGCAGCGCGTTACAAGACAGCGGGGGCCCAGTAGGAACCAACCTGGCTAGACTACACAGTGGCGGTGAGGTCACAGGGCCAAGCAGATGAGACTGGACCTAGTCATATGATAATGCAAATGGCTTCTCAGTGCACCGAACCCTGGGAACAACTGCCCAGGACCTACAGAGGCCAAGTCCATGCCCCTCACTGGGATACCAGGTAAGATCAGTGTCCCTTGTCCCTCCTGTCCAGCCAACTTCACAGCCACAGACTCAGCAAGGCTCCAAAGAGAGACCTCAGTCTAGATTCTTCCTCCAAACAATGTGGGGCCCTCTGCGCTCTCTTCTCTGATCGATCCCTATTACCCTCAAGGCCAAAGAGCCAATGCCCTGGGTCTGCATGCTGTGGCCCCAGTGATCTTCACTAGGACCTCCGTATCTTGTCCACACCCCATCATCCCAGAGGTTAATCTGATCTTGGCACGTGCCTGGTCTGTCTCCTCAATGAGCCAGTGATTTGGGATCCAACATGGCAGGTGTCCTTCCTAACAGCCGTGTCAAGCTGCCATTCAGATCCTGTCATACTGGCAAAGGGAATGTTGCTGTCCTACAGGCTCGGAAAGGTCTGAGACGCCAAGGGACGAATGCTCCAACTTTCCTGACTCGCCCCAGCAGACTAGATATAGAAAGAATTAGGCCGTAGCTTACTAAATGACTAGTTTTTGGTACTCAGCCAAGAGTTTCCAAACCTAAGATTATTTAGATAAAGTTAAATAAGACCTTTAATGCAAGACTTCCCAGGGCCTTCACTATAGTCAGCAACACGTGAATGTCCATTGCTGTATACTGCAGTGTGGGGCTCACACCCCAAAGACCACGTTGCCAGCACTAGGAAAGTACCTGTCTCTTGGGAAATGAAGAGCTCAGGGATGGGCACGCCATATTCTATTTCCTAATGTGGTTGGGGTGACGACGCTTCTAAATCCCAGCAAATGGTAAGAGCTAAAAAGCCCAAACACGGCAGCTGCTACCAGAGCCTCACTGTGACAACAAAAACCTTTGCATTGGCAAAGCTTCCACAGAATTCAAACCACCCAAACTCTGCACTTCAGATGCTTAAAGAACATCCAGGCTTGCCCTGACAAGGCACAGAAAGGGATGCTGCATAGAGCGGGTTGCTCAATGGTTAGAGCTACAGGGTGGCTTCCAGCCTCGACTTTTGTTTTAGAGACAAACAGCTCTCTGTTTGCATGTAGCTCTCTAGACCTATCTAGGCACTACACTCTTTCTTCAAGGTAGTTGAAGCACGGCTGTGCCTGCCCTGGTGCCCCATATACTAAAACCCGGGGTGACTTTCTTCACATCCCTTCTTGCCAATTATCATAATCACTGAACATTTCCCAGGCTTGTAATCTGGCTGTTTGTGTTAACAGGATCATCGTTGACAGGGAATCTGCAGACACTGACAGGAAAGGGACACACACAGGTGGCACCATCAGATGGCGGGGACGCCCCAGCAGCCAATTAAAGTCCAACTTTCATGCCACAGAGACTGCTGCCATCTCTTCAGTCCCAAACTGCTGGCAGGCAGTGCTTGCGACAGGAGCAGGCGGCAGGCTTGAAGGGGACAAAGGCCCTTCATGCTGGGTCCTCTAGGAAAGAGAGGTCTCAGCGCTGACCTCAGTAGCCCTCATAGCACCACAGCAAGGATGCTGACAATGATGAGCCTTTGAGGTCCTGGGACTTTCTACTGGTGTTACTGCCATATCACCCCAACAGAGCAGCCAAGGAAGCCAGTCACTGATGCTGTACACCCGCCAGCATGGCCCTGAGTGACAGGCACAGCAAACCCGCAGAGGTCTGAGCGCACACAAAGTATATGCTCCTTAACACACTGTGGTGCTCCCTGGGCCGCTCCAGGGTCTCAATATAGAGTATTTGTGGTCTCTAGACCCAGGGAAATGCGGCATAGTGAACCAACCCAGGGTTATGCTCTGGATTCTGGGCTATCCTAACATTTGGACTTTGGTAGACTTATCTGTACAATGGTCCCCAGTATAAACCACACTATGGTAAGAGAGCTGACACTGGACACTCCCTGCACAGCAGGCAGCAGGGACGCTGTGTTAAATAACCTCCTCTGACCATCCCAACAGTCCTACTCCGTCCATCTCTCAAGAAGTGATTGATTTGCAAATAGCACGGTGCGTGTGTGAGCACCATCATCACGTGGCGATGGGACAGCAAACAAGGATGCTGACAGCAGCTGGAGTGATAGCAGCTGCCACGCGTGTGGCACTTGTGCTACACGTGCAGCGGGTGCAAGGCCCCCGATCTCACCCACAGCACTGCAAAAGGGAAGGATCAGATGGCAAGAAAAGGAGCCTAACGGAGCCCTCTCTACTGTAAGTCTGAGACCAGCCTGGGCTACACCTTATCTCAAAACAGACAGACAGACAGACAGACAGACACATGAATCAGGACCTGGCCATCAACTCTGGAAGGTTAGAGGCCAAGTGCTCCAATCTACCCAGTGGGACTCAGAACAGCACAGCTCCTTGCTCTGTGGTATGGGCTTGGTCCAGGCTGCAGCCTGGCCGAAAGCCCAGTCCACACAGCCACAGACCTGAAGCAGGAACATGGTTCCTGCAGGAACGTGGGTGCTGCTGGAACAGTGCCCTCTGACTCATCACTCTAACGAGCCCCGTGGGGGCTGCAGCAGAGGACACGGAAGTAGGATCAGGGGGCTGTGGGCAGTGCAAACACAGCTCACTGCACCAGCTAAGCCACAGAGGCTCAGCTCTACCTCCCAAGGTGCCTTGGCTCCCCTTCCACAGGCAGGGTCCACAGCACACTGTCTCAGGGTCACTCTGGGGGGCAAGGAAGTGCTCCGCCTCTATGCTGGAAGATCAATCAGCAGTTACTGTTCATTGCGTCCTCAGTGCTTACCACCAAGCAGCTATGGGCAAATGCCTGAAATGCTGGAACTGACCAATCCTAGCTTCCCTCCCTGGACAACCACCATGTGGTATGCTGCTATTATACCCACTTTATGGATGAGAAAACTAAGTCAGAGCAGTCCTGTGACAGGCCATACTTGAGAGGCCAACCCTTACCACTACGCCTCCTTAAGAGGCTTGCGTACGGCGCCTAGACAGAGAACTAATTAGTAGGATCCAGGATCTAGGCCCCTCTCCCCTGACCTCCAGGACTATGGGCCTCAGACTTATTCCAAATTCTGAGACCAGAGACCTGGCTTGGTAGTCTGTCAGGACATATGGCCTACATGTGCCTCTAAAGTTCCAGCGCTGCCCCTGGGAGCCCAGCCTCTACCCCTCACCGGGCCCCAGGAAGAGCAACTTCTCCTCCGGTCACTGGTGTGCAGCCGGCCCAGCCCTGAGCTAAGCAGCAGGCACACTGCCTTATAAGGCCTCAGGGACGGAAAACCACATCAAAGCGGGGCCTTGGGGGACGCTGGCGCGGGCTAGGGATTTTCCTCTTTGTCACTGGGACCTCATACTCCTGAACTCCGTATCCCCCACGGAAGGCCCCAGCAGGTCTCTGTCAATCTTTCTGTTCCCTAAGAGGTAACAGATGTGGGTGCCACACACTTTCCAAGCAAACTCTTGGTGCCCACAGAACACGGTACTGTATAGACTTCGGGAGTGCACAGGACTGAGACATTCCAGGAAGAGGGGGTGCAGCCCAGGCCACCCCAGAACCCTTAGATCCAAGCAACCTGTCCCAGTTAGCTCCTGAAATGAATGCACAGCAAACTCTTTCTTCCATGAACTCTGCAGACTTGGCCCAGCCCCACTAATGGCAAGCTCCACCTCCTGTTGTCAGAGCCGGGACAAAGCCAGTCCATGCTCCAGTGCCCAGGTGGGCCCAGCAAGGGCTCTAGCCCCTCTCCACAGCTGAGTGGCAATAAAAGTATCACTATACTTGTCTGCCCCTATTTTCCTCCACTGAGAAATGGAGATTTTTATGTCAAAGAGGAGCCAGGGAAAAAGTGGGGTCTAAATGTCCAGGCATTTTGTGGCATCTGTTACAAGATGATGTAACATCTTGTGAAGAGCCTCAATGTCACTTTCTCCCATTCTTCTGCCACAGCCTCCCCTCGCAGGTGCTCTCAGATATTCTCATGGCCTATCCTGATAACCAATTGGCTCCTGCCCAGCAAAACCCCCACCCCCTCTGAGAGCCCATCCAAGTTCCGCAGCATCTGGGGCTAAGATATCCCCCAAAGGCCGTCCAAAGATATGGTTATGACTGTTCATACCGAGACTCCTCTGCCTGCCACACAGCATACATCCCCTGGAAGGACCAAAGGAGCACATGCAGGGGACCCGATGTCACTACAGTGACTGAGTAAGGGACCACGAGGCACCCAACAGGCCAGAGAGCATATGGGACAGGTGCTCTGGTCACTCACCGGAAGGGGAAGGAGTGACCTCAGTCAAAACCCCAGCCTTATCAGAATCCTTCTAGTTCTCAAGGGCGAGATAGTGGTCCCCTGGGCTCCATGGGGGCTGACTCCAAAGACACCCAAATCCTAGGACTCTGGAAGCCCTTAGGTAAAACAGCACGGTCTCTGTACGGAGCCTAGACCACTCCCTTGGAGTCTTCCAGCCATCTCTCTATGACTCGTAGTTCTGACAAGTGCAGCTGTGGAAGCAGCTGTCACACTGCTTTGTTTAGAGAATAACAGCCAAGAAAAGAGTCTGTCCTTGCTCAATACAAAGGTTGTTTTTCCATGTGTATCTTCTACGGGATGAATGGGTGGTGTGGGACCCACGGAAACAGAGGGCCAGCTGAACATGCACATGCCACCCGGGGAATGAAATCCCGACTTAACAAGACCTCGGATGATCCCCCACTTCTCAGAAGAGGAGTCCGGAGCTCAGACAGATGGAAAGAAGGGCTGAACTGGTCAGAGAAGCTGGCAGAGAAGGCTGGGATCTTCTGGGCCCAGATGAGTCCATGGACTCCTAGTTCCAGGAAATCTGGGGGATCCAGCTTCCAACAGCGCCAGCGGCTGGTTGCTTTTCTGTGGCACATCCAACAGAGATGGGACAACCAAGGCTGCTCACCATCTGGCCCTCGTCTCTAACTTCTCAGTCCCCCAAGCTTCTCTACCCTCAGAGTCCACTCATGAGCACCATAGGCCATAGGTGCTAGGAACTGCCCACTCAGGCTAACAATGAGAGACATGCAGGCCCAGGAGACAAAGCCAGTCACCATCCAAGGGCTAAGGAGATGGAGATGGACAAGGCTGCCCAGAGCACTGGGTTCTGTGACAGGAAGTCGGAGAACTCACTCCCCCAGGGAAGAGGAACCCAAGTTCACTCTACCCCAAAAGAGTATCAGAACCAAGATCTCAGGCGGCTGCTTCCAGAGCCAGGCGACATCTCTCTGCAAGTGTACAGGAGCATAAGGCACATCCCTCAGCTCCTCCAGCAGTCTACCAGCCACAGGTCACCAGCAATAGATCCTGGGTCTCCTGGGAGCTTACGAAGACACCTGCCTCCCTGGCTGCATCTTGTCTCAGTTTGGGCTCCTAAAGTCCACCATTTCTGCCCAGATGGAGGTCAGAGAGAGAGGCCAGTGAAGGAAAGGTCATCCCTTGAGAGCAGGCTCTGGGAGGACCCAGCTGGTTTTGTTCTGGAATTGTACCTGACATTCATTATGTGTGTGTCCCACCTTTGACCATTTCAACCCAGTGTTAACAAACACCTCTGTTTGTTCCAAGTAAGTTTGCCATTTCGTGTTAAGCTGCATACATAACTCCCTAGGAATGCGGACAACCTGTGGGCCATGGGTTGGACACATCTGTTAGGTGCTGGCTCTGGGAACACTGTCCCTGCCCATCCTCACACACTGCCACCTAGGATGGTGACAAATCCCAACTCAACATGTTTACTGCAACAACTCAGGCTAAACTTGTCCCTGGCTGTAAAAATCCTGACACTTACAGACCAGGACCAAGTCAGAGCCTACTATAGCTGGAATTTGAGACCTCTGCCACGCTCAGGAGCTATGAGAGGCTTATGCCACCCTTGCCCATAGTCCCCCCCACCCCACCCTGGTTTCCCCAGCTGGTTCAACTGTGCTGCTCAGAGGAGAGAGGCAGCTCAGCTCTCAGGCACTGGCAGGGCTGGCTCTCTGCCTAGGCTCACAAGGAACAGCCTCTGTGGCTCCAAAGACACGGAGCGGTGATTAAAATTCCTCCCCTTGCTCCTATTTTTATCTGCCTAGAATGTAGTCAGAGTGCTCCGTGCGGCGCCCCCAGCTGGCCCCCCACAGCGAAGCATGCAGCCTGAACACCTAGTCTCCTGCTAGGAAGATGGACATCAGACATCTGGGAGGACCTCATGGGTCACAAATGACCCTCAGGGATGGTGGCCTTGCCAACTTCTGGCATCAGCCAGCCACAGATTAACAAAGTACACTGCCCAGGCTATCAGCCGGCAAGTTGTGGACATCTCCATGCCACTATCACCACGACTTCCTTCAAGACAGTCCCAACCTAAGCTACTTGATACTTCTCCTCCTCCCCCCACCCCCTCACTGGAGTAGTGAGGGATAGAACCCAGGGTTTCTACATGCTAGGCGTTCTAACCACTGATACTCCCAGCCTTCTTTTTATATTTACACTTTTTATTTTGAGATAGAGTTTCAATGGCCAGGCTAGCCTTAAACTGACATTCCTCCTGTCTTGGCTGTTGAGTAACTGGGATTACAGATGTGCAGCTGGCTAATACTCAAACTTCTCTAAGTATGTTAAATATTCTCATTCTATCCTCTCTTCTTCCCTCTCCCCCCAATCTTACAAGAAGATGAGCGAATGCATGGTTATGAGCCCTTGTTACATTCAAGGCTTTTGAGGCATATTGTACATTAAACAGATATAGTCATTACAATGCCAGATGTCTACTACTTACCACCCCAAGTCCTACCCCACAGAAGAGTGATGCCCAGGCTTTGAGAATGGTAATAGGTGACAAGCCCCATTGTGCCCCTATGGCAAGTCTGGCTCTAACAGGAGGAGAGGGAGAAGAGACACACAGAGTAAGACACAGAGGGATGCCCAGGCTCTTCTCATAGACAGCAGCTACTACATTTATAATGCGATGTCTATGGATGGAGAAAAGAAGGCTGTTGGGGGGAGGGGGGGACAAGCCCAAACCCAAAGGTGGTAAACTTTGTATGCTTTCTTATGGTGAATGCCAGAGTTTGAGGCAGATGTCCTGGGGCATGAGAGGCTATGCAGAATAGTCAGGGCGTAGACCTAGCCCAAGCTCAGCCCCCAGGAGCTTACTGGGGCATGGGGTACAAGGTCATAAAGACTAAGGAACAAGGATGACACAATGAACATTGACTGAGTGTGTGACAGCTGCCTCGTGCGATGCTGAGCCTGGTACCTCCACTGAACCCTCCTCAGCACAGGGTCTGAGGCCTGCTGCTGTCCCAGCATGACAGTCTGGAGTCACCACTGTGTACTATGAGACTCCATGCAAACAATGCCACCTGCCTGCTCACAGGTGTCCCCAGCTGCTGTTACAGGGAAATGACTTACACACAAAGCAGTGAGCTCACATCTGGAACAGTGGCTGTGACCTTCTGCTCCCTGGCCCCCTTGGGGTCTTCGCTGTCACCCACTGCACTCTCTCTGAGGTCTTCAGGGATCAGACAGCTGTGCTGTCCCAAAAGGTATATGGCCAGGCTGCTGTCTTTCCTAACTCCTAGGTTTCCCTGCCTGGTGGCTGCCTGTCACATCGCTCACCTGCCCAGCCACTGGCCTACTGCTACACGGCTGAGACTGGACAATGGAAGTGGTCAAGAGCACCTGAACACCTCTGACCACCTGGCAGCTATAGCGACTGCTCTAGTGCCCTCCAGTGTGCTGCCAGGATACAGCCCATGTGCCTTGTAGAGTAGGACGGCTGTGAGCCAGGCCACTTGTGGCAGGTGGCACCGTCATCTGTTAACCAGATCACAGTGCCTCTGCAGCCCCCAAGCTACCTTGCTGAGAGGAAGGAGGTGTACTCTGGCCTTAGACAGTAGGCAGTGAGGCCAGGAGCTGGGAGAGGGGAGATCAGAAGCCAGGGTTCCTCATTCAGCCTCAGAAGTGAGGCCCTAGGCTTCTAGCTGTGTTAAAGAAATGCACACAATAAGCAAGAATTTTTCTTTTGGCCCTCACCAAGGGCAAGAACATCTGGAGATGACAGGCAAACAGATGTGTTGGTCAGACTCTGGGATATTCTTATCTGTACAGACACACAGACACAGACAGACAGGCAGATAGACACACACACGAGGGGGGAGACGACTTTCCAGCTTGAAAGGGCTCTGGGATTGCGCCTACAGATGTCACTTCCTGCTGGTCTTGCTCCCAGCACCCCAGGCCTCCTTTTCCAGCCACCCATTTTACAATCCATCCTGGTCTGCAATCCAGCATTGAAAGAGCAGGTCTGGTGGTGGCCACCTTTTATCTCAGCACTCAGGAGGCAGAAGCAGGCAGATCTGAGCTTGATGCTGGCCTGGTCTATGAGTGAGTTCCAGGACAGCCAGGCCTATATCTCCAAAAAGAAAACAAATATAAAACCAGAAAAAGAAAAAGAAAAAGAAAAAGAAAAAGAAGAAGGAGAAGGAGAAGGAGAAGGAGAAGGAGAAGGAGAAGGAGAAGGAGAAGGAGAAGGAGAAGGAGAAGGAGAAGGAGAAGGAGAAGGAGAAGGAGGAGAAGGAGAAGGAGAAGGGGAAGGGGAAGGGGAAGGGGAAGGGGAAGAGGAAGAGGAAGAGGAGGAGGAGGAGGAGGAGGAGGAGGAGGAGGAGGAAGAGGAAGAGGAAGAAGAAGAAGAAGAAGAAGAAGAAGAAGAAGAAGAAGAAGAAGAAGAAGAAGAAGAAGAAGAAGAAGAAGAAGAAGAAACAACAACAACAACAACAACAACAACACAGGCAGGCAGACTTCTTGTCACTCTCCCCCAGGCCAATGCGCCCAGCCCACTTGGGTTGTGCTTCTCGGAGCCCTCTGCCCTTCATGAGGGCACCAGTCGCATGGCTCCCTGCACTAGTAGGGGGCATTCATCTTATTGCCCTAGTCACCCATTTGGACAGAATCAAGAGTTTCAGCCCTGGGCCCCCCAAGGACTGATCTGAGTCAACTGATCTGAGGCCGCTCAACCTTACACACAGGTCACCAGGGTCACACAGAGGCAGACATGAAGGAAGGACTGGCTACTGGGGAGGCTGGAGAGCACAGATGAGCACCAGTCTGGAGCCCTTCCTGCTGAGGGATGAGTGGGCAGCTTAGACGTGCCGTGTGGACCCAGCAGACCGAGCACCTGTGCCTCCTCCAGCAGTCTCCACGCGCCCTGTGCTGTGAGAGTTGGTACGCCCTCTCCCCACTCTCTGAACATGCACTGCCTTTACACTAAAATATTGAATTTTTAAAGGTTTATTTTTAAAACAAAGACATAGCTTCTGTCAGATTCACATCGAGCTTCATGCATCCCAAATCAAGCCACGGTTTCTATAAGGCCATCTTCCCCAAGCCTTCCCTTCCTTCTTGGGTGCATCTGTCTGTCTGTCAGTTCTCCACTACTGCTCGGGCCAGACCACCGGAGCAAGCCAAGGCTGCTGCAAGCTTTCCTTCTGTCCATCAGCAGATAGTGCTGGCTCCACCCTCACACCAAGAGGCTGACACTACGCTCTCACCTCCTTCTCCTCCCAGTGTGTCCCACCACCAGGACAACATGATCATTTTCTCTACTGTGTTCTCCACTACTACCTTATGATGTGCACCCCTGACTGCTTCTCATTTGCTGTCTCCTGCAGACATGTTGGACACCCTGCCCCTTGCTATTTCTGGTGTTTGGCACATTGCTTACTCTGGCCACTGCACCTACAGCATCCTCTGCCTGGGTTGTTCTTTCTCCAGAAAGCCCCTCTCTCCTTCAGGGTTTTACTATTAAATCTATTTAAAACAACACCCTCTCCCACGACAAACACTCACTCCCTTCCTTATCCTTATCTGGGGCTCAGTGCCATGTGTAATTCTATACCAGGCCTGACAGGAGGCATGCAGCGGGCATGCGCTAAGCAACCAAGGCAGCTCTCTATTTACAGACTAAGAAAACATTCCCTGCATTTTCTCCCAAGAAGAAAGCACTGGCCCAAGAGCCCAAAGAACGCGATTGTCTCTGCTAAAATTATCCACCGTGTTCCATACAGCAAGGTTACAGAGATGGCACCAAAAATGCTCTCTGAGGCTGTGACAGCTGGCATGCAGGTTGCCTGATGTTCGTCGCCATCAGGCAGAGAAAAGGCAAGGTACTGTACCAGAACCAGTACCTATGTGGTAGGTAGGCTTTACAGCAGTCAGTTGGAAGGGTGCCAAGCTCAAGGCGACAGGGTCTTTAGCCACCACACAGTGTAGAATTCTTCTTGTCCTCAGCTACCTGGGGGTCCTGAACACCCCACCTGCTTCTTGCTCTTGGCTGCACACACTTGGGAGGTCAGGAACTAACTGCTGGTCCGTTAGATGCTGAGAACTTGGAATCCAAGTGTCGGGGGACCAATGGAGCATGTCAGGGAAGAGGAGGGCAGAGTCGCCACCACACACCAGGTTTTACTGTTACATTCCAGAAAACCTAAAACCCAGAAGAATAGCCTGGGTTCAAGAAGACACTGCTTGCCCTTGTATGCACATCGGGACCCCATGTCATTGGTGGCCTAAGGAGGACTGTGAAGGTCTGGCAGATACTGTGTGGCCAGCAGAGAAGGAAGGAGACGCTCAGGTCCAGGGATGGAAGGCATCCATAGCTGAGGCTTGCTCTATCATCCCTTTCTCCAAGTAACTAGAGAGACCAATGGGCAATTATCACCCATTCCCTGATTACATGTTAGGAGTTAAGGATCTGCAAGGGGAAGCAAGAAAGAGGTACAGTTGGGAGGGACCATGTCCTTCTGTGCAGGCCAGGCCTGAGAACCACAGTGATTTGGGGACACTACAGCAGAGGCCCGCTCAGCCTCTCATCAATGGCTGGCATCAGCCCAGGCAGGACCAGAGACCCACTGAGGATGCCCCTGCCGTGGAAATGGCACACTGACTACATAGGTTTTGTGAACCTCCCTCTACCAGGCTATTTGTAGACTTTTATAAGAACCCGAGTATAGGTGGGGAAAGAGGCCACAAAAAGAGAACTTGCCAAGGTTACATACAGAGCCCAGTAGCAGCAGAGCCACAATCAGTACCCCAAAGACCCAAAGTAGGAACAAGAGATCAGCTCAGGAGTTCCCCCAATCCATTTACAGCCAGTTCAGCCCTGGCAGTCAGAAAGACCAAAGTATCCAGGAGTCTCCCCATGGAGAGTCTTACACACTCTACTGACGTCTGTGTTAGCACTGTGAGAGCCTCTGATAGGTTGACTAGCTCACCACCCTGGAGCCTCAGCACACAAGGCTCCTTGAGGTGTCCCAGCTGCTACTCCTATGAGGCTTCCTCAAAACCCATCCTGGCACCTGATCTGAAGGCTTAGAACTGTGTGACCCTGAGAAGAGCAGAGGGGGCTAAAGCCCATGTTGAGTCTGGACAAACTCTAGAGAGAAGTCATATCTATAGAGGTCCTCACAGGACCAAACTAGAGCCCAGAGTCCCACCCGGAAATGCATCTTGGTTCCTTCATTTGACTGCCTTAGGACATCCCCAAGGTACCAGAGACAATCCTTGCCTTAGGTTCTGCTTCTGGGGTACCATGACCTAAGAGGGTTCCCACTGAAGTATCTGCAGTTGGAGAGCTCCGACCCCACATGGTGACTTCCCAGACAGCAGACAGGCCACTGGAAGACCAGCTGCTCGGTCTTGTGTAAACCAGACAGAGCACAGGTTCAGGCCTAGAAGTCATAGCAATGATAGTCTAGCCAGCGAAGGGCAGGATCTCACACCAGGACTCAGTCTCTGCTGGCAGAGAGAAGGAACATTTCCACCCTTCATCTTCTCAGAACATTCATCTACAGCTCTAGGGTGAACTTTAGACCATTCTCTGGGGGACCCAAGTATCTTTGTCCCTCCTTTTAACTGTATGTGCTATAGAATCTGTGAGTGAGAAACTCCTGTCCAGCCCCTCCTAGTGTCCATACCTAGCTCCCTCCAGAGTTACTGATCATCTTTGGATGTCTATCCTGGGCTGTCTGATGCCACCAGTGTGCTGTTGCATCTCAGACACAACACAGAACTTCTTAGTGCAAAGCTCGCCTGAGCAAGATTTGGAACAGATTTAAAACAAAACACCTTTGTCTTCTATCTGGAATTCCTATGTCTCAAGGGAATCCTGGCTCTCCCCTACTCTCGTCCACCTGCAGGTCCGGGCTGACTTCTCCCCCTAACCATGACGACAGGCACAGAACGTGACCTAACCGATGGAAACTGTGCACTATCCCAATCCAGGCCAAGGAGCCCCAGTGCGTTCTCAGGACATCTGCGATAATGCGGCTTGGAATTTGCAACTGCTGGAAACATTTACTTCCTTACGGGAAGATCCTAGCTGAATAAGAAGTGAACCCAGGAAAGTAAGGGTCAGTGAAGCAAGAAAAAAACAGGGTGTACCCCCATCTGAGCCTCAAACCATGGCTGAAGCTGGGCCCCCTTAGACACTTCAGTGATGTGAACTGCTAAATCTCCTCCTTCCTATTCACGCCTATTTGAGCTTGTTTTCCATCATGGCTGCCAAGTCCTAGTTAATGTATCTTCCTCTCATCACCAACACATTCTGCCAGGCCCAGAATGTATGTGCCCAGAACTCCCAAGTTCACCCTTCACCATGAGTGGCAGGAAAGCTCAGGTGACAGAAGGGCTCAGCTCACCCACCCTCACTCCGGGGCCTGAAGCCACAGCCTTGGCCTTCCTTCACTATAAATAAATAAATGAACACACACACACACACACACACACACACACACTACTCCCCATTACTGTCACAAATAACAAGCACAGAGGGAAGAAGCTTATTTAGGGTCATAGTTTGTAAGCTCATCCAGCTTGCTGGCCACCGACCACATTCAGCCAAGGGTAGCCACAAATGCATGTCACACAAAGTCATAAACTTTCTTTCCCCCCCCCCCTTGTTCCGGTCCACCCCACTCACTCTGATCGGCTCCGCTCACTCTGGCTGGCCCAGCTTGCTCTGGCTGACCCTGCTCGCTCTGGCCGGCCCCACTCCGGACAGCCCCGCTTGCTCCGGTTGGTCTCTCCGGTCCAAGAATTCGTTTATTATTATTCTTCATAAGTACGCTGTAGCTGACTTCAGACGCACCAGAGGAGGGCATCAGATCTCATTACGGGTGGTTGTGAGCCACCATGTGGTTGCTGCGATTTGAACTCATCACCTTCGGAAGAGCAGTTGGGTGCTCTTACCCGCTGATCCATCTCACCAGCCCAGTCATAAACTTTCTTAAAACATTAATCCTTTTGTGATTTCTTTTTGCGGGGGGGGGGGGGGGGGGGGGGGGGGGGGGGGAGAGTACCTGATTGAGCAGTTCTTGAGCATGAACTTTGTGAATGACAGACATCATGTATGTAGGACACATCTACTAGAGAGCCCACGCTGTGGTGAGGCTCAGACTCCTGCTAGTGAACCCTGGGCTAGGCTGCCCTGGGGATCAAGTGTTCAACACGCAGGCCTGTACACCCATCCCAGTTATGACAGTGTCCCTATGATTATATAGCGCCTTAAGCAGAACACCTTCAAGAGAGAGAAGTGTAAGGATCACAAGAGCGACTGGCACTGTCTAGGTTAACTGACCTGGGGACATACTGTCCACTGCTTTCTGCCCCTTCTCTAAGTGGTCACCCCCACCTTGTGGGCCTACCCATTTTCCTTACCTTACCACCTCTGCACACCTGCTTCCTTCCTCCTCTCACCCCTTCCTGATTGCTTCCTGCAGACTTCCAGAGAAGCCATCCTGATATATGGCATTCCCACTCAGCCCTCTGCCCTGGGATGTCCAGTCTCCCGCTTCACTCCCTCCCTATGCCAGAAGCCCTTCAGACTCACAAGCCTAGTATGCACGTGCACATGCACACGTACACACAGGCTGGCAGTGGAGACAAGGGCCTTCCTTCATGCAGACTGAATTTTCTCTGTGTTGAGGAAACCATCATCAGTAGGGTGCTAGACAGAGGCAGAGACTGGGGACAGGGCACCACGAGTCAGGGAGGGCAGCAGAGGCAAAGCACTGGGGCCTCCAACAATCTTCACTGACAGTGAGGCCAGGGACAGGCACCAGCTGGCCTCTGCCGGCATCTAGCTCTGGCTGCTATTCAAAACGCAGCCCGGTACTCTGCAGCAGCCAAGTTGTCGCCCGAGAATGCAAACAAGACAGCAGACCACTCATGGAGGCCAGAACCCCATATGGAGACAAACACCCCAAGCCTAGATTCCACTCCCAGGCAAGTAGTTATCTCTAGGGCCCGGTTCTTCAAGTGGCCATTTGGGGCTAGCTTCTACTTGTTTCTAGCTTGGCAGGGTTATAGCCTGAGGCCAGCTACTTGCTCATAGCCGAGGTCAGGTGAATGATCTCTGCATTGGCGGGACCCCTCCGCTGCTTTCCAGGCTGAAAGGTAGAGTGGACATGGCTAAGAATCCTGCTTCCAAAATGCTTGCGGTCAGTTTCCCAGGCTGGCCCTGAGCTCACAGTACTTCTCTTTCAGCCTCCTGAGTGGCTGGATGGTGGGCCTTCACATAACATCCAGTTTTAGATTTCTTTTTAGCAGTGAAGTCATACAGCAGCACATGAGGAAGGGCTCAAACATGGGCATTAATGGGATCTGTGTTTAACTCTGTCCTGGAAATCAAAAGTGGGCACTACCACCCGAGGAAACCAAGATCAAGATTTGTTCAAAACAAACAACAAAAAAAAAAACCCTCCAGCAAGTGGCTGAGAAACAGCAGCAGGCCAGGGCCTGAGCCAGGACGTCATACTCTCCCAAGGGTGTGAGCTAGCTGCCTTTGGAACTGAGGGCCAGTGCAGCTGAAGCAGCCCCATGGTCCCAGATACAACTTAGAAGCTAGGGCCAGCACTGGAATAGGGCAAGCTGGTGCTATGACAAGCTGGTAGCAGAGCCCCAGCTGTAGGGTCCCTGTGCCAACCTGGGCTAGAGTGCTCGGCCTCTCCATCCTCAGGAATTTCCCTTCTGCAAATTGTTTTCCTTCCCAAGCAAGCATGCTGCAGGACCTTGTGGGACACCAGAACCCCTACAATCCAGATGTCAGAAGCTAGTTTGCCCACTGGCCACTCAGACAGACCATCCCTGAGAAGGTGTACCACCCTTCAGGACCCTGGGGTCCCATCGGCTCTGGCTTGTCATTTGATTCATCCCAGGTCCTACAGAAGGAAATAAATGGTGTTCTAGTTGGAGTCTGTCGCTGTGGTGAAATGGCTAAAAGCACATAGGGGAGGAGAGGTTTACTTGGCTTCCACTTCCAGGCTACAACCTATCACTGATGGAAGTCAGGGCAGAAACCATGGAGGGATGCTGATGCTGGCTTGCTCCCTGGCTTATGCTTAACTGGCATTGTTTTAGGTAGCCCTGGACCACTTGCCCCAGGAACAGTGTTGCCTGCAGTGGGCTGGGCCTTCCCACATTATTAAACAACCAAGACAATCCACCATAGTCCACGTAGGAGGATTCCTCCATTGAGATGCCCCCTTTCGGATGGATGACTAGTTGACCGTCAAGATTACCCAGGAAAAGCAGTAAGCTCTCTCTCCCTATAGAGACTCAATCAAGACATGCAAACTGCAGAACAACTTACCTATAGTGACTACTTCCAACTATTCCAAGAAAAGGAATAACAAATTACCTTAATATCAACAATTATTCTTTTAAACAATATACCCTAAGCTGCATTATAATAAGTATGGTAAACTCTGGGTAAGAGCCTCTATAAAATAATAAAATGTGGCTAGCAATTTGGACAGACATCTAGTGTCAACTTGGGGCCTCCACATGCATATGCAAACATGTGCATGCATGCACACATGCCTACCCACATGCATGTGATGGTGCATGAGCATCCCCCAACACACACACACACACACAGTACCAACAGCCATACCATGGGAGGTGACTTCATCTGGAAAATGAAATTTCATACCTAAGAATGATACACTGTTTTTCTCTTCAAAGTCTGAGCTGAGGCCTAGCAGTCTCCACAGAGTTAAGGAATCTGTCGGGCTGCCGCCCAATCCTCGTGCAACTCATGAATTACTCCTGCAACTCATGCATGTTCTAGTTGGAGAAATCCTGGACTAGTGATGAGCTGGCATTCTCAACTTAGTGCACGGTACTACTTTATATGTCTTAGCCCATTTGACAGTCATGAAAAGTCTACAGTTGGAACTACTGAAGTGGGTAGTTCTAATGCTAAGGTCCTGTTCCCCAATTAGTTCTTGATTTGTTAGTAAAAAAAGCCAGGGGCCAATTGCTGGGCGGAAAGCACAGGCAGGATTTCAGGGTGCCAAGAGGAAAAGTCATATGTAAGGAAGGAGAGAGGAGCATTTCTGCCATGCTTTAGAGGGTGAAGAATACAGCAGCCATGTGAGGTCTTGGGGCTGGGAGCTGGGGCCTGTGGCCACTGTTACAGGTGAGTGACCAGGGATGTTTGACAGGGGCTAGGTGAGACTAGCCACTGAAGTTTAGGGCAAGTGGGGAGACGGAGATAATAAATTGGTAAGGGTATGCTTTTCTAGGCAGGAGATATCAGAGCCCAGCAATTGTGCCAAGAAGGCAAGTTGTAAAAAATGTGTGTGTGTGTGTGTGTGTGTGTGTGTGTGCGCGCGCGCGTGTGTTGTCCAAGGATTCCATGGAGGCCAGATGGGGGCTGGTAGCACTGCCCACTTCCTGGAGCAAAGGCAGGGAGAGCCAAAGGGAAGTTGGGGAGGGGCTGGCAGCTTGGCCAACCCCAGAGCAAAGGCAGTAGCATAAGGCTACACGCAACAACAATGCCTCCATTTCATTCGTTTCCTCATCCATCCATCCATCCATCCATCCATCCATCCATCCATCCATCCTTGTCTGAAACAGTGTTTCATGTAGCCCAGGCTGGCCTCAAACTGCTGATCCTCCTCTGCCTCTCCAATCTCGAGATTACAAGTCTATGTCATCATGCCCAGCTGCCATCCCTTCCCCATAGATGAAGAAGCAAAGACTCAGAGAGGCCAAGTGACTCCCTCCAGGACACAGAGCTGGCAGAAAGAGGAAGAGAGGGACTTGAGGAGCAGCTGGACAACCTGATGATCCAAGAGGAGAAATAGCTAGTAGCCTGTTTCCCCATGGGGAGCAATGACGCCTCTGAAGAGGTAGAAGGCCAATTCAATGTCTCTTGAAGCAAAACAATATTAGTAGGAGGACCCAAATTCTCTATTCCTAGCTCTAAGAACCAGGACAGTCCCACAAGAAAAGGACTGATCAAGTAGTAAGCTCTCTGTCATAGGAGGCATCCAAGCAAAGGTGGGAAGCCTTCTGTTTTGGGTACATGGGAAGCAACTCCTAGCTCATCAAGGAGTATATCTTAACAGGTTGGGCTTACCTCTCCAAACCAAAGCCAGGAAAATTCTTTCTGTATCATTGAGATGAAGCCAGAGGCAACACAAAGGAGATTAAAGGATACTACACGATTCAACAGCCCTTGAGAGCATCCAAGGCCTTAGAAGCCTTAGCAGATAGTCTTTAACACTTCAGCCCAAACACTATCCAGATCCCTGACACGGGGCACAGGTGGCCCTCAGCAGATCTGCAGGCCTGTTCTTAAACTTAGTGGCTAAGGCTGAGCAGACCCTATTTGCTGGCATCTTCAGTAATACAGTGCCATTCTGGAACTCCAACAGGAGGCCTGTCTTCTAAGAGGTCAAAAGGAGGAAGATACCACACAGGTGTGCGAGGTGTGTGTGGAGGTAGCAGGGCTGGGGCAGGGCCAGCCACAGATGAGCCCAGCCCTACAGAGTAGTGTGTTGGCCTCAGCCGCTGTCCTGCTGAAGATAACTCTCATCCCTGTAGGGATGTGCTGGTCTGAAGAAGCCCACCCCATCAAGCTGGAAGGAGCCAGAGGGCAGCTTTGCACAAGTGTCAGATCCAATGAAGATACAGATGATTAAGCTAGTGTCTGCTGCACAAACAAGCCTGTTTGGCAGCTGTCATTTTCCTGTCACTGCCAGCTCTAACTTGAGAGGAAGCAGTACTGCCAGGCCAGTGTGCCTGCAACCTTAGCATGTGGGGGTTCCAGGCCAGCCTGGACGACGTGGTAACCCCATCTCAAAAACAAACACACAAAACCCCAGAGCACTTCCAGAGTCACAGACCCCACCATCCTGGCCAGGCAGAGCTGTGGAGCCAAACATCCAGGCCTGAAGTCCAGCATCAAGACTGGACTAAGCCACAAAGCCCAGTGTCCGGGTCCAGCTGAGCACAGAGCCCAGGGTGTGCGCTTGAGGGCAAGGGGCAGGCCTGGCTGTGTAAACGTTTGGCTGCTGGATTCTGGAGGCAGGGAGGCCTCCAGAGAGCCAGCTCCGCAGTGTTAGAAGTCAGGCCAGCTTTCCATTCCCAACATTCCAGCCCCAAGTCCCTGGGTAGGCCTGCTGGCCAGAGCTCTCAGCTCCTTCCAGGCCTGGATATACTTCCAAGGCAGCCTCTTCGCAGGCATAGGCCAGAATTCTTTGGCCAGCTCTCCATGCTGACAGACCCCAGCTGCTGGGTACCACTCCTTTCTCCTCCCACCCTCATAGAGCTCCTAAGCAGACATCCTGGAAAGGCCAGCTCAATTCTGTCTCTGCCCAACATTCAGTACCAACACTTTGACTTCAGTGACTTTTATCAGTCCTTAATGTCACAGGTCAAAATCTGAATGATGAATGGTTTTACCATCTACCCACTGGGACTCTCTCCAAGGCCTGAGAAGGAATCCCATGAAGAGAGGTCATGTGTGTCCTGAGGCATTTGAGGTTCAGTACTGGCTATGCACATTGCCAATGATCCCTCACGATAGTCAGATGTGACAGGATGTGTTTGAAAGAGAAGGTATTGATAGTCCTGCTGTCCAGTCACAGAGGACTCAGTAGAGCCCTAAGATAGTTCAGGTCCTTGGCTTTCCATGAAGGCCAAAGAAAAGACACCAAATGGCCCCAGTAGAGACCAAATATCCATGTGCCTGTGACCTACAATGGTTTCTCTGATGGCTGGTCTTTGAATAATTGTCCCCATCTGGCCAGACACTGGCGCATGGCTTCTTTTACCCTTGCCTTCTTTTGAAACCCTTGCAATACCCCAGAGATTCTATGACTACACCAGTTTGGTTTTGTTTTGTTTTAAATTGTATGTGTATGCGTATTTTGCCTTGCATGTATCTGCGCACCACATACACGCCTGCTGCTGTTCATGGAGGCCAGAAGAGGGCATCGGATCCCTTGGAACTGGAAGTTACAGCTGGCTGTGAGCGTCTGTGTGGGTGATGAGGATCGAACTCGGGTCCTTTGGAAGAGCAACATGTGCTCTTAACCACAGAGCCAGCACTCAACCTCGGCTCTACAAGTTTCAAAGAGAAGAAAGCTGAGATTCCAGATATAAATTGGTCAAAGCCACATTCAGAAAGTTGTTAAAACAACACTCTGCCCAACTCCAGAGCCTGTGAGCAGCAAAGAACCTCTCCCCCAAGCTGGGGCTGACCCCCAGGTCTGAGGCCTCATCTGCTCACATCTTGACTTCACTTTCTTTGCAACAGCCTCACATCTGGGTCTCACTTAGCCACACAACCTGCCAGCAGGGCAGGGATGAGAGTAATACAAAACCTGACGAGGGATAGGAGACTTCACTTTGTCCAAGGCCTGTCACTGTGATGAGAAGCATCCGTGAAACACACATGAAGAGGCAACTGGTCTAAGTCAATCTTCTTCTAGCCCAATCCAGATCAGCCCCGTTCAGTTTGGACCAGTCTAAACCAGCTCACCTCAGCCCCATCAGATGTGCCCCACCCGGACCAGCCCACCACAGTACAACCTAGAACGATACTGAGCCAGCCAGTTTGCCCATGTGGAGGAGAACAAATGTTGTTTTAAAACACTAAATGTTGGGATAATTTATTACATAGCAACAATTAAGAGCTAAGCAAACTACAATGACCATCCTCTTCTGACATAGGAGAAAATTCTCTTTCACTTGATCTTAGCCAAAGGCCAAGAAGCAATGGGGAAAACTTCCCTGGAAACCTCAGGGCAAACAGTCACTGTAGATAAAACGCCCCTTGCTTTACATGAGTTGAAGCACCAAATTGTTTGTTTTGTTTTACTCTTTAAAATTTTTAACAATATAAGTGTGTATGTGTGTTTGTCCCCACTATGTGTGTGGAGGAACCCAAAGAAGCCAGAAGAGGGTGTTAGATCCCCTGGAGCTGGAGTCACAAGTGGTTTTAAACTGCTCAGTGTGGATGCTAGGAACCCGATTCTGGCGCTCCAGAAGAGAGCCAACAGCAATCCTAACCGCTGGGCCATCTCTCCAGCTCTAAGAGGTATCGTTATCTTTTATTTCTTTGTTTTGGAATGTTTACATCCATGTAGGTAGATATTCTGGGAAGGGGGCCCATGTGTAAACATGACAAAGTTCATTTGTCTCATCCATGCTCCATACATAGTCTAAAAGGAGCCTAATTCAGCATTCTTAGGGTGCTGTGGTTCAAATACAACCTGCCCACATGATGAGAAATTTCCCTACTGTGGCACAATGCTGATGCTCAAAAGGTTTCAAGGATAAGGAGGAAGCTCAGGCTGTAAATTATTTGCTCCACAAGTATGAAAACCTAAGTTCAATCCCCTAAAAAAACCAAAACAAACAAACAAACAAACAAACAAAACACATAATACATCCAGGAATGGTGGTTCACACCTGTAGTCCCAGTTTTGGAGAAGGAGAGACAAAAAGAGGCCCTGAAGCTTATTTCTGGCCTGCTTGGACAGCTCTAGCCAATGAAAGACCCTGCCTTAAAAATAGATAGATAGATAAGATAGATAGATAGATAGATAGATAGATAGATAGATAGATAGATAGATGATAGATAGATGATAGATGATAGATAGATAGATAGATAGATAGATGATAGATAGATAGATGATAGATGATAGATAGATAGATAGATGATAGATAGATAGATAGACAGATAGATAGATAAAATAGGCTTGACAGGATCTGAGGACTGGTGCTTCAAGTTAACCTTTCTCCCTCTCTCCCTCTCTCTTTCTCTCTGTCTCCCTCTCCCTTTGTCTCTCTTCCATATGTTTCCTCTTTCCAATCCTCTAAAATATGCACACACACACACATACACACACACACACACACACACACACACACACACACACACACACAGAGTTTTAGACTTTGAAGCATTTTGGATCTCAGATCTCCAGACTGCTGATGCTGCAGTCATTCCCTACTTGGAGAATAAACTCATTACAGAGGGCTTTGTGTGTGTCCTGGCTATATGTATATCACAAGAAGAGATGATCTTCAACTCTCACACATGTCTGTTTGCCTGCCACACACGTGCACAGCCCGGAAGTAGAAGCATAGGTTACTCAGTTACTCAGGAGGCAATGTTGTCCCACAGGACAAGTGACAGGACACACTTCTCCCACACCCTTCTATCATGAAGCCAAGGGTTTTGGATCTGTTGTACAGAACCACTTGGAACCTAGAGGCTTACTCTGACCCTGTAGCCATCTCTGGATGCTTCGGACTACTGCGCTTTGCTGAGACATTCTGCAGGTTCCGGCTGAGTCACTGGGAGCTTGGCCTGACTGGCACCCTGAAGTGGTCCACTCTGTTTCTGGCACACTGCTGGGACAGCTAAAAGGCCGAGATAATTGGGCTTCCCTCTGCCCCATTCAGCCTTGGGGTCCCCACACACAGCTCTTCTAGCAAGATGACTCAGCTTCTCCATTGGCCACCATGGACAAGGGACGCACAAAGGAGGACACTCCCAAGCCTCCCTGGGCATCCCTTTCCACGGCCTCCTCCTATTGGTTAAAATAGTTCCAGTTCTGCCCAAGTGCAAAATAAGAGAGAACATTCTTCCAAGGACAGCAAGCTCATCAACCACAACTTCTGACCTCCTGCATGTGGTCTAGCCCCAGGTCCTTACAGCACAGCCCCAGTGCCTTTTGTCCCCTCATCCCCACCAGGCAGAAAGCTTGCATCGAGTCCCACAGCAAATTCAATTTAGTGAGTAATTGGTACATTTCCATCTGACCCAAGATGAAGGCAGTGGCCTCAGCCCCTCAGGACAGCTGCCAGAATCCTCCAGAATGAATTCCTACAAGGCCCATTGAGTAACAATGACCCCCTCCCAACACACACAGGTGTCTACAGACAATGTAGCATTGTGCTCTCTGCCAAGACCTCCCTTTGGAAATGAGTACAGCAAGATCTAGACTCTTTGGGGACCTAGAGTAGGGCTCTCTCACCCAGGACAAAAGTGACTCTCCTCTTGGCCAGGCTCTGGACCTGGCTGAGGATGCCCACACTGAGCAGCCTGGGAGAGCTTACATTAGTTAACTACAACAGCAATCAAGGGATAATTAGCAATCGGCTCCAAGTGTGAGATCTGAGGCTCACTTGGTTCTAATGGACTAATTAGCTGAGATATCCTTGGGCAGGCAGTGCACTCTGGCCTTCCAGAAACATATCAGGAAGATCTGCACATTAAGGCTAGTATTCCTATAGCTGCTATAGGCACCTTCCTATAGCTGGGCAGGTAATGCTCTCTGGCGTGATCACCAGGCAACCTTGCCACCTCTGCTTCTGCTGCCACCAACTGCTGGGCACTGAGGGGTCCTCCTGCCTCCTGACCTACTTGGCCCTCTCCAAATTAATGCCAGTCAGGATAAGGGATTCACACCTATACACAACCATTCTGTCTTCCTAGGTCCCAATTTGCTCCTGTAGGCTCACAGTCACTAAGAGCCATTACATTGTCATGAAGAAGAAAATGACTCAGCAGGCTGGACAGATGGCTTAGTGGTTAAGAGCACTGATTACTTTCAGAGGACCTGAGACTCCTGGCCACACAGTGGCTCACAACCATCTGTAACTCCATTTTCCAGGGGAGTCGACTCTTTCTTCTCATTTTCATGGGGCACATGGTACACATACATCCAACCAGGCATTCATATACATAAAATAAATAAGTCTTTTAAAAACTAGGTTAAAACTGGTCAGCTCCGTGTAGCCCAATAGCACAGAGCCGCAAACTCAGAGAGCAGGCACTTGCTGCTTGTCTAGCGCTCTCAATCCAACTGCTCTGAGTTGATGGTAGAAATCCTCCCGCGAGGAGAGAACTGGAAGCCTCCGCTGGAAGGTGGAGGCTCCGCAGAAGTGATTCTGGGTCTCTGCAAAGTCCTCGGTGCAACTGGAACCCCAGCAGGTGCACTCAGAGAACGACAGCACCCGCGAGGTGAGCACCGTGCCCAGGGGAGAGTACTCTGACCCCGTGGTCCTGGTTCTCAGGCCAGGCGAGCTTGAAAAAGGACAAGCTTGAAAAAGGAGTCACTTAACCGGGAGCAACACTGAGCTGAGCTAAAGCTGCCAGCTGATAGTCACAGCACGCGCTGGCACAATGAAGGCGCTGAGAAGCCCCGAAGAAAGAATTTAATTGATCATTGTATCTGATGCATCCCACACTTATTTTCACACAGAATCTGTCTTTCCCCAGAATCTAGTGGGATCATATGTTGGGGGAAGGTTGTCTGGGAGATAGGGCAGAAGTGGCAAGTTCCACTTCAACCCTACAGGAGCTAGGTCACTCAAACACAAAAAGCGGGACCTTAAATATTTGTTCAGGAGCCAGTATGGTTCTTTATTTTTAATAAATAAAGAATTATTTTAATTTAATTAATTTTAATAGATAATTAATAAATATTTTTAAAAAACAAGGCAAGAAAATAAAGAGATCAGAGAGAGAAACAAGCAATAATACTACTGAGCACCATGGGCCTCTGGGAGACACAGGCCTGCCTGCCCTCGGGGCGTGGCTGCCCTCGGGGCGTGGCTGCTCTCATCTCCGCTATCTATCTATCTATCTATCTATCTATCTATCTATCTATCTATCTACCGAGGCTTAGAAATGAGGGTATGGGGTACAATCTCAGCACTCAGGAGGCTGCGGTAGAAGAGCATTCATTCAAGGCTAACCCGAGCTACACGGTGAGACATTTACGGCTGGCCGTAGAGTTCCGTGACAGAACACTTGCCTTGCAGGTGCAGGCTCAGTGTTCCACACATGCCTGGTGGCACAGAGGAGAAGTTGTTGTTAGAGACAGCCACTTTCCTGTCTTTATACAGAAGTCTAAAATCTAGACTTCTAAGTAAACTCAGCATTTTAAAATGTGGGTCAAGGGGCTAGAGAGGTGGCTCAGTGGTTAAGAAAGAGCATTTGCTCTTCTTGCAGAGGACCGTGTTATGGTTTCCATCACCCACATCGTAACTAACAACCACCCATAGCTCTTGTTCCTGGGGATCCGATGCCTTCTTCTAACCTCTGTGGGTAGCAGGAATGAACACAAAGCACGAACATACATGTATGCAGAACACTCACACATAAAATACAATAAATAAATTGAAAATGTGGATCAAATGAATCCTTCATGGGGACTATAGCCCCCACCAGGCTGCAAGCTCTGCCGAGGAGAACACAGGTGCCCACGATTGGTGCTGCTGTCAAGTGTGCCTCCAGAGGACCCCCTCCCTGGGCAATTGTGCCATTGCACCAGGGTATGTGAGAGCTGCCCTCAGCTGCTATGATGTGCTTGTGCACAGCTACCCTTCTTTAATGTCACATTCACAACTGCCTCCCACAGACACCATGCTTGCTCCTGACACACATGGGAAGGGGCAAGTCAGGTCAGCGGCACGCAGATGGCCAGTCCATCACAGGGACCCATCAGGGTGCCACAGCAACACTCCTGAGGTACTTGTCAGAAACATGATTTGTTCTCAAAGTGACACAGAAAAATCCTGAGAGACCATCAATGGCACTACACACACACTGTCCTTGGTCAGGTTGTTAGACCTCTCAATGATCAATGTAATGCATGGCCAGGGCTCCCAATACTCGACCTCATCCCACCCCATTCTGAGACAGGGCCTCACCTTGTTGCACAGGTTGATCTCCTGTCTCATCCTCCTGTCTCAGACTTCCCACTGCTGGGATTACAGGGATGTGTAGCCTTAAATCTTAAATCCAAGGTCATGGATGTAAAGTAATTTTCCAGGGAGACCCAATGGTATCTGCATTTCCAGAGGGAAACAGGGTTCCTCCAAGATGAGGCATTACCATAGGGACCCAAACTAACAGTGATGCCATAGTTAGCCAGCTCTGACACACACAGTGCTAATGGTGTGCACACAGTGCGTGTCCAGAGTGTGGAGAGTGAGTCCCACAGCAAAGCTTCAGCAGGCCTCAGTGGCAATGCCACACCGTGTGGTAGAAGAAGCAGAGCCTTCTACAATGTAGAGTTAGACACAGGCCGCTGAGAAAGTGACAGAGGAGGCCCAGACATCTGCAAAGGGAGAAGTACCAAGCTGGGTCTTGAGAAGAAGTAACTGCAGCCCCACTGTCCCTGCTTCCTCTCATAAGATGCAGGCTCAGATGGACCACCACCTAGCCCATCTTTCATCTAAGTGGGACTGGGATTAATTTTCACTCAGGAATCTGGGCAGAAGTGGGACCTGCAACTGGTGGTCATGAATCCAAGCAGATGAAGAGATCTGGCAACTGAAAGCGAGCAGAATGAGCCACAAGATGGAAGTCACCTGGGACACCAAATCACTTAGAGGCCAAAAGCCACCTTCTAATCCACACACTTGCTAGTTGGGGCTGGTGCATGATAAAATTCTAATGTACTGGGCCACTGACATGGGCAAAAGGAAAGAAAAATACCAGGGGTGGAGAGACAACTCCTCAGTGTCAGAGAAGAGCTCAAGGCAAGAAGCAGCAAAGGAAAAACCTGCTAGAGAGGCTCAGCCTCCTCCCTGCAGCCCTCCCAGAACAAGGTCAGCTCCCAAACTCCAGGGTCCAGTTCTGCCTGCCTTGATCAAAAGGGACTTCCAGGGGTGGGGAGATGGCTCTGTTGGTAAATCCTCTGCTGCACAGGCATAAAGACTGAAATTCAACCCCAAGAAGCCAGGTAAAAAGTTAGCACTGAGGGCACAGGCGTGTAATCCTGGTACTGGGGAAACATGGACAGGTGGATTCCTGGGGCTTACTGGCCTAATAAGCAAGCCCCAATTCTGGGGAGAGGGAGAGGGAGAGGGAGAGGGAGAGGGAGAGGGAGAGGGATCTTTAAAAGAAAACAAACAACAAACAAAACAAGGTGGACTGCACCTGAGGAACGATACCTAAGGTTGATCTCTGTCCTCAACACGCACACTCACCCCAACACGAGCAACTTACAGAGAAATAAATGGTGAGGAGGTATCTCCTGAGACAGACACTAAGGCCACAGCAGGAAATGAGAATGGCGGCTTCCAGAGGAAGGGCCAGGATAGAGGTCGAGATCTATTACTCTGTAACAATATTGTATCAAGATTGTAAAGAATAGTGTATCAAAACAAACAAGAGCTAGCAATATTGTATCAAAGCCTTAACATTTCCTGAGCTTTCTGTAGGAGGTAATGCACCATCCAGATGTGTAAGGTTGGCCAATGTAGGTGTCACTTGACTCACACCCTAAATCTAGCCCTGAATTGTTAGAACAGACAGACCCAATCCCCTCCTGTTCTATTACCACACAACCGAAGGAATTTGGCAAAGAATCTACATCTCACTAGTGCCCAACACGTGTTAAAGCCAGGGATTCTCATGTCTGGAGTCTCTCATCTCCTGGGGAAGAAGCGACCAAATGCCTTCATGTCACTGAACTTGGCCACAGAGAGCGGCTCCTCCAGGCTCTAATATGGGCCCACTTGTGCAATACACACAACTACCAGCTACCAAGAACCCATAATGTGTTCAAGGCAAGGGTAGGAGGACCCTGAGAGGGGCCAAATAAGTATATAATCCCAATTTTGAATAAAAGGCAGCTAGTGACCAAGAGACTAGCAACCAATTGTGGGGATTCCAAATTTTGAGAAGATCCTGAAGCCCGGGGATGGACATGGTGGGCTCTGCTGCCAGGTGGAGGCCAGGGCATCCTAGAGTAGGCTGCTCTACCTTGGCCCTTCTGAAATCAGGCACCAAAGCATTCTGTTATGGATGGCTATCCTCGGTATTGTAGGATACTGGAGAATCCCCTTCCTCTCCACCAGCTATACCCAGGGTACTCCACTGGGCAGGACAGAGAGCACTAGCCAATGGCTCAGGCTCCCCTTGTCAACCCTGCTACAATGAGCACAAAGACAGATGCCCAGGCCAAAACCTAAACCTGCTTTCTCTGTTTGTTAAATTTGGGTAACTAATTCAATTCACAGTTTTTCATGCTGGGGATAAAATACATGTCCTTACACACTAGATCCACACCTTTTCCACAGAGCAGGTTACACTCCAAACGCAATTAAATTGTTTTATGCAGTCAGAGCCATAAAACACATAGGCATGACCCAAGCTGCCACCTCCACCAGCTCTCCGCTGGCTCCACAAGGCAAAGCAGTGTCTACTTCCTGACATCAAGTTCCCGAAAGACCACACTGTGACCCACGGTCCAGGAAGAAGACAGGCAGATGAGGATGCCACCCACTTCTGGGGACACCACCCGTCCCTCCCCTGCCAACCCTTGTCCTACACCATTTCCCAGGAGCCCAGGCCCAGAAGTCCAAAGCCAACTTTGAATGAGTGGCACCTCCCCTTCCTGCCTTCTCTTCTCGTGCTTATGCGCTGCAGCAGGTCTGGGCCAGTGGCACTCTGTGAAGCAACTGACACCGGCCCACAAGTACATGAACATTTAGTGTGGACAGGTCTCCTTCAGGAAGGCTCTCTCTCTCTCATCATCCCTCCCGCCCTCCGAACTGCAGAGCCAGAATCTGGGTTACTAGTGAAGAGGCAGAAGAGCCTAATAAATCTCAGACTACACTTCTTGGCTTAGAAACACACACATACACACACACACACACACACACACACACACACACCACTTACTGAGTGTTGAAACAGCTTTGCAGCCCTCTGAAGCATGGCCCTCAGAAGTCCTTACAGGACCCAGCTGCATTAAATCAAGCTGCGAGGCGCGCCAGGCTACGCTCTTCAAGCGCACCCTGAGCCGATCTGATGTTTAAAGGGAAAAAAAAAGGGGGAAAGTTTCCGAGGCATCCATAAATCCAGAGGAGAGGAAGTTTCAAACTTGGGTGTTCGCAGTCCATGGCTCCCGCATGGAAACAGCTTGGTTTCGTGTATTTGGTTTTACTGTTCAAACTTTAGGCCTTTTAACTTTTTATTTTTACAGGGCTCGGAAGAAAAGAGAGAGACGGAGCCATTTGCTCAGTGAGTGCCAAAGAAAACCCTAGCAGCTCCCTCCAAAGGCCTCTCTGCCTGAGAAGCAGCGAAGCAGGACATGGGGGGCTCCTGGCACACCTCTTAAAGCTCCTCCTGTCCACGGAAGGCCAGGCCTGTGAGGCCAGCTACTAATCAGCTCCAACAAGATCAACTGAGGCCAGTTCTGGGGAGCAGAGTCCAGGCAAGGCGATCACTGAGCTGTGGTCACCACCAGCAGCAGCAGGAACAAAATGGAGCCTCTCTCAAAACAAGACAAGGCCTGCCTGCCCCCTAGGAATCCTAAATTTAGTCTCTGGGGAAAGACGGCTGGTGTGTGCCCAGCCAGAGAGGCCCAGAGAAAGCAACCGAGCTAAACCAGCTCCCAGGGCCCTTCAGCCCTGACTCAAACCCCTTTCCCATCTTCTCCCTTCCTTCATTCTCCAGGTACTGTCTACCCAGGCTGGGCAAGTCTAGCCACTTGCTGGCTGAGAAAACTGAGACCCCAAAGTAGAGTAGTGAGACAGGATGGGCACAGGCAGTCCAGGGTTCACACCCGGTCAGGGACTACACTGACTGATCCAGGAAGAAGGCACTCTGCCACCCAGTGCCACCCAGTGCCACCCAGTGCCACCCAGTGCCTCAGTTCTCTGGTCTGTGAAATGGAAGCGAGAATGCCCACTTCGGAATGGTGTAAAAAGGTACAACATGTTAGGATGTATGTGTACACACGTGCCTTTTGTTTCCGTTTGTGTGGTGTGTGTGTATGCTTGTTGAGGGGATGGTACACATGAGTGCACATTTAGACCTGAGGCTCAATGTCTTCCTCCACTGCATCCCATTTGATTTTTAAGAGAGGCCTCACCAATTCAGCAAGACTCTCCAAGCGTTCCTGGGAGCCTCCTTACTCTGCCTTTCCATAGCTAGTATTCCAGGCCTAGCCTTTTGTTGCTGTTTTGTACGAGTGCTGGGGAATCCAAATTCAGGTCTTCCTGCTTTCTTAGCAAGCACATTCCTGACTGAGCCATCTTCCCAGCCATGTGCACACTTTTTATGCATGTGTTTGTGCAATTGTGTGTCTGTGTGTTTTAAGGCTGTCTCCAGGTCCTCTCCAGATACATACCATATGCGGCCATTGTTTTGGGCCACTCAGCCTGTCCCCCACTTGGTGACAACAGTGCCCTGCTGCTCCTCTGGGTGGTCTTCTTTCTTGCAAACCTCCACCAAACAGCAGAGAATAGGAAGGGCCCAGAACCCCTACCCTCACATCCCCAGCCTCCGTGCCTAGACTTGGAAGCATCCCTAAAGGCTCCTGTTACACTCATGCCTCAGCTGCTGGCACTTTGGGCGAGGCTGTGGAACCTCAAGGAGGTGGAGCCTGAGGAGGGTTAGTAGGGCACTGGGCCAGGCCTTTGAAGACTATACCTTCTCTGGTTTCTAGCTACCTCCTCCTCCCGGTCTGCACTGAGGTGAACAGCCTCCCCGCTCTGCACCCTCTACCTACCATGAACCGAGCCCTCACCCTCCGGTGTCCATGTGGAGTGGCTAGGGAGGGCTCAGGGGCAGAGACCAACAGAGTTCAAGTGTGATCCTACAAGGCAAAGGCTAATGTCATGGATCAAAATCAAGCTCTCTGTGTCAACAAGGAGGTTTAGAGGCTAGAGGTGCTTGCTGCCCAAACCTTACAACCTGAGTTCAATCCCACCCCTCACAATGGGAGAAGACCAACTGCTTCCACCAGGCTGTGGACAGGAGACGGTGTCCCTCCTGGATGTGCTGTGACTGGCTACCTCTAGATCACGTGTCCACAGGAGGGCACACCGTTGGCCTCTCATAAGTGACAGCAGCGTATAGCCAGTTTATACTGTGAGGCTGCCTCTGCACCTCCAGGACAGGGTCCAATTCTCAAAGCCTTGATCCAAGCTTGAATCCAACTTCTGGACAGAACAGTCAACAGTCAGTGGTCCCCTTCTGCAACCTTATACTGCCCTCCCATTGAAGGCAGCCCTGGGGAGAATCGCCAGCATATCCTGGCCCAGAGAGCTGGGCAGAACACAGCCAGGAGGTTCTGTTTGAGCCAAGTGTGGAAATCTCCAGAAATACCCCAGCAATGTGCAGAACCTTCCCATAAATGCTCTCAGCAACCCATTCCCCACATGGGGACACAGACGCTAACAGATGTGGTCACTCGGGAAGCAGCGTCCTCCCTTCAGACCTTTATGTACACTCTGAGTAGCTGCCTGGAGCTGCCATCTCTCCAAGGGACTCAGAGCTTCCTGCACCAGAACGCTGTCCTCACTTCAGGGTCTGGATAAGCACAGATGTACAGATGTACAGAAGCACGGATGTACAGAGATGAGAGGGCATCTGCCCAAAGTCACACAACCAGTGGGTGGTGGGGGTGACACCAGCGCCAGGCCTGACTGTGGAAGCCCTGCTTCTTTGTCCGCCCTCCCCAGTACAAGGCCTAGTTCACATCCTCACCCTCCCCTGAAAAATGTTAATGCCGCAGGTGACAGAGCGTTTGTTCACTAATGGCAGGCATAGCTGTCCCTTACAGTTTAAGAGAATAAGATCTTTAAAGTCTAAAGAACCAACCTTCACTGCCTTGGGGACAACAGCTAGCCTCTTTGAGAACAGTACTGAGTAGACAGTAGTGCTGTCCAAGAGAACACAAGGGATGTAAGTTCAAATTCCTACAAGCTACATTTCTTTATAAGTGGACTTAAAAGTGACATTACTAAAGCCAGCATATCCAAATATTTACATCTCAAAAGTGTCACCACATATAAAAAATTATTTTAAGACAAACGTTACTGCAGGGGAATGGCTGGGGGTAGGGAGATGGCTCAGTACTTGAGAGCACAGACATCTCCTGCAGAGGGACAGAGTTCAGTTCCCACAGAAGCCACTGGTCCTCAGGAGCACCCGCCTTCCTGTGAATATGCACACAAGAAATGTGGTAAAAATAATGTAATGGGCAAAGGGACACCTCGTTAATGGTGTTGCTCTTACATCGGTCAGGGGCAGAGCAGATGACAGTCCTCCGTTCATCCTAGCTTGATGCCTGGCTTGGTAGCCAAAGCAGGCTTATGCCTAGGACTCCTAAAATCCAAATCAAATCAAATCCAGGCATCGCAGCATGGGAAGGGGAAGACAGACAGAGACCTGTGGACCACCATGCCACCCTTCGACACAACACAGAGAGGCGAGCCCCGCCACCTGAGGCCATGGTAAGGTCCAGCCCAAGCTGCTGCTGAGGGCCATGATTGAGTCTGAGGCTATACAATGGCAGGGGTTGGTACTGATGTCCACACTCATATTACCACCACTAGAGAACATGGTTAGGGCAACCTCCAGGAACTGTGGGTGCCCAGATGTGCATAACTGGCCCCGCCCCTCACTGGATGCTGCACTCTGGAGATCTTGTCCCATCTCTCCCTGGCAGCAGCACTCAAGAGAGTGGGCCCTGTCTCTCACACGGGCAGCACAGTGGAGCCGACCCTGATGGCAGGGGTGTGGGCGAGCCGGCCCTGAGGGTAAGAGTATGAGCTGACTCCGGTACTCATCTGGCATGGGTGGCTCGGGCACACAGGGGATGCCCCCCACCTTCATTCTTGCCACCTCCAGCAGTCGGGAATGCTGCCCAGAGTCATGAGCTCAGGAGAGCTAGAGCCAGCCCTGCCCCTTACCAACTGCAGCACTCCTGGGTCCTGTACCTTGTCTGGGCAGTACAGAAGAGCTAGCCCTGATGGAGTAGGCACGGGTGAGCTGGGGCTGAGAGCACAGGAGCGCTAGCCCTGGCATGAGGTGGCATAGGTGTGGGGGTGATGCCTTCCACCTCAACCTGTCTCACCAGCTACCTGCAGTAGCTGGGAGAGCTGGGAGAGCTGGCCTCGGGTCATGAGAACAGGAGAGCTGACTCTGCACCTCACCAGCTGTAGTACCCCGAAGAGCAGGCCCTGAACCTCGCCTGGGCCACACAGTGGAGCTGGCCCTGATGGCAAAGGCATAGGTAAGCCAGCCCCGAGGGTGTGAGAGCAGGAGAGCTGGCCCAGCCCCTCACAGGCTGCAGCACTTGGAGAGTGGAGCCAGCATCCTGACTGGACATCACAATGGAGCTTGCTCTGGAGGAGGGGGTGCAGGTGAGCCAGACCGAGGACAGGAAGGCAGGAGGGCTGAGCCTGACTTCTGACAGTGATGGCAGCACTAGGTGGCCCACCCAGAGCAGTGCTGAAGAGCTCACCCTGGTGGTACAGATAAAAGAGAGCCAGCAGGCTGACCAGCTCAGCTACCGCCCAGGCATGAGTGGGCTCTGAGTTGATGCTGGCATGTGTGAAGGGATCAGTCCTGTGGATCCAAACCTACAGGATCTTCATGGCACAGTGCAACAGGAGGAATCCCAGTGACGATCCAACAGTGATGGTGTCACAGAAGCCAGAGATCTCGAGCCAGACCAATGACTCATTGCAATGAACATTTGCAAGTGAAGATGTGTGGACAGAGGGATACACTGTGGGTACACTGTGACACACTACAGCTTCCACGATGAGATGGTTTCTATGCTTTGTTTGTTGTTGGTTGGTTGGTTGTGGGTGTGTCTAATTTATGGGGTTGCGAGGGCATATATGGAAGGATGGGGAGATGAGCAGGATTGAGGCGCATGATGTGAAACTCACAAAGAATCAATAAAAGTTTGTTAAAAAATAGTAAACATAAATCTTTTTTAAATTGTTAACTAGGAACTCTCATCTTTCCTTCCCACAGAAAAGCTCGGGGATACCCTGTGCCTCTGCACCCTGTGTCAGCCATATTTCTTCGCCCGTCAACCCTGCATAAGACAGAGGAGGCTTTCATCGTTGGCAGGGCCCACAGACTCCAGCCACTCTGCTGAAGCAAGGCTGTGTATGTTCCCTAAAACTCTCTATAGTCAAGCTCTAAGGGACCTTGGACACCTAAGAACGCTGGATAGAGAGTCTCTATCAAGTCCCAACTGGCAGGTTCCACTCCGGTCCTTAACACCTGCTGTGGGCAAGACAACATAAGGAACGCAGGACATCTCTGCAGGGAAGACTGCAATGCAGCCTGAGACCAACCTAGGAAGACCCTGGGGAAGTGGCTTCTCTGAGAGCATGCTCACACTGTCTTTATCACAGTCCCTAAACACAGCGAGACAATCACTTCAGGCATTTCCTTTGTCTCTGGCCTTACAAATCATCAGTGTTGGTTAAAAGAATAGAAGGGCGTGGTGTGCCTAAGTTACATGCTCATCTTGTCATTTTGTATAAGGGTCTTGAGGAGACGCCCCAGGGACCAATGTCACGGGAAGGCTATATTTACTAAAAGCTACTGGCGACCAGGCCCTGAGGTTCCCTGCTCGCCTGTTTTAATTCTCATTAGCAGGAGAGTTCTTATTGACTGTTTCATTTTACTGCTGGGGAACCGAGGGCATGCATGTCATCCACACCCCCTCTGACTTGGACAACCCAAGAACACATCAGCAAAGCAGTGTGAAAGCTTCCCGGAGGGAGAAGCTTCCAGAAGAGGGAGGGACATGGCCCGGAAGAAGGAAGCAGGTCCCCAGGATAAGGCAGGGCACACATGGAACCAGGCCTGCCTGGTACAAACACAGGATCCATAGAGTCAGGTAGAAGCAGGAATTCTGGTGCTGACAAAGATATCTTACCATTAGCCTGTTCACAGGCACTGTGTGAGAAGGGTCCAGATTCAACCACTTGGTCATGAACAGCACCCACTACCCACTCCTGGGCCATGATGCCAGCTGAATCCAACTTCCCAAAATATTTACCAGAAGGCTCTGGGCACAGACTCCGTTCTGTAAACTTGGATGCAATTCCAGAACTGAAGAGACAGATCTCCCGGAAAACCAGATAAACGTTCCCTCACATTCTAAATAACGAGAAGGAGGTGGGGAGGATAAGGAAATAAATCAACCCTCCCCACTACCCAACTTAAAAGGGATTATGGTCCGGAGCAAGGAGGGAGCAAAGATGCCGAGTCCTTATCGGGCACAAGGCCACTCCAGACACAAACAAAACTTTTGGCAGGCATCCTTCTTCCTCGTCGGAAGGGGAGCAAGCAGTCCTCATACGCAGGCTCAAAGCCACTCTGAGCACATGCAGGCTCATCTTCCCCTACATTTCTGAAAAAAAGAAGGGTCCCTTGTGGGAACCAGGACACCAGCTGGAGCTGGAGCAGCAGAATGAGGCCTGTGAACCTCCAAGTCCCAAGGGTAGCTAACCCAGAGTTCAAATCTCTCACTACACAGGCCCTGGTAATGGGAAGAGGAGGGGCAAGCTGACTCAGTAATGTGGGGAGAGGAAGTCAGTGTTCCCTGCCTTTGAACCATTACCCTCAGCATCAAGGGTGGGATAGAAGAGATAGCAACCCTAGGATAACAACCCTCCGTCCAGAGGACATACCGGGAGGCAGGTACTGCTGCTGTCTCCAGATGACAGATAAGCCAGAGTCTCATGACTGTAAAGGCAGCACCAGATCGGACCAGACCTCCAGATCTCATCTGGGCCCTCCCTGCCGGTGTACCCTCCTCCAGTTTCTGGCTCCATCTTTCAGCTCGGCCTGTCTCCATCCCTGCCTGACACCCTTAAGTTGCATAGCCCTAAATGCCCCCCTCCTCAAAGGAGAAGAGAACATGGCTGCATGTTCACCCTCCTCCTCCTCACCCCATGCCATCTCCTGGCACCCACTCCCACTCTAGAAACGCAGCCTGGCCTCCCCACTGGCCCATCCAAAAAGCAAGCTTTCCAACATAACATTTCCCTCCCACAGAACGTGAGAATAAAGGGTTCTTTGCTTGTCTCCTGAAATAACTGGCTCTCGCCATAAAGCAACCTCTACCCAGTAAAAATATTTCTGTAAAACTTGGTAACTCTATCTGCAGCTCCTTTTCTGAAAGTCAAAAACCTTGGAGAATGAAATACAGCCAAGGCAGACGTTCTGACAAGCTCATGAAGTCATGTCTACCCCAGGCAGTCCTCCCGGGCACAGTGATTAATTTGCTGTTAACCACAGGGACTTTGTGTCTTAATACACTCAAAGCAAAACACCAGTTCACATTTCTGCTGAAACAATACCCACCACCCCAGCTCAGGGGGCAGCCAAGTGGGCAGCAGAGCCATGGCTGGGCTCAGGGGCCTGGAAGGATTCTGGAGAGCAGAGAACCCCTGAGTTAGCCACGACACACAGGTGAGTCACCCTCTGTGGCTTGGCCTTGCTCACAGAGGCAGTGAGCATTATAAAATAAGTTAGGGTTATTCGGCTGAGATTGGGGACCCCTATGGAAGAGTTAGGGGAAGGATTAAAGGAATGGAAGGGGATGACAACCCTGTAGGAAGACCAACAGTGTCAACTAACCTGAACCCCTAGGAACTCCCAGACACTCAGCCACCAACCAAAGAGTAAACACAGGCTGGTCGGAGGCCCCAGAACCCCTGTACATATACCAGAGGACTGCCTTATCTAGCCTCAATGGGAGAGGATACGCCTAATCCTGTAGAGACTTGATACCCCAGGGAAGAGAGATGCTAGGGGAGGGGCACCCTCTCAGAGGCAAAGGGGGGAGGGGATGGGGGAGAAGAACTCTGGGAGGAGGGACTAGGAGGTAGAGCGACACTTGGATGTAAATAAAAAATAATTAATAATTTTTTTAAAGTTAGGGGTGCTTAGGTGAGTGTGTAAACGCTTAAACCTAACTCACTCCAGGACACTAGGGAAGGCACAGGGATTGCACAGACCTCAATATTCCCACTTGTCAATGTGGAAGGCTCACTCTGGAGAAACAGGAGCCCAGTTGACAGGTCCCTCTGAGCCTCTGCACCCACCCCACAGTAGTTGAGACTTGCAAATGCTGTTTCAGATCCAAAGAGATAGAGATAGGTGTACATATTCAATGACCAGCATAGGCATAACCTCATTGAATCCTAAAACAAGGTGGGGGCTCCCCCAACCCACTACACAGGAAAAACAATGTAAACCCGTTCAAAGCTGCACCCCAAGTTCTGTGTCCCCTAGAATTGGCAAATCCACACATAGGAAGGCAAGATTAAATGAGGTGTGCGTGTGTGCGTGCCTGCGTGTGAAGAGAGGATAAAGAGAAGGATCAAAACATATTACTGTTATGAGTAGTGTTACTATTATTATTATTATTATTATTATTATTATTATTACTATATTATTTTTACTTGTTTGTTCATTTGTTTAAAGAGGGTCTCACTGTAGCTTTAGCTGGCTTGAACTTGCTATGTAGACCAGACTGGCCTCCACTAGCTCAGCCTCCCAAGTGCTAGGATTAAAGGCATGTGCTACCATGCCTGGCTCAAACATTTCAAATGTATATATGAAAATGTCACAATTAAAATCATCTGTTGTTTGGGTGTGTTACTTGCAGTGCTGGGAATCAAATCTAGGACTAGCCTTTTATATTCCATGCAAATCAAGGGAGAGTTTCTGACCTGGGAACTCTGGCTACACCAGCCCAACAGTAAGGACGAAGGGCACACATCCAAGGTGGAGATTACATGGGCTTCAGAGGGCTGCCACCAGCACTCTGAGTGGGAGGGATTTCCTGGTATCCCCATGCAGAGCTTGGGAGCTAAGAAGGAAGGAGGTTCCTGTGGGCCACATGGGGGAAATGGCAAACCACCCAGGCTCTCTGAAACCCAATGGCCAGTCATATTTTTCCCCGAAGCTTAGCTACTTTACCTGGTAGCCCTGTCCCCAACTGCTAGCCATCCTTTGTTTGGTGAGTCTTCAGCCCAGGGAACTAGGCATGCACACTCTAGGCTCTCCCCACTCATCAGCACGTGCAGCCTTCCCATCAATCCCTATGGACTTCTCTTATGGACACACCCAAGGGACATAGCATGAGACAGAGGGCCAGGGTGACTCAACTCTGCAGGAAAGTGTATGGCCCAGGTCAAAACGATGGAAGTGTCGCCTGGAATTTTCTGGAACTTTCAGATGGAGGCAGAAGCTTGAACTGCTGAGACCGGCTCGCAATGGCTAGAGAGAGACGGCCTATGAATGAAGCCAACATGAAGTGGGCAGAGACAAACACTGCCATCCTGCCCTAAAGACAGGTGCTCTGAGCTCCTGACCAGCCATGTTCACCCAACAACACACCCGAGCATCAGAGGATTTTAACTGTGACATTTTCATACATGCATTTGAAATGTTTGAGCCAGGAATGGGAAGCACGTGCCTTTAGTCTCAGCATTCAGGAGGCCAAGCTAGGTGGGTCGCCACAGACATGATTTAGGAGAAAGGTGAGGCACTGCTCACAGAGCAAGGGAGAAGCAACCCAAAGCCCTCTGGGAAGACGCAGAACAGAAGGTGGGGCTGAAAGGCACAGAGCCTGAATCCCAGCCCCCTGCACACCTGTGTCCGTCTGTGTCCGTGTCTCCACGCCACCAGGATTCTCCAAACCTCAGATATTCTCTGAGTATATCAGAGTATCTACAGCATGCCAAGCAGTGATTGATCCATGGAATCTGAGTATGAGCTCAGTTTCCCCATGCAAATAATCCTGCCCATTACTGTATTACTTGAACAAGGCTTCGGGAGCCAGAAAGCCTCTGGTTAATACCAGTTTGGGGGGCAGCTGCTCCAGTCCAGGGGTTGGCCTTCCGGTACCCTGCAGCAAACTCTGTGGTAGGTACCCACTCCAGTCCACACCTGGAAAACGCCTCACCCCACTCCAGNCACACCTGGAAAACGCCTCACCCCACACCTGCAGGTACCCACTCCAGTCCACACTTGGAAAACGCCTCACCCCACTCCAGTCCACACTTGGAAAATGCCTCACCCCACTCCAGTCCACACCTGGAAAATGCCTCACCCCACTCCAGTCCACACCTGGAAAACGCCTCACCCCACGCCTGCAGGTACCCACTCCAGTCCACACCTGGAAAACGCCTCACCCCACACCTGCAGGTACCCACTCCAGTCCACACCTGGAAAATGCCTCACCCCACAGCTGCACAAGGAGTAGCATGCAGGAGCTCCAGACTTAAGTATTTGTAATGTAGGGCTCAAGTTCTCCCTTCCACTCTTCTAGAAGGAAGATCACTGAAATCCATGACTGTGGCTGTCAGTGGCCAATGGGGCTGGCTTCTCTTGCCTCCACACAGCCATGCCTCTAACGCCTCTGATGGTCCACAGGGGAGGGTGGACCTAGGCTTCCTTTCAAAGGTGTAGAAAGCATCCTCATCATCCCAGCTGCAAATCTACCTTACACACACACACACACACACACACACACACACACACACACACAGTAGGCCAGACCACTCTAACCACAAGAAAGCTCATCAGACTGAGCTACATTGCCCACTTCTCCTTTTAACAGTTCAGAGTACCCCTGTATCAAAACTGTTGTGGAAGTCTAAGGCCTCGTGGAAGCTTAGCCACAGCCACAGGAGTGGGAAGAGGAAGCCTGACACCAGTCAGATTCACACAGGGCCACCTATTGGGTCCTCTCCATCAGCACCTGCCGCTCTCCTCATATGGTCTTACCCAGGCCAGCTCCGAACTCACATGATCCTCCTGCCTCAGCTTACCAAGTACACAAATGTGTACCACACCAGCTGGACTCTGCGCTTGAATCAGCACCCAGGAGGCTCAGAAGCAGGGAGTCACCTCCAACCCTCTGCCCCTTCTGGCACCTCCCCTCCCCTTCCTTAGTAAACATATAGGTTTTCTGAAAAGTATGAGCACTACACACTCATTCATCTAAAAGGCCAAAGAAAGGAGTGTGCAGTGTGAAAAGTCTCTGATCCTTCCAGATCTTTATATATCTAACTACACTCAGAAACAGGCCTGGGCAGACATGTGTGCACAGCTGTCCCCCAATATCCCTGGAGACTGGCTTTAGGACTCCCCTGCCATGGACACCAAAACCTGTCAATACCCAGGCCCTTCTTCACAAGGGCTGTCACCTGGGGCAGTCAGTGAAATGGCCACATCGCCAAGGACTGACCTGGTGAGGGACGGGTGTGTTGTAACCATCTGAACATGCATGAGACACACCTCAGTTCTGTTGGAACTCTCTAACCTCTCTTCACCAAGTCAGCATCTGTAAAAACCAACTGTGACAACCCCAACAATCCCATCCTACCTGCATCTCATGGGTACTGCCCCCTCCCCTCTTAAAACACACACACACACACACACACAAACAAAAAAACAAGGCTGCCCATCAATGGCTTTCTCTCCACACACACTCTATGATAGGCTACAATCCCTGCTAGAGATCTCATGTACAGTATTTAGATACCTGTGCTCCCTTCCCTTGAGTCTGGGCTAAAGCTGTCATCTGTTGTACCAAAAAGGATATGGGACCACCAGCTCTAGCCCTGAGCTACTGTCTGGACACATGGAGAAGTCAAATAATCGCCAATGGCTACCTGAAGCTCCTCAAGCCATCATCACGGCTGCTCAGCCACATCCCCTCTGAGATGTGGCTCTTGCCCTTCAGGTTCAGATGGTGACCTCTGAACAAGACCACTGCCTTCTCTTCCTCTTCCTCTTCCTCCCCAGTGAGTAGGGGGCAGGCTCAGTGTGAAAGCATTCTCCCAATCCCTAGGAGCTCCTGCCTTGGGAAGAAAAATTAAGTCAAAGGCCCTGAAGCCAAGAAACCAGAGAGAGGCACAAAGAGGTCAGGAAACTTGGCCAAGGCTTACAGCTTGTAAAAGCTGAGCTGGGGCTTGAACCCAGGTATTCACATTCTGAATCTAGAGCAGCGACCAAACACCAGTGTTTTTCTAACACTTTGATCACAATCTATTTACCATAAAAGCTACATTATAACGGGCTTCTGTATATATAAACATGAGTGTTTAAACCAATACAAAAAGTAATACAAAACAGTAGCCTTACTGTAAGTGATAGTTTGTCTTATTTTTGTAATTTTCTATTTCATTTTTCTGGCCGCTGGTTGATTTCAGGAATGGAGCTGTAACATATAATTTTGAACCCACTGGCATGTCTCTAAGACAACTCTACAATTCCCCAGCCTGATTTGAGTCTTGCTCTAATGAGGTCCTACCTTCATGTCAGGTGAGCCTCAGCGTGGTAGCCAGCTGGACCAGTTTGGGCAGCATTAGTCTGCCCACTAGGCTGGTGATTCTCACCCTTCCCAGTGCTGCGACCCTAAATTTACTACAGATTCTCAGGGTGTGCTGACCCCCCAACCGTAAAATCAGTCTTGTTGCTACTTCATGATTGTAATGTTGCTACTGTTATGAGTTGTAGTGTAAATATCTGATATGCTGGATATCTGATATGCTGGATATCTGATATGCAACCTCCGAAGGGGTGATAGCCCGAGCTAAAACCACTGTGCTAGAGGAAGAGGGACTGCCACTCTTCAGATATGAAATGCTGTCCTCCGAAAGCTCATGTACTAAAGCTTTGATCCCTAGGTAATGGCGGAAGAGGGACTGCCACTCTTCAGATATGAAATGATGTCCCCCGAAAGCTCATGTACTAAAGCTTTGATCCCTAGGTAATGGCACAGAAATCTGTTTTGTTTTGTTTTGTTTTTTTGTTTTTCAAGACAGGGTTTCTCTGTGTAGCCCTGGCTGTCCTGGAACTCACTCTGTAGACCAGGCTGGCCTCGAACTCAGAAATCTGCCTGCCTCTGCCTCCCGAGTGCTGGGATTAAAGGCGTGCACCACCATTGCCCAGCATGACACCGAAATCTTAAGGGAGTAGAGTATAGCTAGGAGAAGCAGGTCCTGAAGGGGATGGTCCTCAGGGATGTCTGGTCTCTGACTCCTGCCTCTGCTTGCTGTCCTACTATGCTCCTCTAACCTCCCCCAGCTGAGGGCCTACACCTTCTGACACTGTAAGCAATATCAGTGCCTGCATCACCAGGATGCTGACGGAAGCAAACACTGAAGACAAGGACAGCTCGGCCTCCTCAGGTGCTCTGTAGGCGGCAGCTACGCTGCAACCACCTCCTCTTGGTGGGCACCCATGCTGACCACGGAGCTGTTCCCAGGCTGCAGCTACAGAGCATGTGCCCAGGGCTACTCCAGACACAGACTCCCACGGGCAGGGACAGGGGGCCCCAGCACCCACAGAGACGGTAACCATGCTCCCAGGTAACCCAAGTTTCCGCGAGTCCTCTTTCGACTCTTGCAATCTGTTTAAGCCACTGGGAGAAAGGGTGCTACGAGGAAAAATTCAAGGTCAAAAGCAACCCTGTAACATGATGCCCTATAGAAGCCAGGTGTGGCCCAGGTGCGGATCCCTAACCAACACCCACAGCAAAGGCCTCTGAGTGAGGCTCCCTGCCCAAGCTTCTGTAGGCAAAGGAGCTCCCACAGCCCTAGGGCAGACTAACTCTGCTGTGCCTAACCCACTCCATAGTCAAAAGTAGGTGCTCAGAGAACCACAGCAAAGGCAGCAGCTGGAGTCAGAAGGTTTGCAGTAGATACCTGATCTCCCCACAGGATGTGGCACACCCCACCCTACCCCACCCCAGCAGGCATGGTCCACTCCTCTGCTGGTTCGCATACTGCTGACCTGTCATCTGGGAGGCTAGAGTCAGACTCCAGGAGGAGGCTAAAGACTTTGTGCTGTTCATATGGCCTCTGTGCCTTTGCACGTCGCCCGCCAACCCTGCGCCTGGAAGGCACATCGCCTACTTGTTCCCTGGGGCTCAACAGCCTCAGCACCACTTTCTAACCTAACCCCTCCCTCTCCTCATGCCCCTGTTCTCAAGCATCCTCAGATGCCCACTCTAGGGATGCATCTGTTTGATCATGAGCAGACACAACAGAAAGCTTTGGGATGCTGAGTATCTGCTCTGTTTTCCAACTTACTGACACACACTTATTTCACACACACACACCCCAACCCCTGGAGAACTCCATGTAGCAGAAACCATGCCACAGATGTGAGGGTGGAGGACCTGAGCCATTGCTGGCCCCAGGCCACCCCTAAGGAAGCCCACATAGGATGCAGTCTAAGATGTCAGACTCTACAAACCCATCACACCTGTAACCAGTGCCCCACAGCTGGTCCTCAGCACCTATTCACACCTCTGTTTCTGTCTGCTTCTGTCGCAGTCTGCCCTCCTGCTGTCCTGCCTGCTGCAGAAACAAGCTGTAAGTTCCCAGTTCCAAGAGCTTCCTGCTCTGTTCTGTTTGTAGCCAAAGCCAGCCTTTCCTGTCAAGTAGCAGTTTTAGCTTAGGAGTAGCTGTTTCCGTCCACATGGTGAAAGTATCCTCAAGAGGCAGATACAAAGATCTCACAAGGAGATGCAGGCCATTCAGTTCCATGCATCATCCAGCCTGCATTCACGTGACTTATCACTAACTCCCTGTGCCCACTGCGCCGAGGTGGAAGCAATTACAAGCACAATGTGCCGGCCAAATCCAGCTACCTGCCCATCCACAGGAAGTGATCCCTAAAACTGTCTTTTGTTGACTTGGGTTTTGTTTGTTTGTTTTGTTTTGTTTTGGAAATGAGTTCTCATAGATAGCCCAAGCTGACTGCAAGTTGGAATCCTCCTGTCTCAGCCTCCTGAGTGCTGGGATCACAGAGGCATGCCATCATGCCTGCAATGTTTTAAATGCATACATCTGGACTTTCTAAACCAACATCCAGGCCATGTTCCCCAGAGGCTACGTGTTGGCTGGGCCTAAGTGGCACCGCCCTCTTGAGGCAGGGTTTGTATTCAGATGCAGTTGCCTTCCACCCAGCCTGCTGCACCTAATCCATGTGACTTCTCTGGCTCCATGGGTTACTGAGGTCAGTATTAGCATATCCCACAAAGCCTCCACTCTAACTGCACCCCGAGTCCCACCCTTGTCTATGGGTCACAACTTAAAGAGCCCCATGTGGGGTTCCTCCGAACTGTGCTAGGGAGTGAAGAATACTACCACCACAGTTCCCAGCCATGAAAACCGAGGCAGCCATAGCTTATGCTACTACCACAGCATGTATACTCAGTCCCTACCTTCTTTATGGTACCCTAGGACCTGTTTGAAAGAACGACCTGGAAGGTAGAGAGAACGTGAAATAGTTCTTCCGACTCTTCGCTACCCCCACACTAGAAATCACGTGGGCCTTAGTGGAGGCTGGTGCCAGACCACAGTTGTTTCAACACCCAGCAGGTTTCTCCCAACCTCGCTTGCCACTTTCAGACCTCAGGAATCTTCTCCTTTAAATCATCAACAACATATCTGTTTCCCACCACATTCACCGGTTGACACAGAGGCCCGTCTTAGTACCTGAAGTCTCAATGAGAAAGCGTGCAAGCAGAATTAGAACCTAGACTGTGGGCCTCCACAGCCCCCACTCACCTTGATCCTACTCTATTTCTCCTGACTTCTTGCCCGCCTGAAGCCCCTCTAAGGGCTGGATGTTTCCCAGAGAGCCAAGAGCTGTGCTTATCCCAGTGCAGACCTGTGATCCTCACGGAGCCCGTGAAACCTTCTATCCCCGGCTTCATCTTCCAAAGTACTTTCCAGAGAGCCCTTCCTCACACTCTTCCTCCTCCACAGAACAGATCACAGGCTTCTTTCATCACACCGACCTCACACAAGGCTACTTCAAGTTTTCTCTCTGGACAAAGACCTGACTGAGACCATAACACAGTGGGAAGGTGGCCAGGGGCTGGGCATGGTGCTTTGTGCTTTAAATCCCGGCACTCAGCAGGCAGATCTCTCTGAGTCTAAGGCCAATCTAGTAAACATGGAAGGTGACCAGGCCAGCCACGACTTCCACCAATATCTCCAACAAACTATGCCCTGTGGCTTTCTCCCTGACGCTTATCAAACATGCAACCACTTTGACATTCCCCCTCTGCTTCTATCCCTGACTTGCCTCTGGTGTTTGCCTCAGGTTTCCTCTGAGGACAGATACCTCTGACCCCAGTAGTTCCTGTTCTAGACCCTAAGCCCCAGCTTGTCCCCTAACCTCCCTTCAATGTCTTCACTGTTCAACATGTACCTTCCAAGTGTGGGCCAATCTAACTTAGAAACACCTGCAAAGACCCAGGTGTGGCAGCTGCATTGAAAATATAGCTACATTCTTAAAAGTCCACATCGCAGCAACTCCGTAGCAAGCACAGCATCTATGTAGCAAGCACAGCTGCATATTTTTTAAAAAATGCATTTGTATCCTTTGGTAGCTATCGGGCACCAGTATAGAGCACTCCCTCATCCTCATTCCTGAAGACTGAAATGTACTGCTCAAGTCCCTTATATAACTAGGGACCACACATGTACATAACCTGTGCACACTCTCCTGTATACTTATATCAAATCCACATTGCTTATAATACCTAATGTGGCAGTTTGAATGAGAATGGCCCTCATAGGCTCATACATTTAAATGTTTGGTCCCCAGTTGGTGGAGCTGTTTGGAAAGGACTAGGAGGTGTGGCCTTGTTGGAGGAGGTGTGTCACTGGGGGTGGGCTTTGAGATTTCAAGAGACTGTTTTTGAGTTAGCACTTTCTACCTCCTACTTGTGGAGCAAGGTGTGAGCCCTCAGCTGTTCCTGCTGCCACACCCTTGCTCCTCCATCATGGGCTCCAATCCTCCAAAACCTTAAGCCCAAATTATTACCGTTGCCTTGGTCGCGGCATCTTATCACATCATAATAAACTGCTATCTAGTCATGAGGATATCTTCTTTAGAAAACAATGACAAAGAAGGGTGGAAAGCCTGATCAACTTAGATGCATTTTCTTCAAACATTTCCAGTTTTCAGTTGATGCAGGGCCCAGTATGGACAGCTGATGCCATAATGCATTGCAATGAATGGACTTACTTGTAGAGCATAAAGAAGTTGAACACCAGGGAACTTAGTGATATGGATTACAACAGGTATGGTGGCACTTGCTGTAATCACAGCAATCAAGAAGTTGAGGCAGGAGGCTAGTGACTTTCCAGGCCAGTCTGGCCTACAGCAAGATCCTGTCACAGAGTAGAGTGACCCAGCCCATCAATATGCCCACAGCATTTGAAAAAACTGAATGATTATTCCTGACTTAATAAATCTTAGAGAGCCGGGAGTCAAAGCAAGTTATTTTAGCTAAAGAAATAGCATGAGCGACATCTCACTGTAATTAAACAGAACTTAGGAAACCCTCTCGTTAAGTTCCAAGGCAAAGACAGAGGTGTGAGGAGAGGGAGCTGCCAACAGGTAAAGTGAACAACCACCCAGACCAGCTCGGAGCCTCAAGGCACCCTGGACCTTACTGAAGCATCGGGCCAACTTGTATTTTATTATTTGCATTTTAAAACCTTTCTTTTCTACCAGGCTCTAGGCCTCACAAAAATGGCTTGTGGTCAGTGAACATGTAGAGGTGTATACCCCACATCTTCTGCAGACACAGGAAGAGCGAAACAGACGACGTCCTACACATACTAAATTAGAGTGACATCATCCCACTTCTCAGATGGAGAGGCCAAAGTTCAGGGGAGGGAAAGACCCTTTAGCTGATGTCATGGGATACAGCAAAGCCCATCTTACCCTAGGGCCCTCTAATAACCATCAGCCACACACAGAGGGACACACGCCACAGCCAATGTGGCTCAGCAAGCCAGAACAGTGACGCCCAAACTAATTCCTCAGGGCTGCTAAGCAAACATGGCCCTGGACAGGCCCCTCAGACAGAGCCACACTGGTTGGCCAGGGTTCCTGCATGCCCTGCTGAAGCTGAGGGTGACTTCAGCCGAAGGACCTACGGCTTTCCTCCTGAGCCTTGTGGCTGGTGCCCACATGGGTAAACATCCCTCTCAGCTTGCCCAGGCATCTATCAAAGAATTACTTATGCCTCTGGAAATGCGTGTTTAGAAAAGGCTCCCCACCCACCTGGGCTTGGCAGGGTGCGGCCTGGCCGGACTCTCGGGCTACCCTTCACAGAGGACTACCCTTCATGGAGTGGGCATGCCTCTCCTCTGATCCAGCCTGAGAGCTTGCCCCTGTCCATGCAGAGAGGCCGAGGCAGCTTCCCAGGATAAACGGAGCAGGGTGACATCAAAGCCCAGCTTCCAGATCCAACAAGTGAGGCGTTCAGTTCTCTCTGGCCTTTCGTCCAGGGTGTTCTCAGCTCCTTCCTTGCTTCTCTCCGACAGGAGGGCAGATATTTGGGTTGTGAGGGACTAGATTCTTTCCTTTCTCAGGGAGAGAGGGCTAAGGAAGAAACCAGGGGAAGAAAGCAAGGGGGGGGGGGACCCTGACTGTGAGCAACTAGCTGCAAGAGGAAACATGGGAGCCAGCAAGAGAAGCCCAGAGGCTGCCACAGGAAGTACCTGGATCCAACAAGCAGCCAAAAAGATTTCAAAGTTTGTATAGCTAAGCAGAATAAATTCACAGCTCTGGCACCCCACTCATCAACATGATGGCTGCCCCCCCCAGCCCCACCCCACCCCCTGCCGTGGGCTCCATCCCTGACTCTGAGAAGCCTGAGCAGGGATGCTCTTCTCTCAGCCTTGTTATGCTCCACCACACAGTGAGCTCTCTGGGGTTGCCTGTCAGCAGCCTCTTTCCCCCAAGCCCTGAGGGGCTCTTCCCTGCCCTTCAGCAGCCAAAATCATCCCTCGGTTCTCTACCGACACAGCTGAGCTTCCAACCCTCAAGCTGACTTTTACCTACAACCTGGCTCCAGAATCCACCAACCCAATTGACAGCTGGGTAACAGCCCATCCTAGAACTGCAGGTTAGTTAATTCCGAGGCATAAGCAGGCGGCCTCACACACCTGTCCCTGGACAAGGGGCTCAAGCATGCCAAGAGCTGCTCACCCACAGGGCTTTCCAAGACGGGAGTTCCAGGGATACTTCCACTCCCCATGAGCTACCAAGCCACAGTCTCAGCGTAAGGCTTGGTTCTATGATCGAACTAAGGATGGCGGACTCAGGAAAGACAAAACCTAGCATCAGGAATACAGGTTTAAAAAGTTGGCTAGAAGGAAGGAGGAAGCAAGGATGATGATCAAATTTTCTTTCTTCATTCATACACAGAGAGTGCCTGTTACGCACTTCAGAAAAGAAATGGCATTTGGTAGCTGACTCTTGTCAATGACAAGTTCACTTTGACCACTTTGTCCAAGAAGACAGGTGGTTACTGATGGCGGCGGGGGAGGTGGGGAAGTGGGCTTCCTGGTCCAAACAAGGATACTCTCACCATCCCATCGCCCCTCCTCCCCACCACTAGACAAGGAAGTAACAGCCCCCAACTCTAGCCTTGGCCACAGGTACGAGGTGCTGCCGGGATTGTGAATGGAGAGAGACACCTCCCCACCCATGGCTTGTAGGGCACAGACAGCACACACGGGCTGGCTCAAGAAGACCCAAGTTTCAGAGGGAGAAAAGTTACCAGTTAAAGTGCCTCTTCTAAGAAGTCCCATCACACAGATGTACCACTGCAGCAGGTGATGATACCCACTTGGAAAGATACAGAGCAGGAGCAGCCTGCAGTGATGTCTGGCACCTGGCACAGCTCAGACTTCCCAGGCCACTCCTTGCTGGCTCCCATGTACAGGTAGCTCTCAGGCCTGTGAGACCCTTCCTAGACCACTCAAAGATGCCTGTGAGTGAAGGCACAATGCCTCTGCCCTGAAACCCAGCCATCCTCAAAACAAATCATCTTTCGATTCTTAAAACACCAGAGTATTTAATTTACGCTCTACCTCAAATGTCAAGTCCACCTCCCAACACATAGCTCTGAAACCACGTAAGGAGGCCTAACACTTTCCATATGGTGAAGACATGGGGCCTTTTAATTGTGCCAACTGGTATCATTCAAGGGTAATTCCCCTGGAATCCAGGATTCCAGCAGCAGCTGGGCCAGCTCCCAATCTCATCACACAGCCCCACCTGGCCCCATGCGGCATGCCTGCACCCTCCTAATCTCCTCCAAATATCAAAATGTGCTAGGTGCCCCCTAATCAAATTACCCAAGTGCCTGGCAGCCGCCTTTGATCTACAGGGGGCTTGCCTGCCCCAAGCCCCAGCCTATTTCTGCAAGCAGTCTTGCTATAAAAGAACAAAAGGATCATGGTTCAAGGAGTCAAGGTTGTTTGGAGCCTGGCTACACGCATCCCTGTGTACATGCGTGCCCATGCTCACAGCGTGGACACAGGCAAGGTGTCCTCCCTCATGCCTGAGCCCATTGCTCTACCTACCTAGGGAGCTTCACCATGTCGCCTCTGCTCAGCTAGCACTGCCCCTGGGCCTTCTCTTGCTGCCTGATGCTTTGTTTCCGCCGGCCCTCAGAGACCACTGGCTAGCCTCTACTACTGCTCAGTACATTCGTCTCAGCCATGGCCTTGGTTCAGTTGACAGTCCTTCCTTCACGTGTTTTTCTGTCTCCAGTCATTTACACCTCTTCTCCTTTGAGCTTATACTCCCTGTACCTCATCAAGCATCCATGGAAAAGCAGGAGCCCAGACCTTAGCCTGGGTTCCCCCCAGAGGCACCTGCAGTAGAAGGGTGCAGAGAAAATGAGCACACACATCAGGATCCCTACATAAAGATCAACTCTCAACCCAGGCCCTATTCTCATCAAGCCTTGCTATAGATGATAGTATCACTGTGCCCATCTGATAGATGTGCTAACAAGACGCACAACGTTAATGTGACTTGTACAAGGTGACAATGTCCTGTGCAGAGCCTGACCTTATTCACTTCTGTATGGGGGAGGAAGGAGATAGGCTGAGTTTCGTGCCTGTGTGGCTGCTCTCACACTTTATGGATATGTCTGCAACTCAGCTCCTGTCACAGACACAGGATAGGCAGGGTCCCTCTTGCTTTTTCCTACCCTGCAACCAGCTCATGTGGACATGGTGGCAACTGTCTGTGAGCCCCTGACTGGAAACAAGGCAAGGCCTGGCTTCACACAACTTAAGTCTACACCAGCTGAGTGCAACTCCAGAGGGTTATGGGGAGATTAAGGTCAGAGAAGCAATGTGCTGGGCACATCCAGGCGCTCAGGCGACAGCAGTTCTCATGGCAACAATGTTGTCAGTTTGATAAGCCAACAATGTGTCCTTAGCCTCTTCAGTGACAGGACAGGTAGAGAAATAGACACAGAGTCCTTCCCTAAGATAGGCCTGGAACAGGCCTACAGGAAACTACCAGCCCTGGAAGCCAGCAGACTGAGCGCCCACACCCATCTACATCCTGATGATATCATAGAAGGACCCTGCCAGCCACCCCTCCCATGCCAGTGGGATCCGAGGAAATGGCAGGACTTCAACGCTCCTCACTGGCCTGTCCGCCGCTCTCAGTACCCCTGCCCTGTGAGCAGTGCTCCTGACATTCCTAACTCTGACCGCTTGAACTCAGTATTTTCCCCAGTACGACTTTGAACTCACCTACCTCTTTCAACTTTGATGCATCCTAAGTGATATAACATCCAGGAAATCATGCGTTTGATGTCCTAGTTATTTTTCACTGATTAAAAAAAGATAAGTATCTATAAAGATTAAAGATAGCCCCTCTAAAGTCCACCTGAGTCGCTTCACTGGCTGCCACCGGTGCAGACCCACCCTTTGGCTCAGCCTGGTCCTTCTCTAGGGTGGATGCATGACCCCACTACTGTGGCACCACAGGCAAGCGGGGACCCAGGCATCCCGGTCTGCTATTAAGATCGACTCTCAAGGAAACAGAGACCTCCCTCCCCCCACTGCACATCTTTGATGGCTGGGCCCACCCTCTAACTATCCGACACATGTCACACTGATGGCTCTATGCCTCACATCTTCAAAAGGACTTTGAACAAATATTAATGACCCCTCCTTTTCTGAGAGGGGGGGTTGAGGCAGGCAGGCAGGCGAGCAAGCACATCCATCCCATGCTGTCCTCAGCTGGGGGAAGAAACCAGGCAACAGAATTCCGTGACTTCAGCAAAGCCACAGGCTTAAGCAGGGGCCCCCTCCCCCTGCTTCATTTCCCCCAATGGCAACTTTTACTGGCTTGCATTCCTCTTGCTGGGAACACTACTATTTAATTAAAAACGACAGACTTTTGTTTTCCTCTCCTTCTTCCAGCCTCCCTCCCTCCCATCCTCCCAGCCTGGATGCCAAGGAGACCCACCAAAAACATGCGGGTAACATTTGTTATGGCTTTGAAGATAAAAGTCAATGGAAGCAAGCCCTCGCTGTATTTCAAGTTTCCCTCTAGCATGAAGCAAAAGCTGCCTGGCACTTTAGGGGGAAGAGGTGGGGGGAGAGAAGAGAGAGAGAGAGAGAGAGAGAGAGAGAGAGAGAGAGAGAGAAAAGAAGAGAGAGACAGAGCCTAAATAAATGTCATTCTGCAGGAATACTTTATGAAAATAAACAGGCTGAAAAAAAAAACTTGATTAATGGAAATCCTCTGTCGGCCTGTATTGAGCTGCAAATGCATCTGTTCACATGTCTAAATTGGATTGTTTTCATTGGTCCTTAAATAAATAAGTACATCAAAAACTGGGAATGGTGGGGGAGGAAAAGTTTGTGGTTCTGCCTGAAAGGCTCCAATGCAGTCCTCCCCCCCCCACCTCAGACCAGTTTTGACCTTTCTACTAGGATAGCAGCTCCAGTCCCAGCCAGCAGCAAACTGGAAGGCCAGGAAGAGGAAGCCCAAGCCATGAAGTGGAAGGAGAGAAGTATCCAGAGAGAAAAGACATTTAACACACATGCACAGACACACACACATGCCCCCCTCCCTGCAATGCAATGGTGCTGCCAGGTGCCAACACACATTCTCACACTCATACTCACTCACACACTCACTCACACCCATTCACACACTCACACACATGCACACACACAAACATTCTCACACACACACTCACACACACACACTCACACACAGTCACACATGCATACCCACGCCACCTGTCTACAATAGTGCTGCCAGGTGCAATACACACATACTAACACACATGCATACACACATGCATACACACACACCCCTGTACACACACACACACACACACACACACACACATCTGAAGACTCTACCACCCTCACCCAAAGAACAAGACCAAAGAACTAGCCAGACCTGAGGCTCAGTCTTTTCCCCCTCTAAGTTTAAAAAAAAAAAAATTAAATGTCACATCAAAAAGTTGATTCATCCTTTGATCCTCAGCTTGCAAGAGTTCCACGCAGACCATCTGAAAGCCTCGTGCGGAGTTCTGGAGCTCACAGGACATCTGTGAACACCAGTCCCAGGCCAGGCGCAGGGGCTGGAGTCACTCACTCCCCCAACTCACTTGCTCCCACAGAACACCTCTAGCCTCAAGAACCCCCTGGGTGAAGAAAGAGGGTGCATCCAGACCACACTACTGAGACGCCCCCTCCCTCTCTGGGCCACACTAAGGGGGCAGCCAGGTCTCAGTGCCTCCAAACTCTACACTCAGATGGCAGATGGCACTGATGAATGCCACAGACACAGTTGGAGGTAGCCACAGATCCTGGGCCATCAGAGCCCTGCCCTCTACCCAGACACTCCTGTCTCCCTTTAGTCTTAACCACTCTCTGTGGAAAAGCTGGCCACAAAAGCAAAGTAAAGGAGCCCCCAGCCCCCAACACACACACACACTGACACACAGCACAGTTTCCCCACCCCTCTGGACCTGTATCACCTCCTCCCTGGCGTTTCCTCCCCAAGCAACTCTCTGTGCCCACTTGATCGACAAGGGTCCTCCAAAGCAAGGGGCGCAAGTAGGGCTAGTGGGGCACAAAGTGACTGAGAAGGGATTTTTGGACTTAGACAATGTGCAAGCGGGATGCTAAAAGTTGGGAGTGGGGGGAGATCCTCAGACCCTCCCCAAGGCTGAAAGGGATAAAAAGGTGGAACGGAGTGGGGGCCATACCCGAGTGCCTCGACCAACAGTGCCTGCCAATCTCAGCTGACGGGGTCCTGAGACGCTGCCTGGACAGCGCTGCCTCCCGATCCACTCCTCGATGCCTTTCCTTGCCCAAGCAGCGCTTACGGCAAAGCTGTCACCTGAGGCGGGAAGAACACGAAGACATTGAGTCTGGGCCCCCTGGCTGGCAAAAAGTTACCTAAGAGTGAAGGGAAGGAGACAAGACAGCACAGCCCGGAGAGTAAAGACTTGGCAAGAGGGTCAAGCGCCCCGACGGAGCAGAATCCAAAAGAGGGAAATAGCCAAGGAAGGGGACTCTAAGTGCAAGCGAGATCCTAAGTGCAAGGAGGATTCCGAGGGTGAAAGGGAGGAGGCAGTACCCTGACTGAAGGAGTTCGGGGATCAGAGGAAGGAGCGCGGGAGGCAGGGACTGCGGAGGAGAGAGACGAGGGTCAGCAGAGAGGGTGCAGTGGGACCAGAGACCCAAGTTCTCCGGAGAAGGGGCTGGCGGCTAGAGGAAGGCGCAAGATCTTGGGGAACTGAAGAGAAGACCCTGCCGCCAAAGTGGAGGGGGTTAGGGTCAGCAGTGGGAGCACCGGGCTGTGGGGAACGGGTAGGAGGGGCAGAGGGGCCCCAAAGAGCGCTCCCGGGGCGGGGTTGGGGGCTGAGGCAGCCCTGGTAATGAGATCCAGCGGCAGGGCGGTCCGCGCCGCCTCCCTCGCGCCCCCCGGGCCGGTGGCCCGCGCGCCTACCTTCCGGGCTCTCCCTGCGCTTGCACACGGCGGCTGCGGGCACATCGCGCGCGGCGGAGGCGGCGGCGGGAGCCGGAAAGAAAGGAGAGGGAGAGTTAGCACCGGCGGGAGGACGCGGGGCCGCGGCCGGCGCGCAGGCGAGGACACTGACCCGGCTTCGAGTGAAGTTTCCCCATGCTGGGGCGCGGCGGCGGGGCGTCCTAAGCCATGCGTCCGGCCGCCGACCCCGCGCCAGCCTCGCTCGCCTCCTCCTCACAGTCCGCGCGCCGAGCGCAGCCTTAGGCGGCGCCGGGACGCGCTCCTGCCGCCGTCGCCGCGGCCGGACTGACGCCCGAGCGCGCCGAGCCCCCTGCCCGCCGCCGCGGCCCCGCGCCTCCCCGAGCGCCCATTGGCCGGCAGCGGCCCATCAAAGGCGGACGCGGCGGGGCGGGTAGAGGCGGAGCCTGTGGGTAGGGGCTGGCTGATGGGCGGGACCACAGAGGGCGTGGCCTGTGGGCGGGGAGGGGTGGAGCCTCGATGGGGAGGGGCTTTGGGTGTGCTGGGCCCCAAGCCCCCTGTGCGAACCTCGGGGCCTGAGTGGGGACCGGGCGGAGGCTTTGGCCGCTGGGTGGTGGAGCAGCGCTGCCCTCGCTGGTGACAGTGAGACTTCCCTCTTCTCTGCATTTCCTCGAAGCTGCCAGGGTGGGACTGGATCGCTTGAGTTCACAGGTGGGGAAACTGAGGTTACAACTGGCGACCTCAGATGCCTAGCACACGTATCTACTGCTCTCCCATGGTGCTGTCCCTTCCCAGACTTACAGTGCCCAGTCTTCTGCAGAAAGTGGTCCCTGCTTTCAGCTGCCTGCCCTTTTCTTTGACTACTCTGGGTTTTGGGTTTGTTTGATTTTTTTTTTTCCATTTGGGAGTTCGGTAGAAATCAACTGGACACCTCGCTGACTAGAGGGAGTTCAGCCCACTCCTGTTAACGACAAGTGTACGGGAACCCCGAGCTGTGCCCTAGTCGCTCGCAACTCTTCTTCGTCCATGGGCTCCTGAGTGCCCAACTGGGGTCGGGGCGAGTTGCCAAGCTATGAGGACAGGAGCGGTGAAGCGCCGGATCTTTGATCTTTCTTAGTTTCCGTTTCCCCCTTTCCCCCCCCCCCGCCCCCTGCAGTTCTGCAGACCCCAAGGGCCTGTTTGTTTTGTCTGGGGAGGTCTCTGCAAAGGGGACGGAGACTTAAAGGCTTCCACCATACCTTTGTGGTCCTCAGAATGACATCTCTGCTGGCCCCCTGCGCTAAGCTTATCCTGGTATCTGACAGCCTGGGCGTGGGAAAGAACCAGTTCTGCTCTTAGAGTTAGACTCGCAGCGTCAGCCTCAGTTTTATGATCTGTACAATGGAGACTTAGTTTGTTTTTTTTTTTTTTAACCTGCTCCCCTGTGCTGCGCTACTCAATATAAACAGGTGGCATACAGTGGTTGGTCGTTTTAGACTTACAAGTAAGCACTTTGTGGGAAGGGATCTGGGAGTCAGTCCCAAAGCGCTGCTTTGACAAGCCCGGTGCAAGGCAAGCAAACACTGTTACTGAGCTATGTCCTGAGCCCTAGGTGCTACAATTTTTAAAAAGTTAAACAGGTGTGTCATCCAGATGGCTCAGCTGCTAAAGTTGCTTGCCACCAAGCCTGAGGATCTAAGTTCCATCCCCAGAGACCACATGGTGAAAGGAGTGGCCCATCTGCTGCAAAATTATCCCCTGCACACACACCTCCACACACACACACACACAAAGTAAGTTTCACATTAAAAGTAAAGGGCAAAGTTGGTTTGACTCAAAATAGCCAAAATAACGTCAAGACGTAGTATGATGTCACGTTCCTTGTTTTCCACTGTCTTTAAAGTCTGGTGTGCATTTTACACTTGAAACACATCTCAAACAGAAGAACCACAATGTAAGAGACCTTGGCATGTGGCTGGTGGCTGCTGTGCTGTGAAGTAGACCTCTGAGCACCTCCCGGCCTCAAAGAACAAGGGAACCCGGAGCTGTGTGACCCTCCGAACTTCTTCATCCCTCTTCTTGCTTATATACCCTGTCTGGAGGAAATAAAAGCTAATCTAAGCACACCCCTAAATCTCATGCAGCATGCATCTTATCCAAGCATGGCTGGGACCTCACAAAACAGCAAACTAATACTGTTGAGGCTTTGGTTTCTTTGTTTGTTTTGAGTCCAAGGGCTTCTACCAGGTTAGCCTGGAACTCACCACGTAGGCCAGGCTCATCTTGGAATCATAGCGATGTTTGTGCTTTAGCCTCCTGCAGACTGGGATTGTAGGTGCGAGCCACCACACTTGGACTGTTTGTCAGTTGTGTGTATGCCACATCTTTAGTGCCTGTTGGATTTCTGTGCCCTCAATGAAGGCTTTTTTACTTGTCGAAAGGACAGATCCTGCTAGGTAGGCTCAGAAAACTGGGGTTACCTGCCCAAGGAGTTACCCATCATGCAGCTGATTCGTGATCTAGTTGAGAACCACGCTCAAACTGCTCCTTTGCTAGCATGCATCTCACTACCCCAGGTTCCCAGCACATTCCAAGCATAACATCTGGAAAGAAAGAGTAAGTGCCAGCTGTGTGGAAGGCATTGTTCTAGCACTTCAGTGAGCAAGTGGAACAGTACCACATGCACGAACCTGCCCACCCCCCCACCATGTCCTGGGTGGAAGAGAGATGAAAAATAGTGCCCAGGATGAAACACAGGAGGACAGAAGGCAGCTTACATCCAGGAAAGGGTTAGTATTATCCAAGACACCAGGCAAGCTGCTAAACACCGACTGTACCCAGGACACCCCCAGAATCATGTGGCCCAAATGATTAGGGTGCGGCGTAGAGCATGTAAACTGTGTGGGAATGGAAGAGAAGACCCCGAGACTAGATGAGAGTGGCCGAGGTCACAGGTCCTGCGCTGACAGGGAACATCCCGCCGAGTGTCTGCTATAGAAGTGGAGTTCCTGTGGGGTCCCTGCTTGTCTTTCTCACCCACACCCACACCAGTGCCAGGGGCTTCTAAATCAAAGCAAAACCCTTTCTCACAGAGCTTAGAACGTTGGTTACTTCCTTAAACCTGTCATGGCTTTCTTCTTTCATGAGAAAACAGTATCCCCTCTGCCCCTTGGGAATGTCTCTTTGCAGTTCAAAAAGAGATAAAAGCAAAGACTAAAACTCTGTAGTTACCAGCTTGAGTCTTAGGGGAAGTAAACCCCAAGCGTCTGGCCAGACACAGAGGCCCCACCAGGCGCCTGGGACTTTGCTGCTGTCGGACCCTCACGGCTTCTACAAACATGCACCTCTGACCCTGGCATGAGAAGCCAGAGAGTGGGCCAGTGGGGACCGGATCACCTGTCCAGGATTCAGAGGATGAGCTCCCTATCGGCCACCAAGGCACCATCCAGCTAGAGTGGCTCTTTGCCCTCTGCGGGCTCCCCCCCCCCCCATCGCTTGCTGTCTTTTTTCTGTTTTAATAATTTATCTGGCCCATTTTCTTGGGCTGTATACTTACAGTGACACATCGCTTTCTTTGAAGCTTTCCCATCCTTTGGGGGAGGAGAACAGGAGAGGAAGGCCATGAAGAGATAAGACAGAGAGGTTAGACCCACCGCCTGCATGGGCTGCAGATTTCCCAAGACTGATTTGGGGAAATCTGTCAGATGAAAGGCTAGGAGATTTTTTTTTTCTCAAAAGCCCCATCACCCTGGTTTGCTGCCCATATCCCAGGTTAAGCTATCTGATCTGGCTCCCGTCAAACACCACTTCCTAGGTTAGAAACCCTCCTTGGCCTTCTGTACACAAGGCACGCTCTCTAAACATCAAGGCACCTACCCCTCTGCATCCAGTTGGTACTCCTTCATTTTTAATACAGAGCTGCCTTCCCTTCTGAGTCTCCTCAAGGGCAGGACTCTCATCGCTTTACATATCCTGATATAGTTAGTCCCTAACACAACTCCATCCTCAATACGGAGCCTAAGGCCTGGGGTGAATTGTCATCCATAAGAAGTAGAAATGTAATCTGGAGACAGGCATACTGGCTCAGGTTTAAAATTCCAGCGCTTGGGAAGCTAAGGCAGGGGTATTGTGAGTTGGGGACAAGCCTTGGGTACATAATAAGACTATGATCAAGGGAATGATACCAGTTCCCTCTGGTTCCTTGCAGGCCCCTGCTTTTGCTGCATCTCCATGTACCTGGGAAGCTAGGACTTCTGGGGCCTGGAGATCTTGTGGGGGGGGGCAGATGGATGAGGGGGTAACCTAGGAGGAAGGATGGAGGTCTCAAGGTCAACAGAGCGTGAAACAAGCATGCTCATTGGAGGTGGAAAGGGGGGACATCCAGGGAAGCAAAGGGGCAGCTCCCACTTGCTTGGACCTGGGCTGTAGCCTCTCTCCACTGCTCTATTCCCTGGGTGAATCCTCACTACATCCCCGAGTCAGTTACAGAGCTCACCCATAGGGCACTAACCACGGCTCTCATCCAGGGAGGCAGTTGGCTGAAGAAAAGCTTGAGTTAGGCAGCCAGGAGCTACATGGCCCCCAGCATTGGCTCCTGGAAATGCAATAGGAGAATATGGGGTGCCCAGAACAGGCACGGGGTTCCCTCTGTATTTGGACCTTAAAGAGGCCGGAATGCAGAGACCCATCTCCTCCAAATGCTGGCTGAGTTGAACATTTGTGGCAGGAACTCTCCCTGGCCTGGAATGTCCCAAGATCAGCGCACAAGCATCCCCTGCCCATCTGAGAAACTAGCTCTCCAGGCATTCTTTCATGAGAGAGAGAAAGCCTTTGGGGTTTGTTCGTTTTCTATTAAATGAAACCAACACAGGCTTGACCCCATACCTAGTGCCCCTGTCTGTAACCTGAAGGTCAGGAAAGATCCACAGTTCTTCTTTTGAGTGTTTATGTAAACGTGGTGCACGTGTATGGCAAGGGATGTGCAAGTGTATGTGTACACACAAAAGAGGTGGGAGGGGGCGGTGATCAATGTAGGTGTCTTTTCCCAATCACGCTCCACTTTGAGACAGGATCCCTAGGGAACCTGGAGCTCTCTGATTCTGAGAGACTACTGTGTGATCAGCAAGCTCCAGGCATCTACCTGTCTCCCCTCAGGGTTGGGATTGCAGGAGTGCACACCTTTGCACCTTAAAAACAAACAAACAACAGTTGCTAGGGACAAAGTGAGTTCTCACTCTTCCACAGGAAGCCCTTTTTGAGAAATGAGAAATGAGATTACCAGTTGAGCTATCTCCCCAGCTCTCTCCAGGAGTTCTTCATCTGCAGGACTTGTCAGGGCCCTCAACAAGCCACCAAGGTTCACAATTCTCTAAGACAAAGGGAAAGAAACAGAGTTTCTTGAACTTGCCGACCAAGGAGCCTTTTGAGAAATATCAGTGTAAACGAGCATTTCTGTACCATGCTGGATGAGATTAGTTCTAGATCTCCTTCCAGGTTCCACATTCGAGGCTAAACTGAGAGGGGGGTGCAGCAGAAGGTTACTGGGGACAGAGCTGGCATAGAGATTGATTGAGAATCCATAGGATTGAGAATCCATTCATGTCTAGTCACCATATCCTTGGGATATCCTTGATTCCTTACAGCCTTTGAAACCCTCGGTCTAAAACTCTGTGTTGGCACACAGGCCTCTTAAAGGCTCAGCTTGGCGCGTGTATTGGTTTTTAAATTTTTCATCAGTGTGATAAAATACCATTACCACAAAAGGAAGTTTGGGCTTACAGTTTCAGAGGGACAGACGTTCATAACTTCTGTCATGGTGAGGAGCATGGCACCAGGCAGGCATGGTCCTGGAATAGCAGCTGAAAACTCACATCTTGATTCCCAAGCAGGAGGCAAAGAAAGCATACCGCAAATGGTGTGAGACTCACCCCAGTGACACACTTCCTCCAACAAAGCCACACCTCCTAATCCTTCTCAAACAGTTCCACCAACTTGGGACCAAGTATTTAAACTTATGAGCCCATGGGGGAAGGGAATATTCTCATTCAAATATCACAGGAGGTGAAGAGAAAGTTCTCAGTGCAAAGATCACCAGCAATGGCCTGAGCCACCAGCCCTCCCTCCTGACTCAGTTTCTTCCTCCTTCCATCCCATAAACAGTGGATTGGATGGCCCTGCCCCCATGTTGGCAGCAACTAACACTTCATTCCTTGGGCACAGCTGATTGGATGCCTCACCCATGAATCTGACCAATGAGTCTGCTCTTTTTGCAGCATTTGAAGGAGCAGTGGCAGCCGTCTGGGTACCATGTAGGCTGATGGAATAAAAGTATGGAGAGGAAGCAGAGATGGAGACAGAGGTGATACTGGGGTTTGGATATGAATGGGTCTCTAGGCTGGTGCCGCATTAGTTGCACAGATGCATTCTTAGCTTAGACAGGCTGTCGAAAGCCCCTGGGAAGGTGGTAGGGGTTCACTGCTGGTGTGCCTCCGAAGGAATCAGCTCTTTCTGCTTCCTGGACGCAACACGGTAAGCAGCTTCTCCTACCATGCCTTCTGCCTGCCTACCACAGGCCCAGAAACCTAGAGCCAAAAACAATGAGCTAAAATAAATCTTTCCTCTTTTTTTTTTTTTTTTGGTTGGTTGGTTGGTTGGTTGGTTGGTTTATCCAGACAGGGTTTCTCTGTATAGCCCTGGAACTCTCTCTGTAGATCAGGCTGACCTCAAAGTCAAAGATCCACCTGCCTCTGCCTCCTGAGTGCTGGGATTAAAGGTGTGTGCCACCACCGCCCAGTCATCTTTTCTCATTTTAAATTGCTTATGTTCACTATTTTGTCACAGTGACAAAAGGCCAGCTAACGTTAAGTGAAGACATATAGACACGGGCATATAGACAGATGACTGTCATGGTCCCTGATCTTGCCTGTGTTCTGATCTTAGAACCCTAAAAGCCAGGCAGTTCTTCCTTGTTGGGCTTATGATAACCACTGAAGCCTCGTGTATAGAACATGTATACCAGTCCCCAAGGCCTTGTTAAGATGTGATACCAGTGTGGCCTGAAGACTGTCTTTCTGACAGGTCCCAGATGAGTGTGAGGCTTTGGTGGTGGCCCATCTACGGGGGGGGGGGGGGGGGGGGGGGGGGGGGGGGGGGGGGGGGGGGGGGGGGGGGGGGGGGGGGGGGGGGGGGGGGGGGGGGGGGGGGGGGGGGGGGCATGGACGGTCAGTCACTCTCAGTGAGTGGCAGCAGGGCAGGCAGCCAGGGCTGCGACTGAAGGTGGGAAGGGACCAAGAGACACATGTGCTTCTTTTCCCTTAATTCTACTGTGCAATGAAGGTGACTAGATGCCTCACTTGCACCAGACTTCCATGTGCACAACATGGGTAAAAAAATGTCTCCCATCATGAAGCTCACTGGCTGATGAGGAAGGCATCAGGATCAGGTAAAAATAACATCAAGTAAGGAGCAGGAGGAAGGTACAACAGGACATGCCACAGACGGGACAAAGTGGGCAAAAAAAAAAAAAAATTCAAAATCTTGGGCCAGCAAGATGACTCAGTGAGCAAAACACCGGTCATGCAAGCCTGATGATCTCCTAGAGTAATAATAAATTAATAAAGTTTTAAAACTTCAAAATGCTCAAGGGCAATACCATCCTCTACCTCCTCAGCATCTCCTGCCTTAAGCTAAGCCCTTCCTATAGATACATCGCTTTGTTTCTTCTCAGTGTGTGCCCAAGAGGAGGACAACATATTGAGAAAGCAGATCTCAGCACGTGCAAAGGGCCTGAGGTCGCAACAAACCGTGAATGCTTGGAAATAAGCAAGACTCTGCAGTGGAGACCATGAAGCTGAAGATAATGTGGGATGAACATGGGTCTTTTATGGGCCACAGCAAGGGCTTTAGCTTCACTCAAGCAAGACAGTAGCCACCTGAGAGGGGCTAGATTGGGAGGTGACAGTAAGAGGTTAGCCCCAAGATGGCGGTCACTTAGACTGGAATGACAGCAGTGGAAATGGAGGGGTTGTATGCTAAAAATTCTGGGAAGTTAGAGATCACAAGATTAGTTAACATAAAAAAACCTGGAGAGAGAGAGAAAGAGGGGGGCAAAACCTGAAGTAAGATTTCAAGGTTAGAGACAGCAACTGTCAGTGGCTGATGGGACACACACGTGTGGCTGGCTGGTGGCAGTCTCAGACTGAGGAGAGCGTTGTTTGAAGCAAACTATCCTGAGAGCACTAGTAGGTATCTGAGTACAGGGATCTGCGGATAGACGGTTGGAACCACAGAGTTCAGATGCAAGCCGCCTTGCCTGCAGTAGGCAGGTGTCATAAAGCAAGACCCAAGCCTGGAGAGATTCCTGAGGAGTGGGCGGGGACAGAGAGAAGACAGTCAGGGATAGAGCCCAGGGCTGTCTGTCGCTGCTCATCCTCTAGTCATTCCTCCTGTTTCCTAGCCTCACCGCACCACAGCAGCTACTGGAGCCTCACTCAGTCCTTGTGGAGTCCGTTCCTGGCGACCCTTCCCATACCTGCCCTTCACCCCTCCTCTTCAGCGCCGTTGGCAGGCAAGTTCTAAGAAGAGCTGATCTCTCAAAGCAACACTTTGTTCTGTCCTCTCTGGAGACAGATAAGAACCTGTGTGTGACCTCTGCATCTGGCACGGGGCAGATGGGGAGGATGGCAGCTCATTGTAATACCCAGCATCCTGCCATCACTGGGGTCCTGATCCAACTCCACTCCCCCTCCAAGCCAGCCTCACGCTATGACTGGCCCAGCTCACAGTAGCCATGCCATGGGATAAATGGCAGAAAGGCAGCCACCCAGAGGTGACACCATGCATACCTGCCCTCAGCATCTCCACGCCCTGCTTCAGGCTTCCCCACCATCTCCACTTTGTTTCATCTCCACTTTGTACCATCCTAAGACGCCAAGTAGCCAGGGCTGATATCACAGCACCTCGGAGAGGGCCTGAGAGCAGATGGAGGCTGATACTCTCCAGACCACTGTCGTCTCTCTCGCCTGGGAAACCCGAAGGGACCAGAGGCAAGGACTGTCCATCTGCATCCCAGCAGCAAGCCGCCAGCCTCCACCTGGCGCCTTTTTAACACCATCTTCCGAAGGCTTCTCAGAGTGACAAGTATCTTTGTGCAGAGCCCCTCCACCCCTCCCTGTCTCCTTGGATCCTAACTCTCGCTGGCTTCCTTCTGCACAAAGGGTCCATTGAGAGGCAGGCAGTGGGGTGCTGCCTTTGATCTGGGCTTCTAATAACGTGTGTGTTTTCCGTCCCAAAGCAAGGCAGCAGCCTGGCTGGCTCAGAGAGGCAGGGAAGAGAAAGTCTGGAGATGGTACCCCAGTGTGCACATGGAAGGCACTCTGTAGGTTGATGAGGGATGCCTGTTGCAGAGGCAAAGGCAGATGCAACCACAAACCACAAAGATGGTGTTGCGGCTATCCTGAGTTCCAGATTCACCCCAGGGGAGAGGCCATGTAAACTAAGTGCCATGCCCAGTATAAGGGAGTGGCACTGCCACACTTTCTAAGGGCAATCTGCAAATTAGGGGAAGGGGCAACTACATTTTAGAATATGAGTGGCCAGGTGTAATAGTGCATGTAATCCAGCACTCGAGAGGCTAAACTGGGAGAGTCATAAGTTCAAGACCAGCCTGTGCTATAGAGTAAAACCCTGTCATGAAAGAAAAGAAAAGTGGCCAAGCAAGGCGGCGCACGCTTTTAAACCCAGCACTCAGGAGACAGAGGCAGGTGGACCTCTGAGTTCAAGGCCAGCCTGGTCTACAAAGTGAAGACCAGGACAGCCAGGGCTACAAAGAGAAACCCTGTTCAAAAAGATGGGAGATACAGAGAGACAGAGAGAGAGAGACAGAGAGAGAGAGACAGAGAGAGAGAGAGAGAGAGAGAGAGAACAGAGCAGCAAAAGCAATGAGAGACAATGATTGAATGGTCCCCCTGCATGGTCCATGATTATCAGCTCCTCCCTGAACTCATCCCAGAGAAAAAGCATGAGGATTAAGGGGGAATCAAGGCAGAGGGCCATGGAGGAAACAACTGCCTGCTACCCATCTCCCAGGAGTCCTTGCCGTCCTCAGGGCGACTCTACTGGGCCCTTGGCAGATGAACCCGGTCCTATATGCCAGGCAGAGCTGGACACAGAGGGTAATGTATTTGATATGGAGGTGGAAGTATGGGAGCTGACTTCCCCATGCATAGAGGTTCATGCAAAGGTCTGTACATGGCTTGTGACTGAGGAAATCCCAGGAGAGATGGGAGTGACAGTCACCATCACTGCTTTGTGATCAAGGAAATAGGTGAGGGGTGAATGATGGGATTTCTGAGCAAAGTAGCCCAGAGCAGACTTCAACCCCACAGTTAGTTGGCGATATGGTTGGCTGCCACTGTCCAGTGTCCTAGGTAGCAAAGCCAGGTGCCCAGTGTCTGATTAGCATATGAAGTACTCCCTGCAAGGCTTGGATGTTGAAGGCTAAGTACCCAGCTGTTGGAGGGAAATAAGGCACCAAAAGTGTATTCTTGAGGTCTCTCTAGCCTCCATACCCCGTACCCTTCCTGGCCATCAGGATGGGAGTTCCTTTTTTCTTCCACAATCTTTGCACCACGGTGTCCTGTTCACAGCAGGCTCAGAATCAACAGCCAAGTCATCATAGATCCAAGCCTTTTGAACCATGAGCCAAATACATCTCCTGCCTCAATCCTTATTTCTCAAGTAGGACATGAGAGCTAATTAACACATGGTCAGGTTTGTGGCATATTGCTCCTGGGTATGTGCAGTATGTGCTCTATACTACAGCTGCTAACCCTGTGGCAGGACAGACAGATGACAATAAGTTAAGCATTCATCAAGGTACGCACCAAGCCCAGGCTTAGCCCAGGAAGGACAGGTGCCCCACCCCCCATCCCTCTTCCTAGCTCAGGTCCTGCTTCCAAGGGAAACTTCATCCTCATTAGCCCAGGTCTTCTGCCTGTCATGGGTGTTAGAAGCAGAGAAGGTGAGGAACAGTAGCTCTTGAAGTTCTCGGTCTTCTCATCTGTCAGTGGAAATCTTCAGTCAGCATCACAGACTTACTGCTGGGATATGAACCAAGCAGCCCTGGAACTACTGGAGAGCGATTCTAGACTGCAGAAAGGCCAATGCCTGCCCTCACCCCCTGCCTGAGCAGGGACAACTATATGTCACTCACTGAGGCATCTTTAGTGCCCTGTTCAGCAGGCCACAGTAGGAGCTAGCAACCATGACTGTTGGGTTCATCGTTATAATTCCATAACTTATAATACACCCAAGCTCATCTCTTACATACAACACCCCCCCCCATGGCTCTCTCTTTCTTCAAGGATCAGGCCAGTTCCTAGCAGAGCTCACAGACAGCAGAGCTGACCTTTCTGGTAGCATTTGTGACACAGAAACAAAATGGCAGGCTCCCATTCCACGTTACATGAGACAAGCTCACACAGGCTGCTGCCATCCATCCATGACCTACATGGTAGGAGAAGAAAACTGATTCCCAAAAGTTGTCCTCTGACCTCCACACCCAATTACAAACAATAAAAATTTAATATAAAAATTTGTTAAGATTAATATTAGAGGCTAGAAAGATGGTTCTGCAGTTAAGAGCTCTGGCTGCTTTTCCAGAGGATTCAAATTCAATTCCTACCCTTCACATGGCAGCTCACAGACATCTGTAATTCTACTTCCAGAAGTTCCTACTTCCTCTTCTGTACTGTATGCACAGTCAGTGCATACAGTACTACTTACAGGCAGACAAAACATTCATACACATAAATACAATTTTTTTAAAAATTAAAGATAAGCCAGGCAGTGGTGGTAATGTTTATGCTTTAAATTTCAGCAGTTGGGAGACAGAGGCAGGCAGATCTCTGAGTTTGAGACCAGCCTGATCTACAGGTGAGTTCCAAGACACTCAGAGATACACAGAGAAACACTGTCTTTAAAAAACAAGAAAGAGGAGAAGGAAGGAGGAGGAGGAAAGGGAGGAGAAAGAGGAAAAGGAAAAGGAGGAGGAAGAAGAGGAGGAAGAAGAGGAAGAGGGGAAGGAAGAGGAAGAGGAGGAGGAAGAGGAAAGGGAGGAGGAAGAGGAAAAGGAAAATGAGGAAGAGGGAAAGGAGGAGGAAGAGGAGAAGGAAGAGGAGGAGGAAGAGGACAAGAATGAGGAAGAGGAGGAGGAAGAGGAGAAGGAAGAGGAGGAGGAAGAAGAAAAGGTCGAGGAAGAAGAGGAGGAAGAGGAGAAGGAAGAGGAGAAGGAAGAGGACAAGGACAAGGAAGAAGAGGAGAAAGAAGAAGAGGAGGAGTGGAAGGGACAAGGATGTTGCCCTGCGCTGACACCCCACCCAACTTACAATTCACAATGGATGCCACATTCTTCACTCTAAGGTGACTTATTGAGTGGCTGTCCTTAGGCTCCCATGCACCTTCTACAAGGTACCCAAAGGTTCACCAAACAATGCTGAGACAAATCTAGCCTCAAGGAAATTGGGTGCAGGGGATTGCCACCATGCACACACATGAAAGATGGATGAACCTTCTTCTTCTGTTATCATGTTTAGCATCAAAAAATAATTTTTTCTTTAACATTTTTTGTTTGTAAGGTGAAGTGATTCGAGTGAGCTGAAACAAGCCGAGGGTAAGGGAACCTCATGAGATCCCACGACCCAGGTGTTGACGGCAGGTAATGAACAGCTTCAGGCTGGGGAAGAGTGTAAAGAGAGCTTTGGGGTTTGTCTTTTGAGTTGGGAGGTCTCACATAGTGCAGGCTAGCCCTGAATTACAAATTCTGCTGCCTCTGTACCCTGAAAGATGGGATTACAAGTGTGCACCATCACACAGGACATAAGAGAACTATCCTTCCCCAGCCTCTGTGAGAAAAACCCCGGGAAAGAACCCTGACTGGCCTAGCTTGAACTGTATGCTCATTCCTGGACCAATCACAAAAGGAGTTTGATCACTCTACTTTGAGCCAGATGCCCAGCCCTATGACCAGAGTGATGGGCAGCCACATCTCAGGCAAGTGGGAGATGGGAAGGAGGAAGTAGCCTAAGAGAAGGGAAAGCAAGAGGAGTGTGGCGGGATATCCTTACAACTCAACCCATTTTACAGGTAGGGAAAGTCAGTCTCAAAGCTGTGGAGTAGCTTGTCCATGGTCATGTGACAACACAATGGTGACCTTGGAACTCAATCTAGATGTGTAGGCTTCCACCATTCACTAGTGTTGCCCCTCTGAGGAGAGAAGGGTGTCTTGAACAGATGCACTGTCCCTCCATGCCACTGCCTGCCTCTGCCAGCCCTGCCCTGTACACCAGCCTTTAGTGACCCTGTAGGTAACCCTAACAACAGAACTGAGATCCGAAGGGAAGCCAGCTTTGTAAGGCAATGGTTACTTCAACCCCAAAAGGTAGGACCAGATTATGACACCGTGTCTGCCCTCCGTAGCCAGGTCCCAGTGGGCCTCAGCAAAGTGACTTTAGAAGTTTTTCCCTATGAACAGAGAACCATGTGAACTCCTCCTGGCCTGAGGTCTCTCAGAATCAAGGGAAACCTTGAAGGGGTGCCCCATCAAGGCCTGCCCCACTACATAGAAACCACTATCTCAGGCTTTGATAGCGTTGGGGTCTGGGGGTCATGGGAGCTCATCTTACCCATCACCAACTGCTCACATTCTCATTCCATCTCATTCTGGCTCCTGTAGCCTGCTTCTCTGGGAATAGCCTGGAGTTTCCCTCTTCTGCCTCTTTGTCATCGACATTTCCGGTCCTTCATCCTCATCGTGAGTGTTGCATGAGAGACACAGCTCCTCCAGTGAGCTGATGACCCCACATGTCCTTCCCACCCCGCTCCCCAACCCATAACAGCGCAATCGCCTGTGATCTGGAATCACCTGTGGCCTGAGAAAGAGAGGGGGCTTTGGCTGGGAGTGATGAGACTTCAGCTGGTGGCGAGCACAGAGAGAAACAGACTCATGGGAGGCAGCTTCAGCAAGACAGCCCTTTAATTGGGAGGAGCAAAACCTTTTTAAATTTTTGGAGGTGAGCAGGGAACATCAGGGTAGGTGTACACTGCTCATTGGGGCCAGGGTGCTGGGGACACCTCATTTGCATAAGGAGGAATTGCAGGTGCTGCTGGACATGATCTTATAAGGAGAGGGTGAATGTAACCTGGCTGCAACTATGTGACCTCCTCTAGTGTGGGCAAAGGTGGGTGGGCACAGGACTGTATGAGCCAAGACCTGCAGGTCTAGGGCAGGGGAGGGAGTGGTCCCACTCCTACCAATCTCGAGATGACACTTCAGGAGTTGGGCACGGCTTGACCCCATTCCTGCTCCAAACTGGCTCCTCCTGGTTCCACAGTTCCCCAGCCCCACACCTGGAGTGACTGTGAGCACCTTTCCCTCTAAGGCTACACGGAACACCAAACTGAGGGGCCAACATCCAATGCTGAGGCTCCGGAAGTGACTGTCCTAGAAACTGTCAAGACCGAGGCTCATGAGTAAGCCCACTGTTTCCCTGCACAGCTGCATAAAGCAGCTAGCTGTCTCCCTTGGCATAATAAAATACAAGAAAACCAGCTTCCGAGAAGGAGGCATGTATTGGGGTTCATGGTTCCAAGGGCTCCCAGCAGTGGTCACTTGGCTCTGTTGCTTTTGGGCCTACAATGAGGCAGAGATTCCTGGTAGAAACCCGGGGTAAAGGAAACTGCTTACTTCATAGTGGCCAGGAAGCAAAGACAAAGGAAGGCCCAGTTTCCCTGCATTCCCTTCTGGGGAAGTTCCAGAGATAGGACCCTGGGTGGAAGAAGTAGCCTGCTGGAGCACGCCTGTGCATCTTGACCCCTTTGGGAGTCTCATATCAGATATTCTACATATCAGATATTTACAGTAAAATTCATAATAGTAGCAAAATTATACTTTTGAAGTAGCAACAAAATAATTTTATAGTTGGGGGGGGTCCTTACAACATGAGGAGCTGTATTAAAGGGTCAGAAAGTTAGGAAGGCTAAGAAGCACAGCTCTAGAGAGACATTTAAGATCCAAGCATAATAACGACTATGTCTGACTAAATCTCCTGAGAGACTTCAGCCATTCCCTCTGCCCTGCACTGCCCAGCTGTGGCTGATTAAAACAGCTAAAGTAAATTACCCAGGAATCCCTTGGGTCACTGCTGGCCCTGTAGGCACAGAGCCCAGGAAGTCAGTAAGACCCAGGGGACAGTGGATGCCCTAGGAGTAGTTTGAAGATTCTAGTGCATCTCAAAAATGGATGGATGGGTGGATGGATGGATGGATGGATGGATGGATGGATGGATGGATGGATGGACAGGTGGATGGACAGATGGATGGATGGATGAATAGACAGATGGACAGACAGACAGATAGATGATAGATGACAGACAGACAGATAGAATGAATGAATGAATGAATGAATGAATGAATGGACTGACAGACTGAGAAACAGATAGATGGATAGATGGATAGATGGACAGATAGATGATCAATGGATGGATAGATGGATAGATCAACAGACACACAGGCAGATGGATGGACAGGCAGGCAGACGAAAAACAGAAAAGTGAGTGCTTTTATTGTTGATTAGGCAAAGTTGGGATTGAGGGGCTGAGGATGTAGCTGAGTTGGATGAGAGCCTACCTAAGCAAGCATAATGCAGGGGCAGTGGATGAAGCATAAAGTCAAGGTTCCCTACTGCCTGGTTTCTGACCAGGGAAGTTGCTGAGAGAAAGCTGGTAGGAATTAGGCTGGGCAAAAGCCTGGGTCCAGCCTACTGGCAGATGAACCCCTGTTGTTCTCCTTCTGTGAATGCTCACTTACTGGGCATCCTCTCTGAGAACCCAGCTGCCAGGCTGCAAGTCCAAGTTAAATGGGAAGGTCATGTATGGATGCCATCCACTAGCTCCAACTGAGCTCCCACTGCCAGCCAGCAGCAGCTGCTCACCATGGGCATGGGCCACCTTCAATTCCCAGTGCCAGCAATTCTCCAGGTAACTGCATCTGAGGGTACAATACAGGGTACAAAGCTGCCCCACCGAATGACCCTGTGTCCAAAGTCAGCAGGGAAAATCAGTTGGTGTCTTAAGCCACCGAATTTTGTGGATGTTTGTCACACAGCCTGAGATGAAGAACACCAGGTTCAAGATCCCAGTCTCCACAGCCACGTGCTTCCTGGCCATCTTACAAGCCCAGTACTGGCCATGCCACTCTTCCGCTGGACGCCTCCCATCACCACTCAGTGGCCCCCACACAGCCTTTTTGTGAGTGGGAACGCAGGTCAAACCCACCAGGGCAGCTTGCAGAATGCAGGCAACTGCTCAGAGCCTTGGAACCTGGTATCACTCTACAGCAAACACCACACTCCCCTCTCTCCCTGTATTCTGACTCCCCGTGAGCAGAGGGACTGTTCTACACCAATATGTTTGACTCAGTCATGTGATTCATTTGTTTAAGTGAATATGAGCAGAAATGACAGGGTTCCAGTTCCAAGCCAAGGACTTAAGAGGCAGTGCATACTTCTGTACCTTCCTTTTCCACCCTTGCTATTTACATGAAAGGGTTTGCTTAGGCAGCCTGGGTCCAAATATTAAAAATATACATGTGATGGTTTGTATATGCTCGGCCCAGAGAATGGCACTATTACAAGGGGTGGCCTGTTGGAGTGGGTGTGTAGTGTGGGGGTGGGCTTTAAGACCCTCATCCTAGCTGCTCAGAAGTCAGTCTTCCACTAGCAGCCTTCAGATGAAGATGTAGAACTCTCAGCCCCTCCTGCACCATGCCTGCCTGGATGCTGCCGTGTTCCCACCTTGATGATAATGGACTTAACCTCTGAAACTGTCAGAGAGCCACATTTAAATGTTGTCCTTATAAGATATGCCTTGGTCACGGTGTCTGTTCACAGCAGTAAAACTCTAACTAAGACAATACAGAACAGTTCCAAACCCAGACCCTATCCTAGACCCATGTGCCACCAGTTCTAGTCAAGTTCATTAGTTATCTCAGCCAGCATGAAAATATGGAGAGAGAGAGAGAGAGAGAGAGAGAGAGAGAGAGAGAGATTCTCATTGTATGTCCTGAGAAGGGTCACTTGTTATGAAGCATTGCTATAGTAAGTGCTGACTGATACAATAGGTGATTCTGGAGTGCATCCCTGATTAAGAACCGTTAGAGAAAAACTAAGCACACGGGATATTGAGCTTCCCCTCTTCAGCCCAGCTCCTGTATGCTTCTAGCCTCATCTTCCAGCTCCCCACCCCTTCTGAATCAGCTATAGTATGGACGCCAAATCCAACCTTCACTAACCCTACCAAAAAGGGATCCAGAAGTAGCTATAAAATCAGACTGAAAACAAACAAACAAACAAAGACAAAACCCAAAAAATGTTAGGCAGCTGGAACCAGAGCCACAGACATGTGGCCTAATGTATAGGTCTAATGTATAGGGACTCATCCCTGGGAACCTATAGACCTGGAGACTGGGTCCTGAAGCTTCTGTTTACAAGGCTCACCATCTCCTCCCATGAGTCTGCTCCCTTCCTGTCTTAAGTCAGGGCTCCTATTGCTATGATGAGACACCATGACTAAAAGCAAGCTGAGGAAGAAAAGGTTTATGTGGCTTACACTTCCACAGCATAGTCCATCACTGAAGGAAGCCAGGACAGGAACTCCAGCAAGGCAGGAACCTAGAGGCAGGAGCTGATGCAGAGGCCATGGTGGAGTGCTGCTTACTAGCTTGCTCCTCATGGCTTGCTCAGACTGCTTTCTTATAGAACCCAGGGCCACCAGCACAGGGATGGCACCACCCACAGTGAGCTCGGCTCTGACCTATCAATCGCTAATTAAGACAATGCCTTATTAAGGCCTGCCTACAACTAACTCAGTCTCATGGATTTGATGGAGGTATCTTCTTAATTAAGGTTCCCTGTTCTCAGATGACTTTGGCTTGGGTCACGTTGACATAAAACTATCCAGCACACTTCCCAAGTGGAGATGCACCCCCACCCCAAGTGGAGAAGCTCCTACACCCTAGCTATTATGAGATAAGAGAACATATGTAAGACTCCTAATGGAGACAGGCACATGCCGGGCAGACCAGATCCTCACAAGTACCCCTCATTCACGCTGTATACAAGTAAGAACTCGGTTTGTACGTATGCAGAGGAACTCTTTGGAATGTGTAACCAACCATGCAGATGCTTAACCAATGAAAGTGACAGTAATTTAATGAACTACAGAGATCCTGGGTGGGGCTAAACCTGTACCTCTCCCTTTTGTTTTCAAATATTTTATTTTCTTAAATTAAAATACAACTACATCATTGTCCACCTCCCCTTTCATCCCTCACTCCTTCTCTGTGCCCACCTTGCTTCCTATTCGTGGCCTCTTTTTGTATCAATAGAATCTCTTTACTCCACATGATGTTACTTATATTACATGATTTAAAGGAGACTACTTGGGAAACCTAGCCAACTACCCAGGGCTAGTAAGGGATCTTGGAGGAGAATCTGTCACCACCTCTTTACACAATCCCTAACTACATCCTAAATTTTGTCCTTAAAGTATAGTTCTCAACTCTCTCGGCTAAGATATGTCACTTTGCTACACATGGACACCACTGCAGAAAACCAAATCAAAATGCACAGAACAAGTGACCTTGTGCTGCGCTGCAGGGCTGATATGTCTACAGCACAACTCCTACACGTAAGGCTCAGGGGTTGTGGTAGTTCAAATGAAAATGGTCCCATAGGCTCATAGGGAGTAGGTGTGGCTTTGTTGGAGGAAGTGTGTCACTGGGGGTAAGCTTTGAGGTCTCAAATGCTCAAGCCAGCCCTTGTGGCTCATTTCTGCTGCTTCTCTCAGCACCTTCTCCAGCACCATGCCCATGTACATCCATATTTCCAGCCATGACAGTAATGGACTAAACCTCTAAACTGTAAGCCAGCCCCAGTGAAATGTTTTCCTTGCATGGTGTGTGCTCACAGCAACAAAACCGAAACTAAGATAATGACCATAGCAGAAGTGGTGTCAGAAAGAATTTTAAGAGCCGGAGGAACGGGAAGTTTGCTATGAGGTGGTGTCTCCTAGAAATGTCCCAGATACTACACCCATGAAGTCTCATCAACATGGCTACCTAAACAAGACCTGAACAAGGATGATGTCAATAGGCCTGCTAACATGGGAAGGGGAGAACTCAGGGGCCTAAACCCCAGACAGAGAGCAACAGAGAACTAGGGAACACTAATGATAGAGAAACATTTTTGTCCAGGGAAAAGACCCCCAACTGGTTATTCTCTTTCCTTTAAAAGCATCACTACGGAGCCCAGGATGGCCTAGAACTCATAACCCTCCTGCTTCATCTTCTCAGTGCTGAGATGACAGAAATGGACCCCCATGCCAGCTTCGGGCTGGATTTCAACAAACACTCCTGGTTTTGAGCTGAGCCTGGAGCACCTGCCTGGGTTTCCAGCCCTCCTGGTTCTGAGTGCTTTGCAAATTAGCCACTCCCAGGAGGGCACCCTGGAGCCTGAGTTTGTGAGCTCTGGCCACTTGGGCAAGGCTGCCTCAGCCTGGTGCTGCAGCCATGTTTTCAGAGCGTCTTTTCCTGACCTTGATAGCTTTTGTCTCCCATTCTCAGCAGGCTGCCTTACCATTCCAGGGCCTGCGACCAAAGGCTAGCATGGCAGAGCTACCAATACCCCAGGTCCTTTGTTCCCTGACCATGCAACCCCAGCAGTGACTTCTGAGGGACTCTGAGGGACTCTGCGTGGCCTCTCCATGCCGCACTTGTCACTTACTGCATGTCTCCTCCTCTCTGAAACTTAACCTAAGAGAGGAAGAAAAGTTAGATCCTTAAACCCCCTATGCTCGCTGCCATGCTCACTCAGCTCCTAGACCCTTCACGTACATGCTGCTTTAAATAGCTCACCCACCCCATAAGAAGTCTTGATCCCCGCTTTAAAGATGAGAAAACTGAGTCTCTGGGAAGCTAAGTAGCTCGCTCCACGCAATGTAGTTCATGGGTATTGAGGTGAGGCTGTACACGCTATCTTTCACTACAAACACATCACCGATAAGGCCTATACACATTTTTCTGTGTTAACACTTGGGATAAAACTACAATTTAGGGCCAGCAAGATGGCTCAGCCCTTGTTGTGAAGCTCGACAATGTGAGTTCAAGCCTCAGAACCCTTGTAAAGGTAAAAGGACAGAACCAACTCCATAAAGACATCCTCTGACCTCTACTCTTGGGCCATGACTCTCAAACCAACACATAGGCATAAATACAACAAGCAAGCAAATAAGTAAAATCCATCTACTGGGTCTGGAGCTCTGTGGTAGAATACTTGGTTAGCATTTACAACACCATAGGTTCAGTCCCTAGTGCTAGAGATAAAAATGGCAACCCCAAACCTAATCTATCTACTAAACAGACCTGAATAATAATTGCTTCAGGATCCCAGGTGTGGCGATTGACTTCACTTGTCGAAACCCACCCTCACACACACCTGTGACCCCCACCCACCCCAAGCTAATTTTTTTTCTAATCCCATAGGATAAGCATACAGTTTTTCCCATACCCAATCCTGGTGCAGAGTCTTGGAGACTGAAAATAGCTTCTCTGCGATCGTCAGAGTAGGAGGTGGCACGTCTTGGCTCTGGCCTTGGCATCCTCTGGCACAAAGCTCCAGGTCTGCCTCCTCAGCCCTTCCCTCCACGCTTGGATCTATTCCAACAACAGCCCAAAGGGCTCGGATTTTCCTCAGCCTGCACTGCTGCTCTTGACAAGACACCACCGGTGACGGAGAAACTGGTGCCAAGAGTAGCCAAAAGATTCATGAGTGACATATACATAAATAGAGAAAGAGGACTGGGTAACCTGCTGGAAGCCATGGTTCTCTGCTGCTTCTCATGGTGCAAGCATGGCCTCTGCTGTTTAAAATGTGCTGGCACCCATCAAGGTAAGCCCCCCAGCTCGAGTGGAGTGTTACCTTGCTCAGATAGGAACTGGCCTAATACATCATCAAAGAGACAACTGGGGGAGGGGAGGAGATGCCGGCTCTAGCAATACCCTGACTCTGATTTTACTGGGCCCATTGGATGAGAGAGAGAGAAAAAAAAACCATCACACTGTGCAAATGGGACCCTAAAAGTGGAAGTCTAAGTCTGGGTTTTACTCTTGCTATGAAGAGACACCAAGACCAACGCAACTCTTATAAGCCCACACCCACAGTGACACACTTCCTCCAACAAGGCCACACCCCCTAATAGTGCCACTCCCTGGGCCAAGTATATTCAAACCACCACAATGTGGGTTATGCTAGCTTTCCATTCCTTCCAAAGTACTGTACAGAGTAAACCCCAGCTCCAGTTCTGGGCTAGGCACAGAACAGCGTGGGAGCGCTTAGGTCCTTGGCCCATAGTATGGACTCTATCACCCTCTCGGCTCCTCACTTGGGGCTTCATACGAGAAAAGGATCCTCTTCTTTTGTCTAAGTCACATACAGGGTCCCTAACCGATGCTACCTCGGCATCCCGGGCCCTGTTCTCAGATGACTTACCTACCAAGCCAATGGGCCAACCGGCACCGAGTAGACAATGGGGAAGGAAGAGGGGACCTAGAAAGACAGCACTTGGTGGATTCCTGTCTCCATTTTCAATCATTAGCACTGTTACCTTAAAAGCTATTGTGTTATCGTTAGACACAAGCCCACCGGTTTTTCTTAAAGTGACAGACACTACGTTCATTTTTGAGAAAACATCTGTTCGGGTCTGAAAACCATTTCTCAGCCTTTCCCCTATGGCCTCAGATAAACAGTGCTGGGGTTGGGGGAGCTCAGCTCACATCCCAACTACACAAATGATTTGCTCGTGTTGCTTCAATGTCGGCTGCAGGAAGAACACTGGGTGTGCGGTCCTGCTTGGTTATGCTAAATGTTAAGACAGACTGTCCTCAAGCGCAGAGAAAAGAAAAAACTCACAAATTTTCCAGCTTTGGGAACACTGCAAGCGAGTCTGTCTCCTAAACTGGCTTTTGTATAATGGAAACCACATCTCTGCCTGAGTGCACCACACACAACACCGGCAGGTGTGCCCGCCTTTGTTCATGCACCATCCATGCAAATGTCAACTGCCGAGGACAGATGACGCCTCACTGCTGTAGGAAACTACTTTGGCCTTAGCAACCCCTGACAGGGCTTTGGGGTCCCCCAGCCATGTTTCAGTAAGCCATGTTGCAGTCTCTGCACACTGTCCTTTGTCACCAGCATACACATGCACACCCACAGAACCTCACTCATTTGATTCTTAAAGTGATATTTGAATATCAAAAAGAGGAAGGACGTCATCTCAGAAGAAAGGACAGCCTTTAACATAAGTTCATTTAGTGTCACAAACAACTCCACATTGTCCTCTGGCTTCTGGTTTGCCAAGGTCAGGGGCAGATGCTGGCATGGAAGGCCAGTATTTGGAGACAGTCCTCAGCCTCCCTGGCATGCCTCTCCTTGTGCATAGGAGGGTCCCAGCAGGACACACTGCTGGAAAGGGCTCCGCTGGCACCTCTAGCCTGGGTACCAACCCACAGGAGAGCTTGGACTCCCCTCCCCAGTCTCCCAGGAATGATGGAGCAGACCCACCTGCTCCTGTGTGAGGTTTGCAAAGAATACGCTGAGGCTGGAATGGGTGGGGCCACTCCAGGAGCCTGGATTGGGTGTTTATATGTGGTATGTGTTGTGTGTTGTGTATGTGGTATATGTATGTATATATGGTGTGTGTGTATGTGGTGTGTGTGGTATGTGTGTGCATGTGACATGTGTGGTACGTATGATATGTATGTGTGAATATGGTATGTGTGTGTAGTATATGTGTGTGAATATGGTATGTGTGTGGATGGTGTGTGTATGTATGTGGTATGTGTGTGGTGTATGTGTGTGGTATATGTGTGTGTAAATGGTGTGTGTGTATATGTGTATGTGTGGTGTGTGGTGTGTGTGTGTGTGTATGTGATATGTATGTGGTACATGTTTGATGTATGTGTGTGTATGTGGTGTGTGTGTGTGTGTGTGTGTGTGTGTGTGTGTGTATGTGTGTTTGCCTTCAGGGTGTCCTCCTACATTCACATGTCTTTTCTCAGAAAAAAAAAAAAAGTCTTGATCTCCCAGACTCTGTGATTAGTATTTGTTTGGGGGCTTGAATGAGAAAGTCTCAGTGTCAGCGCCGCCTCCCATAAACCTCACCTTTCCCAGATGCTCAGAGGGTACAACAAGGATGTGCTGGGCAGTTTTATGTCAAGTTGACACAAACTAGAGTCACCTGAAAGGAACCTCAGTTTAAGAAAATGCCTCCAGAAGATGCAGATATAAGGCAGTTTCTTCTCTCTCTCTCTTTTTTTTTTTTTTTTTTAAGAGATAGGGTTTCTCTGTGTAGTCCTGGCTGTCCTGGAACTCACTTTGTAAACCAGGCTGGCCTCGAACTCATAAATCCACCTGCTTTCTTTTTTCTTTTTTCTTTTTTCTTTTTCCTTTTTTCTTTTTTCTTTTTTCTCTTCTCTTCTCTTCTTTTTTTCTTTTCTTTTCTTATTGTTTTGCTTTGTGTTTTCAAGACAGGCTTTCACTGTGTAGCCCTGATTGTCCTGGAACTCATTCTGTAGGCCAGGCTGGCCTCAAACTCAAAGAGATCTGCCTGCCTCTGCCTCCCCAGTGCTGGAATTTAAGGCATGTGCCACCACTGCCCAACAGGCATTTTCTTAATTAGTTATCAGTGGGGGAGGGCATAGCCCATTGTGGATGGTGCCATCCCTGGGCTGGTAGTTCTGGGTTCTATAAGAAAGCAGGCTGAGCAAGCCATGATGAGCAAGCCAGTAAGCAGCACCCTTCCATGGCCTCTGCATCAGCTCCTGCCTCCTGGATCCTACCCTGCTTGAGTTCCTGTCCTGGCTTCCTTTGGGGATTGAGCTATGATGTGGAAAAGTAAGCCAAATTAACCCCTTTCTCCCTAAACTTGGTGTTTCATCACAGCAATAGAAACCCTAACTAAGACAATGTTTCTTGGGTATCCTTCTCTCTTACACATAGAAATTATTTCTCAGATGGCTGTGGTGGCACTTTCTTGTAATCGTAGCACTTAGGAGGAGGCCACAAGGAGATCAGGAACTCAAGGCCAGTCTGGACTAACTCGGTAAGACTTTGTCTCAAAACAACAGAAGTTATTTCTCATGGTATAGAACAAATAGAAACAGGGTAGGTACCTCAGATAGTTCTGGTCAGCTCAAATCAGAAGCAACAGATGGGGAAGCGTAGGAAACAGGTAGAAACTCATCCTTAGAAAAACCCGGATTAAAGGATCCTGCCCCAAAGAAAGAGCAGCCCTGTTTCCTATGTAACCAGCCCATCCAGGACACACGTGGGAAGGTTCCCTTGCAGAAGAGTGCATGTTATCCCTGGCACAAAGGCACACACACACACACACACACACACACTGCAGCTGTCCCCAGGGAGAGATGTGCCAGACAATTGTGTTATCAGAAGGAAGGACCCACTGTCCCAACAAGTTCCTATGAGATCTCTGTCCATTTAGATGAATCTGATGTGGCCTGGGACAGAAAAAAACAGTCTTTGCAGGCTTTCTCGAGTGAATGGAGTCTCCAGTTTATAAATGATAACAGCCTACCAGCTCAGAGAGGGGAAGTAAACTGGTCCACACCGTAGACTTTGGGATCCAGTTACTCAAGCTCAGATATGCACAGCCCTGCTTCCCAAGTCTGCCTAAGCCTCACTGACTCCACAACGAGCAGGTGGATGCTACCTGTAATGACACCCACAGGATTTGCAAAGAGTGGACTTCAAGACACGCAAAGCCCCGAGGCGTCTGCTGGATTCTCTCTTGGTACTAAACACCTTGGTGGGGCTGTATCCTGAGCTGGTGGCACAGAGGGAAGGCCCCAGGTAGCTTCACTCTCCCAGGGCAAGTAGCATGTTTGGGCGATGTCTAACCCTCCTAGGGCCTCAGTTTTCTCATTTGGAAACCAAAAATGGCTGCCTTAAAGTTTTGAAGTCATGAAGAAAGATAAAAGTATGAGAAAAAAAAATTATCCCCTGGCTGCCTATAACGCTCCCTGTGGTTTTATACAACACATAATCTGAGCAGCCAGAAGATTATAAAACATCCAGAATTCTGGAAGATTCCCCCTCATGCCTCTTTCAACAGTTCTAGCAGGAAGCAGGCAGGCCTTCCATTCTGCAACCCTGGACTCCACTAGGTTATAGAAAGGCAACCCTGCACCAGACCAGATGAAGGAGGGCCACTCCGGCACAGGTGGCTACATCTGCAAAAACACAGGGTCATGCTGCAGCAAATGACACTGCTGTCTTTTCCGGTGGCCCCTCGGTGTGCACCCAGGGCACCTCACCCCAGACTGGAGGAACCAAGAGGGGTCTGGATACTGGCCCTGCCCCTTCTTCCACAATTGGTTAATCCACTTCAAATAGGACCACTCAGAGGGAATCCAGAATGACACTGTTTTTCTATTACCCTTCATTACGACCACTTAGATCTTTTATTTTACTGCAAACATTCTTTAGCCCAGTCACGGGCCAATCTCCTAATTGGAGCGGCTGCCTCCACCCACACTCGGATCAAAGCCGCCCTGTTTGTTTGTGGAGAATGGAGGATGAACGTCTTGCTGGCCTTTGAACATGAAGGCCCCTTTGTCTCTCAGCTGAAGTCATCGCTGGCACCAGGCAAGGGTGGAGGGTGCGGGACAGGAATTCTCTGGCCTGGTCTGAGGCTTGGACCAAACTGAGAGTGGGGACAGCTTTCAGAGGGAAGTCCTTAACATCTCTGATGCATCTGGGGACAGGTCTTATTCTGGTAGCCCAGGGTACATCTCATTTGACCCCATAACAAATGTTTATTTAAACACTTATCCAGATATTAAAACATTTTTTGAAAGGATGAGGAAATGTGTCAGATCCCTAACTGCTTCTTAAAAAAAAAAAAAAGAACATATCTGCAGTACTAGACCTGCCCAGACAGAATGAGGGACCAGTTTTCAGAGGCCTTTTCCTGGTCTTTGGGGTATTTAACTTTAACACGGAAGAAGGCTCGCTCGTTTGCTTGTTTTTTGACTGTAACTGTAAACTATTGATTCTCTGGAAGGTCTTCCTTTCGTAGCATCCCCTGCGGACCCCACAGTCTCGTACCCTAACTCTTCTCCTCTCCAATGGCGATGCTGAGTGTGCTGTGTTGTACAGAGTTAAACCGAAGTCCTGCAACATTCCGATAATTGACCTTAGATCACACAGAGGATAATGATGGACTCAGAACAAGAAGTGCAAGGCTGGGCTGGTGAGATGGCTCAGCAGGTAAGAGCACCCGACTGCTCTTCCGAAGGTGATAAGTTCAAACCCCAGCATCCACATGGTGGCTCACAACCATCCGTAACGAGATCTGGCGCCCTCTTCTGGAGTGTCTGAAGACAGCTACAGTGTATTTACATATAATGAATAAAATAAATCTTTAAAAAAAAAAAAAAAAAAAGAAGTGCAAGGCAGAAGCCATTAGACTTGTTTGCCGTTTGTAGTTTGGTAAAACAGTCAACGGCACTAGTTTGAAAAAGAACGGCACAATGTTGCTTCTGTGACCTCAGGAACCTTGGCGTTCACACTGAAGATACTAAGTGTGAGGGGCTGGATAGATGTTGCCCCTTGACTTATATTATACAAGAGACACTCAAAGATGTAGAGGCTGAAAGACGGACAGGAGGTTCCACAGTGGGGAAACTCTATTTGGCTCCAACCCCTCCCTAGCAGCTCTGTCCTGGATCCCTAATGAGCTGGGAGAATTTCCAGTGGAAGACTTCTTAGAGCCTGTGGTGCACCAGCCTTTTGGCCTTATGTGCCATCCCTTCTCTTGCCAATTGGACCAATGGTAGACACACAGGCCAATTGGACCAATGGTAGACACACAGGCCAATTGGACCAATGGTAGACACACAGGCCAAGTCTGACCAATCCTTCTTCCTCTGGAGTTTGGTATCAAACTATGTGAAGCACATAGCACCACAGCGGGGTGAACAGACCTGCCCCCCAGGCAAATGGAATAATAAAACATTGTGGATGAATGTGATACAGAGAGAAATCCAGGTTCTGGGGCCATCAAGGACGGGGGTCCGAGTCTGATCTGCTAGTCAGACTCCCTCTGAGGCAGACAGACAGGGAGTCACGGCTAAGTAGTAAAGATGCCAAATTTTCAAGATGGCCAGCTGCTTCCTCACCTCTTGACTTGAGACAAGCTCTTATCTCCCACCAGCAGGTCCCTGCAGATGGATTGGCTCAGCAAGTTCAAGCCAGATCAAGACATGTCACACGACAGTTGTGGAACAATCAACCATTCCATCTATCTTTGAACTGAACAATCCTAAAGTAGGGAAGGAAGATTCTACAGGTGTTTTAAAAGTCCCAGACCCTAAGAAGAGACTGTATTTTTCAGCCCCATGTCCCACCTCTGCTTTATATTCTCTGTGTGTCTGCAGCATATATGTGTCTCCTTGTGTCCAATAAACACCTTTCTTCAGCTACTGATTCTGTCTGCAGTGCTTGAGGCTTCTCTGCTTCCCTATCGTGTCCCAGATTTTTGCTGCCTCTTAATTCTTTAACTGGCAGAGAAGATGACTCTGACCAAGACTCCCAGATTGCATAATGAAGACCAGTGTCGCCTCCAGTCCTTACCCTTGACCCCTTATCAACCACTGTGGTGGTTTGAGGAGGAATGGCCACCACAGGCTCATATATTTGAATGACTGGTCATTAGGGAGTGGAACTACTTGACAGGGATTAGAGGGTGTGGCCTTGTTGGAGAAGGTGTGGCCTTGTGGCAGGAAGGGTGTCCCTGGAGAGTGGGCTTTGAGGTTTCAGGTGCTCAAGCCAGGCCCAGCATCTCTCTCTTCCTGCTGCCTGTGGATCCAGATGTAGAACTCTCAGCTCCTCTCCAGCACCATGGCTGCCTGTGTGCTGCCAAGCCTTGTTGCCATGTCAACAATGGAAGCTGTAAGCCATCCCCACTTAAATGCTTTCCTTTATAGGAGATGCCATGGTCATGGTGTCTCTTCACGGCAATTGAACACTCACTAAGACACCCTGTACTGCCAAAGTGTGGTGGCTTGAAAGGCCTTGAGCTCCTGGCATTGACAAGTGAAGACACCAGACAGATTTGGGTTCAAAATCTAATTTTGTCCTTGCAATGAACTCCTAGCTAAATCAGTTAACCTCAGTTTGTCAATGTAAAGCTTTCATGGGGCCTGGGGAGATTGTTCAGTGGTTAGGAGCACGTGTTGCTCAGGACCATAAATCACACTGAGGCTTACAACCATCCATAACTCTAGTTCCAGGGGATCTCACTCCCTCTTCTGACCACTTCAGGTACAAGGCACCCAGATGATATACATACACATATACATATAGGCAAAACACTCATACACATACAAAGACAAAATAAAATAAGAGTATATATATATATATATATATATATATATATATATATATATATATATATATATTACAAAACTACTTTAATGGTGGATGGAGCAGGTGCTGAGACAGACATCCCTGTCTGCTCACCAGCTGATTTCCACACACCAGTGTCCACCTCTGAGTCATTCACTTCTGAAGCTGAGCAGGCTGGTCTTATTGCTGGTCAGACTTCGGCAACTGTGAACACAAAGCTGCTCACAACTGAAACCCTCTAGGGCAGGCAGGGCGTCGGCACCTCAGCAAAAGGTCTTTAGTTAGTCACGTATTCTGGATTTCTCCAAAGGAGTATGAGGTGGGATTTTATATTCTTGCTTTGGACACAGGAGAAACTGAGGTCAAATGGCTTGCCTGAGTGTGCATTAGGAAGACATTCTTATTCAACTCATGGTGGTTTTGTCAACAAGATGGGATGAGTTTCAGCAGCTCCCTCACCCACACAGTGTCAACAACAGTTCCACATGCTGTGACTTCACTGGGTCCGAGGAACACAAGTGACAGATCACAGTATTTAGGTGGGAGACAGAAGACACTAGGATGAGGTAGGCCTGGACCAGTCCATGCTACCCAGTCATGATTCCCCAAGCCTAGCCTCTGTTCTTATTAGATCTGATATTTCCTTGCTGTGTTCCCATTCTTTCTGGTTGAAATTAAATGTTTCTTCTGTGCCATGGTATACTGGAAATATGTATTTTTTTAAATTTTATTTTTTTATAGGCATTCACTCAGAAGAGACTTGGACTGTGGACTTTTAAACAAAATCTGACCTGCTAAAAAACTGTGGGGACTTTAGTTGCAGTAAATGGATTTTGCACTCTGAGATGGCCATGAGTCTATGGGAACAAGAGGTCGCAGGTTATGGTTTAAAGGTAATATATTTGGGGGAATGAAGAGATCACTCAATAATTGAGTGTATACTGTTCTTGTAGAGGGCTTGAGTTTGGTTCTCAGAACCCCGTACTGTGTGACTTGCAATGGCTTCCAGCTCCAGGGATCCACCACCCTCTTCTGGATTCCACAGATTCCTGCACACACACACACACACACACACACACACACACACACACACACACAGAGAGAGAGAGAGAGAGAGAGAGAGAGAGAGAGAGACATACACACATGCATAATTAATTTTTTAAAAATTTACAGAATGATATGTTTGGGTGTCAAATTGCCTTGTGACAGTCAATACTGATTGTGAGTGTGACAGGCTGTAGGATAATCTAGGAGACAAACCTCATGCTACCTCTCAGGGAGAGTTTCTAGACTGGGATAATTAAGAGCCACACCAATCTAGAGTCCCAAATTGAACAAAACGGAAAAAGTAAGCAGTGTGCGTGTGCATGTGTACGAGCTTGCTGCCTGTTGTAATATAGTAATATGACCGGCTGCTTCATGTTCCTATCCCCATGTTTCCCTGCCGTGACAGAACAGCACCTTTACCCCCTGGGTCAAAATAAACCTTTCTTCTTAAGTTGCTTTGTTAGGCATGTTTGACACAGAAACAACAAAATATAACCACTCCAGCCTCTGCACTTACATCAGACAAAAACAGACCCTGAGTTAAAAGTATCAAAGAAACAGAGTTCATCACATGAAGTTCATTATATAACCTCATCAAAAGGACATAGCAATTGTAACTATGTTTGTAAACTGTAGAGGATCTCCTAAATATATCCAGCAAATAGTAGCAAAACTCAAGGGGAAAATAACTCTAAGAGTAAGGGAGCTCAGTACCCTTAATACCCTTTCAACAATTTCATTTAGATGGAAAACCAACACTGAGTCACAGACTCCAATAATCCCACAAGCAATGGTTTCCACCTGATAGTTTCAGAGGACAGATTCTTTTCAAGCATGCAGATCATATGTTAACCCATGAAATAAATCTTCAGATAGTTAACAAGATGAAAATCATATCGTAGGTGTGTGTGTGTGTGTTTAGATAAATGAAAGTATAAACACGATTTATCCTCTAGAACACAGAGAAAATTCAAAGGGAAACATTTATAGTGACAAATGCCTCCATTGAGAGAACGGAAAGACCGCAACCAACCTAATTTTGCATCGTAAGAAACTATTAAAAGAAGAAATTAAAGGCAAGCTTATCAGAGACAGGAAACAGTAACAGATCTGAACAGGTTTGACTGAGCTAGCACAGAGAACAGTAGAAACTATCAGTGAAAGCTCAAATAGGAGTAGCACCGGCTCTAGCCATCCCAGCTCTGCATCTATAAAGGAATTAAAATCCATATCTTACAGAGATCTCTATACCACTGTGCTCCTTGGCGCAACTTTCACCATAGCCAAGATGCAGAACCAACCGTCATGTGCACCAACAAATTGAGAAATAATACTGGGTGTGGGGGGCAGATTATACTAGCACAGAGAAAGGCACTCAGCGTGACTACCCATGGAAGAAAAACACTCCGTGTGACTAACCATCACAGAAAGGCAAATGGGAATGGCAAGCTAACACTAAATGGCCTCGAAGATAGATTATTCGGCCAAGAAAACCAGCCAATACCAAGTGCTAACAAATAGGTGGGGAACCAGAAAACTCTCACTAATAGTGAGAGTGAAAAATGGTCCCATGTGGGTTTTTTTTCATGTTTTTTTTTTTTCTCATTGTAATTTATTTTTGGAAAGTTTTACTAAGAGTACAAAGTAATACACGTGTGTCAGTACAATGAGCTTGTATGCACTTCTCCCCGCTGGTCCCTGTTCTCAGGGCATCCTGTCCTCTCCCCAGATAGTACTTCTTGCACTTCCTTGTTACCTCTGTCTATGACAATAAATAGCATGTATTTACATATTCATGCATTTAGACCTACCGTCTGTGTCCTTGAGTCCTCGCAGGAGAGCACAGGCAAGGTCTGGCCCTCCTTTCCAGCTTGTCACAGCTCGTCACAGCCTGTCAAGTCTCTTCTTCCTCACCCCCACTTTCTGCCTTCTTATATGCCACTTTACATCTGAGAGGAAAACAAGATATTTGTCTTTCTGAATGTGGTTTGTCTCCCTCTGATTTCAAGCACCCACGCGCTGCCCTTGAGGGGTGTGGTCTAAGTGACCCCTGGTAGGACAGGCCTCAGGCCTGGAGCACTCACACTAGGCTAATGCAGCAGCTCCTAAAGGAAGCAGGTCCTGTGAGATGGGAGCGAGCACCATCAGCATGACGGAGGCTTGTTCTTTTGCTTGGTTTGGTTTGGTTTGGTTTGGTTTGGTTTGGTTTGGTTTGGTTTGGTTTGGGGGGGGGGGTTGTTTGTTTGTTTTTGCAGCATATGTAATTGTCATATGCCAGGCTTGGTAACAGAACCTAGTCTCAGGAGCCAGTTGTATACATCCTAACGAGGTCTTTGCTGCATTTGACTGAGTTTGACCCCAATATCAATCAGCTCTTTGGGCCATTTCCTCTGTGCTATTTACCTATCTCCCACCTCATGCCAAAAATAAATAAATAAAACACACTTAAAAAAGAAAAGAAAAGGAAAACCCCCACATGCTGAAGTTTAATCCCCAAAGTTTTATCTTAATGGATTAAGAGGTACAAACATCATCCCCATGTTTACAGATGGGTTTTACAGAGTAACCATTATAGGAGAGCCCTGTGATTGAACCTGGGTGAATTCATAAGGAACGGAAGAGACACTACCCAGAGAGAGGCAAACACATGCCCCTGCCATGGTGCCGTTCAGACAAAGGGCACCCTCACCAGGAACAGCCTTCCAGTATCAGAAACTATGCACTAAGGAAACTTGATTTCTTATAAAAACGGCCGGGCTCAGTATAATAGCAAAACAGTTACAAATGTACCCGCGTTTTGTTGTTGTTGTTTCAGCTAGAGAAGCTGTGGCCCTACTGTTCTCAAAGACTCCCACTAAGCTCAGATTCAAACCTTGTCTCTCATCTCCACAGGCCTCCCCCTTAAAGCGCACCCCCACACACACTCTGCCAATGACTCACTGGAGGAATTCAGGAAAGTGCGCCGTCTGCTCTGGCCCTCAGTTTCCCCATCTTGATGATCACTGACCAGCCTCCCAGGCCTTAAAGTCTCATACCCTAGAACTTCGAGGCTGCCCTTCTGCTCTGTAGGGAGCCCTCAGCTAAGCTCTGGCACTGTCCCCAGGCCACTAGCCCCAGGGAGGTACCCCAGGTCTGAGCACAGGGCTTTCTGGAAGAATAACCCCATTCTGTCTGTTCACTGCTGCCCAGAGCTACAGAGGTCCCTTCCTCCTCCCTGCCCCTCCAGACAATACCCCAGGCCAGGAGGGCCCCTTGCTTCCTGCCCAGCCCTCCCCCACCCTGATACACATCCCTCCCTCAGCTCTCAGCACCAGGCATCTGCTGCCCTTCTGGAATCTGTGACAGCCAGGGCAAGGCAGGCAGGCCTCTAGCCCCAGAGGCCCAGAGCCCCTGAATGCCCCGAGGACCCCAGGGGCTGCCCAGGTTGCTTAGGAAACCATTTCAGGTCATTGGAGACAGCGAGGAGTCTCATCTCTGTTTAGAGCCCCACAGCATAAAGAAAGAAGGCAAGAGACTGCAGGAGCTCTGCAGCGTCCTTCAGGCCTGGTGCGCACCTCGTGGCTGAGGGGCCGGCTCTCCACTCTGCTGTCCTTAACTCCGCAAATATTCATGCAGGGAAGCTGTTACGGGGTTAGTAGCAGTGTTGAGGGAGGTTGATGAGGGTATGGAAGGCTGCTGGGAGGACAGGGGGAACCCTGATAATGCAGATTTAGTCTCTAATGGGGGGACACTTTCTCAAAGCAGGGCATCTGACACCTGTGCTACGAAAAGCCTGTCCTTATCATAGCCGCTGTACCTCAGAGTAACTGGAATATCAGAATATCGAAGGGAAAGGCCTGAAGTAATACCTGTCTTTTCCTTCCGGAAAGGAGGCTTGTCTTAGAGTTTCCATTACTGTGATAAAATATCACCAGCAGCAGCAACCTGAGAAGGGAAGGGTTTGCTGTGATTATAAAAAGATAAAGAGTATAAGAATGTGTCCTATGAGGGTGTGGTGAGGTGTGGGGGGGAGGGGAAGCTTCAGTGAGCCCATGCCAAGGCATCCTTCCCCCGCTGAGAGACCAGCCACACGATAGTGTAGTATAGAATAGAGTTTATTTAGGGCATGGGGAGTGGAGTTAAGAGAGTAGTAGAGGCAGAGGGAAGGAGAGAGTAGAGAGATAAAGGCCAGCCAGTTGGGGGGGGGTGCGGAAGGGAATGGGGAGAGAGGGGGATCAAGGGAGGAAGAGACAAGGGAGAGAGGCAAGAGTAAGAGAGTAAGAGAGAGAGAGAAGGGGGCAAGCAGCCCCTTTTATAATGGGCCAGGGTAACTCTGGGGTGGAGTCCAGACTGAATACCAACATGGTTTATTTCAGCTTATACCTCTCAGGTCACACTTGTCACTGAGGGAAGTCCAGGCAGGACCCTGGAGGTAAGAACTGAAGCAGAATCCTTAGAGGGGTGCTGCTTTCTGGCTTGCTTCCTCCCCATGACTTTCTCAGCCTGCTTTCCAGATACAATTGAGGACTGCTTACCCAGTGGTGGCACTGCCCAGAATGAGCTGGGTCATCCCACATCAATCATTCTTTAAGAATAAGCTTGATGCGCTTGCCTATGGGCTAGTCCTGGGCAGGCATCTTCTCAGTTGGGAGGCCCTCTTCCCAAAGGACTCGAGCTTGTGTCAAGCTGATGGGACACTAGACACTTTGTTCTCTCCTGGGCTTTCCCTCTTTGTCTGATGAGCCATGGCTCCTCTGACAATTAAAAAGCAGTGGTCCCCAGGCTGGTCCCTTGTCTGCTATGAAGATGATTTATTGGAGGAAGTTGTAAGAAGTTATTCTCTTCATAAAAATAATAATAATAACCAAGTGTGGCGGCACATACCTTTAATTACAGTACTCAGAAGGTAATGGGAGGAGGAGCTCTGTGAGTTCGAGGTCAACCTAGTTCACATGGCAAGTTCCAAGACAAACAGGACTCTTTGGTGGGACTCTGTCTGCTAAACACCAGAAACTGAAAAATAGGAGAAGAAATTGCGGAGAATGTGCAAATCCATCCTTAGACACAGGTCTGGTGTGGGATAGTGCTTGCTCTCGTCTGAGGTGATGCAAAACAGAAAGAAACTTGAAACTTGGGGACTGGGGCTTTCCCAAGAGCCTCTACCACCACTGTGGGAAACACAGGTGAGGGCCTGCCTGACCATTGTTCACCAGGACCTCTTCCCAAGGAGCCTGGGATCCCCATGGTAACATAGCCAGGGCCGGTCCATGCTGCAAGTCACCTGCAGGCAGAGGTTTCCACATGGAACGGCCCCACCTCCCATATTTGGTTTGTCAACATGACAGTGGCAGTTTAAAAAGAGAGGTTTTACGCCAAGCCAAACCATTTTAAAAGGAAGTTGGTAATTATCAGTTATTAGGATTTCACAGAAGCATGGACATCTGAGGAACCAGGATAGGAAAGTCTTGCCTCATGGAATAAAAACGTGAGACAAACACACTCAAACACACTTTTCTGCAGAAGCTCAAGCCTGGCTTGGAGGTGCCCACTCTCTCTTCTCCCTGGGCTTCAGCTGCCTTTGTGAGTATGTGGGTGCATGTGTAGTATATGCGTATACATATCTGCACATGTACACGTGTACATATAGGAATGCATATGTGTCTGTGTGTATGCACATGTACATGTGGGAATGAATGTGTGCGTGCGTGTGTGTGTGTGTGTGTGTGTGTGTGTGTGTGTGTGTGTGTGTGCTTGTGGAGGCCAGAGGGCTTAGGTATATTTCTTAGTCACCCTTTACCGTCGTTTTGAGACAGGGTCTCCCTCAGGGTCAGGCGTTTGCTTGGCCAGGCTGGCTGACCAGCAGACTCCACAAGTGCAGCTGACTCTGTGCTGGGATTATTGACTGAGTCCTCTTCCCACCAGCCCGCTTCCTCATTTGTCTAGATATCTCTTGCTTCATATTTCTGAGTCCCCTTCACCTTTTATCATTCCCCCACCCCAATTAACAAGTAGATTTATCATCACAGTCATTCTGCACATCTATACCTAGGACAGCATCAACACCTAGGCAGAGAACAGAGTGGCAACCCAGGAGACGCAGGGGAGAGAGGGTGGGAAAAGGGCAGGTGGGTCCAAGCAGAGAAAAGAGGTTGGAAGCTGCTCCAGGCTGGGGAAGAGTCTTGTGATACCCTAGAATGAGAACTAGGTAGGCAATGGTTGGCAAGGACACATCCCAAAGGCTGTATGTTTTCTGGATGGTTCTTCTGGGTATCAAAGTAGGATCCGTAAGGGCTGGTTCTCAGGACTTCCCAGCTGGGAGATGCAGAGAGGATGAGAGAAGAATCAGAGCTCTGCCACATCCCTCTGTCTGTTGTGATTCTGCTTCTTCCCCGGGGACCTCAGGGATCCTAGGACTTGTCTGCTCCCCCTAAAACTGATCCGTCCTGGTGAGTGTGTGGCAGGAGCCAAGAGGGCTCTAGCATCTCTTCCTCTCAGCAGACTTTGAGATTCACCTAGTCTGAACTCCCCCCATCTCATCTTAGAAATCCAACCCTGTAAGTTAAGAGGGATCTAGAAATCAGGACCAAGAGGACTTGGTTCACCTGACTCAACCATCTCTCACTTTGCAGATGGGGAAAGTGAGACCTAAAGAAAGCTGCCTTCTCACATCAACAAATCCACGGCTGGGTAAAAACAGTAATAATCCTATTGACAGCAGTGTTGGATTTCAGTCACCATCTCTTCCTCTATGATGTCAGCTGAAGCCTCGGGTGTGAGGACAGACACTTTCAAATCCACCTGGAACTTTGAGGTGCCTGAGGGTCCTCTACATACATAGGGACCTTTCGGTGCACAGGAAGCTGCCTGTGCTGTATAAACAGCTCCTGAAGTGGACAGTTTAAACAGTGAGCTCTTCTGTTCCACCCCATCCCTGCCCCCCAGCAAATGGATAACAGGAAACAGCCAAAGCGTCTTAACTTTCTTTAATCTTCCAGCAAACTGAAAAATCAAACGATAATTGTCTGGGTGATCTCATTATTGTCAACAAAATCCAAGCCTTGAAGTCTGAATCCAGTGAAGCGCTGACACATTAAGCACAAAGGGAAACTGCGCTTGCATGTTGTTCAATAAATAAATAAGGCTGGTGGGAGCTTGGCGCAGACTGGGCACGCAGCACCAGGACAGTCAGGTGTCCCAGAGATCCCGGGGTCCTGGCATCTCGGAAAGGCTAGATCCAGGAAGCCAATGTCCCAGCTATCCTTTTTTCAAAGAATTCAGCCAGGCAAGAAACAAAAGTCCTCAAGGGTAACCGAGGAGCAGTTAATGGTAGGCTAATCACAAGACAGAGAACACAGGGGATCAGTACTGCTTAGAAAGACACCCCAAGGCCTGAGAGACAGGAGGCAGAGCCAAGCAGGTACCTGGACTAAAAGCAGGCGGTCTTTGGAGAGCAGAGGTTTGGAGGCATGGGGGACTCAGCAGCCAGCTATGGTCTGAGATTGAAAGGGCCCTTGTCTTCTACTGCCTGGACTTCCATTGGTGCCCTCTGTTGATCAAACCCAAGGAAGCCAAGGAAGTTAGAAGGGTGCAGATGTCAGGCTCAGCTAGTCTGATCACAGAGCAGGCTCTGGAGGAGCAAGGAGATTGAGGATAGTCAAACACCCCACAGCACCCAGCCTGGGCCACTCCAGTGTGCGTGCATCCAGAGTTAGGAACTCGTCCCTGCCTCCACTTGCAGCTCCTCATTGGGGTTTGAAATTCAAACCTCAGTTTCTGTAGAAGTAAGGGCAGGACTTGGGTAGCAGGCCACCCCCACACTAAGGAGGAGGACCTATGTAGATGTCAGGAGAGGGTTAGAGAGAAGCTGCATATACATTGTCTTGATGAGTCTTGGTCCTGATATATTTGTTTTTAATCTTACACTCTTAGTAAATGCTGTAACAACATATTCACCACCACCTTTATGGAAGTGAGACGCTTTGGGAAACTGAAGTTCTATGGGGCCACTCCCCCTCTTCCTGCCTTGCTGTTTTAGGCCTTTAGGGTGGGGACAGTACATCCACCAACGGAAGCCACATTCTACACCCAGAACCCATGAGCTGCCGTTGACTTTGAGCACACAGATCTCCCTGCTATGCTCCAGAGGTAGCAGTAGACTGACTAAGAGGTGTGTTGGGGGGCTGGCTCTCTTCTACACAGGCCACTCTCTAGACATGGAACCCTGAACAAACCTCCCTGTTCTAGATCTCAATGTGCCCCACTATACAAAGACTTTGTAGCTAACCGTGATTGCCCTTAAGATGCCCATGTGGAGTGCCCATCCTCTGAACTACCTTCCTTTCTTCTCAACTCTCTTAGATCCAGGAGGGGAGCCTGGGGTAAACGTACTTAGCAACTGGGACTAGAACCCTGTGATGGGGGTTCCCCAGGGAGTGGCACTGTTAGAAGGGGTGGCCCTGATGGAGTAGGTGTATCACTGTGGGTGTGAGCTTTAAGACCCTTACCCCAGCTGCCTGGAAGCCAGTATCTGCTAGCAGCCTTCAGGTCAAGATGTAGAACTCTCAGCTCCTCCTGCACCATGCCTACCTGGATGCTGCCATGCTCTCGCCATGATGATAATGGACTGAACCTCTGAATCTGTAAGCCAGTCCCAATTCAATGTTGTCCTTATAAGAGTTGCCTTGGTCATGGTGTCTCTTCACAGCAGTAAAGCCTTAACTAAGATAAACCCTGAGGATCACCCTCAGCACAGCAGAGGGCGACAATGAAAAACAAACAAAAAACAAACAAAAAACCCACACAAAACAAGACAGCTATTTCCATTTATTCACTCTTGAGAAGTTGCTACAAGCACCTCGCTGTTCATTGTCGTGTGTGGTATTTTGCCAGTAGCTCCTTCTGTTTTCCTTTTCAGCTGTAACATGAGCAGAAAGGTGGATGGGGGGGGTGGGGAGGGAATGCAGTATTTCTAGCCCAGGGAGATGGAAATGGCTCAACCCCTCTCCCCATCGTTCCCTACTTCAGTGGGTTAGCTCAACTCTGAATCAGCGTCCTCACTGCTAAGGTGGGTGTTGGTGATAGCTCCATAATAGACTCAACAAGGGCTCAGCCATTGCATGGTGCCCAGGAAGCACTCCACAGACAGGAGGCTATCACTGTCCATCTGTCTATCCCTAGAGGTCTGAGAAAGGTCAGTCCCACATTCTCCTGAGAGTCTGGGCACAGAGTTCTACAGAGACAGCAGGTCCACATGTACCTACAGGTGACCAACAGCTCCATCCCTGAATTCCCTAGTAACGTCTTGGGTTGAAACAGGAGAAACATTCACCAGAGAGCCATGGACACATGACCATAAAGCCTCTATAGGGCACAAAGGACGCCTGCTCCTGAGGAATTAAAAATCATGCTGATCATTCTATCTGTAGATGTCTCTCCACCCTGAAGAGCTCCCCAGTTCTTGGAGGGCAATAAATAGAAGCAGAGAGTGACAGTTTTGAACATTGTGACAGATATCACAAGGCCTCCCCTGACACCTGGACCCTTTTTTTTCTTCCAGAACATAGAGACTCATCCTTTATCTTAAGTACAGCCATGGGTTTGGCCTGGGCCAGTTCACTGAGAGCAGAAGCATTCTGAAGTACTCTGGCAAATTCATTGGTTGATTGTGCTGGAACCATAAAGCCAGAATCCAGTCTTCTGGAACATTAGCTCTCATGCAGAAAACCTGCCTGAGGAGGAATTTGGACATGCAGTAAATTTAGAGTACAATTAAAGTCCTCTTGTGTTAAACATGGAGGGATGTTTGTTACCGTGCCTTACCTGGACTAGCTGGTACCAACACAGTCATAAGCAAGAACTCTTCCTATGGTTGTTTGAATCTGTTCATTCTTATGTTCCCCTTTAAACCTGTTTTATGACCATACATTAGTCATATATGGTAATGGGTTTATTATGACATTATCATGTACGTTTGAATCACATTCATCCCTGTTACTCCGTCTTGTCCCCTTCTCTCCCTTTCATTAATCTTTTTTCCACTAGCTTCCACTCTTCTATTTTCATGCCCTTCTTTCCCCTTTTGCTTTTCTTTCTTCCTTTTCTTCTTTTTTGTTTGTTTTATTAGTGGTCCAGTGAATTTCATTAGGGTTGCTTACATGAGCATAGTGAAGATTTGTTGATAGGAGCACAGCATTTTATTTGTGGCTAAACCACTGAAGAAACTCTCTCTCCCTTTGTGTGCATGGTGTGGGTGTGGGTGTGCGCGACCCTTAAGTGCCTAGAAAGCTTCTGAGCTCCTTCCCCCTGTATGACACATTGTTACAGGGACCAGTTGCATGCTGGCCATCATAGCTGCTGGGAATTCAAGAGTGTAGCAGCCGAGTCACAGCCAGCATTCCACTCTACTTCCCCACTTCCGCCACTCACTCTTTCAAGACTTGTTTGTTTGTATTTGTATGCATGTGCAAATGCATACATGCCATGACATGCATGTGGAGGTCAGCGGACAACCTTTCCGGGTCAGGGTGGGTCCCTAGGATCAGATTCGGGGCTACTGGCTAATTATATATCCACTTGACTCAAAGTAGAGTCATCTGAGAGGAAGGAACACAAACTGAGAAAATGCCTCCATGAGACTGGGCATTTTCTTCATTAGTTGATGGGGGAGGGCCCAGCCCATTGTGGGTGATGCTGATGCTCTTAGATTCTATTTAAAATCAAAATAAAAATAAAAGGCAGGCTGAGCAAGCCATGGGAAGCAAACCATGAGCAGCATCCCTGCATGGCCTCTGCATCAGCTCCTGCCTCCAGGACCCTGCCCTGTGTGAGTTCCTGCCCTCTCTTCCTTCAGGGATGGACTATACACTTTAGTGTGAAAGTATAAGCCAAGTTAACCCTTTCCTCCCCAACTCAGTTTTTGGCCACGTGTTGCATCACAGCAGTAGTAACTTTAAGACTCCAGACTTGATAGTACGTTCCTTTCCCCCACTGAGCTGTCTAGCCAGCACTCACTTCTTATTTTGTAATGTTTCCCTGAGCCTTGGAGGGAACGATAAAAAGTCACATTAACAGCCAGGCTTTCACCAGCCATTTATTCTCAGTACTTTAACTAATTAATTATAAGCGTCTATTGTGCAAGAACTTCTGTGCATTTTATCTCATTTAAAGTTCACCACAGCCTAAGAGGTGGGTGTGATGATTTTCTCCATGTTATAGAAGAGATACTTAAGCCATTAGTCTAAGTCAACGGGAGCTCTGTCTTACCGGGTAAGCAGGTTCTAGCACCCCAGGAGAAAGAGAAGAGAAGCAGGCACGTAACCAGCCATCTCAATGCAAACATACCCTTAGGCAGCATGGGACTTTTCTTTCACCCTGGGAAAAATTGTTCCCAGCTAAAAGTAGCTCCACAGAATGCCCCAGCTAGAGTCCAACCCCAGGTTGGCAGAATTCTTAGATGGCTTGGGATTCCTGCTGGCCAGGGCTCTGTTGGTATGGAAGTGTTTACACTATCCTCAGACTCCTTCTCCCATGCTACTCAGAGCACCAGCCCATATTTGGGATGGAAAAGGAAAAATGCCTCCCAGTGGGGATTCAAAAGCATCAGGAAAATCCCACAGGGGCTGCCGTCTCTTCACAAGGGCCAGGATTTGAGCAATTCCATGTCCCGGGCCCTCATACCTGAACCCTGTGCGCAGGAGAGCAGTCAAACCAGAGGGATGAGCTCCTTCCACACTGATCCAAACCAAAGGCTGTTCTGGAAGCAGGTAGAAAAGCAGGACAGTCACACAAAGGGATCGCCAGAACTGAGCAAGAAGGAAGGAAAGAGCTAACATACATTTCTCATCTGTTGAAAGCGACTTCCCTTCCTGCATGCATGAATGCGTGGTGAGATCTCACTGCCTGCCTGTGTGAGGACCAGAGAGCCTGAAACGTGTGTGCGTGCAAAGAAACTTCCCGAAAGCCCACACAGCACGTGCGCTTCTCATAAAGCTCTAGGTCAGGTCAAACAAAGGAGTATGCGGTTCAGACGAACATTTATATGTGATAAGACGCGTATGCCCACACGTGGGAATGATAAACAGACAGGATGGTGTGGAGGAAGGGCTTGGCCGGGAGGTGAGTCTTTACTCTTGACATTCCTGCAACTGAGTAACCACCTCACAGGTGTTTGCCATCTTAATTAGTGGAGCAGCAGTATGTCATATGCCAAAGCTTAGATTTCATTCCATCCTGCCTCCCTACGATCTATTTTTTTAAAGGGGAGCTAATAACAGCCGACACTTGCCCATCAGACCCTGAGCGCTGGGCACCGTGATGCACTGTCAGGTAGATAGCAGGCATTTACCTCAAAAGAGCCTTATGAAACGGGTCTTACTCTCTTTCCATCTTACAGAGGAGTTAACACCACAAAGCTGGTAAAGTGTTAGTCTGCATTCTCCCATCATGACAAGTCGCCTGAGATGGCCAACTTAAAGGAAGGCAAGCTTTCATTTGATTCCCAACTTGAGAGCTTTCAGGCCATGGTCCCTGGGACCAGTGGTGACCCAGGACATCACAATGGAATCCTATAGAGGAAAAACTTGCTAACTTCATGGTGCCAGGAAGCAAAGAGAGAGAAAGGGGAGGGGTCAGGGTCCCAGAATCCCCTTCAAAGACACAAACCAATGACCTGACTTCTTTCTGCTAGGCTCCACTTCTACAACTTTCTGTCACTGGTCAGCAGTGCCATAGGTGATAAGTCTTTGGCAAGTGAGCCTTCAGGGTTACCTAAGGTCTAAACCATAGCATGAGGCTCTCAGAGGCCTGTTTCTTAGGTGCTATAGAGTAAGAGTGCAAAGCTAACATGAGGAGGCGAGTCCTGTGGGCCAGTGACAAAAATGTCACCTTACACATGCAAGGGTTTCAGGTAACCACACATGGCTGAGCCTCCTCCTCTGAGGGTCTTCTCCCAGTCTGACATTGGTGCATCCACTTAGGGTGAGGGAACAAAGTACATCTTGTGCCAAGACTCAAATAATCGTTAGCTACCAGAATGGCCTTATAGAGCATTCAAAATTTACTTTCTGAGAATACAAGGGTGAACAGAAATGGCTGGTGGGGAAGCCATGAAAAGTGTTTGCCTCCATTACTGGTGGAATTTCTCAGAAAGGTCAAAAAGAAGGAAAAGGAAGAGGAAGAAGAGGAGGAGGAGGAAGAAGAGGAGGATGAGGAAGAAGAGGAGGAAGAGGAGGAGGAGGGAGAGGAAAAGGAAGAGGAAGAGAAAGAGGAAGAGGAAGAGTAGGAGGAGATGAGGCCTCACTAGACAAATAGCTTGGCTCAATCCTGCCTCTATGCCAAGTGTCTTGGTCTGTTTTCTGTTGCTATAACAAAATACCTAGTTCTGAGTAATGTATAGAGTGAAAGGGTTTATTTGGTTCATTTGGGGGAAGACATCTGCTCAGCTGTGGTGGAGCCATCTGGCTCCAGAACAGCATACAAGATGGCATTATGGTAAGAGGGCATGCAGAGAGAGGATTCGCATGCCCACTACTAGAGAGAGAGCCAAGAAAGTCAAGCTTACTTAATAGCAACCTATTCTTGCTGGAGATCAGCATTAATCAAGAGCAATGACCAATCAATACTATGACACTGGCACACAGGGACCAAGTTTCCAGCACAAGAATATTGGGGAGCATATAAACCATAGTACCTAATGGATGTCCATCAAACAGTGGCCTCCAGCGACACTGGAAGGGTCAGTCCTAAGAGGCTAATTCCCTGATGAAGGAAGAGGGGACAATCTGTCCTTGAAGCTCAGATAGCTAATGTCTGTCCCATCTTAAATGTGGACAATCAAGAGGCAGTCACCTAGTTAGGTGAGACAGGCGTATGGCAACTTTAAGACCAGCCTGTGATACATAGTGGAACACTGTCTCAGATTAAGAAATAAAAGTCATCTAATGAAAGGGAGTTATACCATAAGCTATCTAGGCATTCATAATATCATGGTATAAAAATCTCCTGCCAGAATGGAGCTGGCTTAAGGATGCTTTAATCTGGAGATCCTGAAGGGACTGCTTGTGAGCTTACACATGTACACAGAAGGTCTTCCCATTTCCCATCCAGTGTCTTCCTCGATCTCTTTTTTTCAGTGTTTTAAATTTTTCACTACAGAGATTTTTGGTTAGCTATTCCAAGGGGTAGTGTCTGTGTGTCTGTGTGTTTGTGTATCTCTGTGTCTGTGTGCTTGTGTCTATCTGTCTGTATCTGTGTATGTGTCTCTGTGTCTGTATCTGTGTGTGTGTTTGTGTATTTCTGTGTCTGTGTGCTTGTGTCTGTCTGTATATGTCTATGTGTGTGTCTTTGTGTTTGTGTGTTTGTGTATCCCTGTGTCTATGTGTGTGTCTGGGTCTGTGTATGTATGTCTGTGTCTGTGTCTATGTGTGTATGTCTGTGTATGTGTGTGTATGTCTGTGTGCTTGTGTCTGTCTGTGTGTGTGTATCTGTATGTTTGTGTCTACATGTGTGTCTGTGTGTGTGCATCTATGTGTATGTCTCTGTGTGTCTATATGTGTATGTCTGTGTGTATGTCTATGTGTAGGTGTCTGTGTGTATCATTTGTAGATCTCTATACAGAAATATTAATGTTTCACAAATAGAAAAAAACTTAAAATAGGGAAGCACAAGAGACCATGAATAGCCAAAGCAATCCTGAGAAACAAACACACACACACACACACACACACACACACACACACGCACACACACACACATACCTATTTCACACTGTACTACAGAACCACAGTAATAAAAATAGCACAAAGCGGCTCAAAAACAGATGCAAAGATCAGTCAGTGGAAGAGAATAGGGGACCCAGACACAAAGCATCCAATTGCAGCTACCCAATTTTTGACAAAGATGCCAAAAATACACATTGGAGAAAAAAACAGCATCATCAATAAGTACTTCTGGGAAAACCGGACATCTACATTTAGAAAAATTAAGCCAGATCACCTCTTACTGAGTGTAAAAGTCAACTCCAAACAGATCAAAGGCTTCAGCATGAGATCCTAAATGCCAAAGCTGCTAGAGGAAAAAGTAGGAGTGGACCTTAAGATGCAGGTGTCCATGTGGCTGGAGAGATGGCTCAGTGGTTAAGGACACGCTGCTCTGCCAGAGGAACAGAATTCAGACCCCAGCACCCTCATGAGGGAAGTCACAAACTCCTGAAACTCCAACTTCAAGGGATCCAATGCCTCCTTCTGTCCTTTGTGTGCACACACATGCACTCACTCATTAATAAAAATAAAAATAAATAAGTGTTTAAAAAAGACACGTGAGGACTTTTAAAATTAAACTCTGGAAATAAGGCCAATAATAAAGGATTTCTTAAAGTTGAAAACGGTTTGTCCAGCAAGGGAAGCCCAATCAAGTGAAGAAGGAATCTATAGGATGAATCTATAGAAGGAGAGAAAGCCTTATCCAGCTAAGCATGTGACAGAGGATTAGTGTCTAGAATATACAAAGAACTCGGGATATTAAACATAGAGAAAAGAAACAAACAAAACAAAACCAAACAATCAAGAAACCCACAGGCTGTAGAACAGAACCCAAGAGTTCTCCAAAGAAAGAAATAAAGTCAGGTAATGAGATTTTAAAAAAAAAATGTTTTAAAACTGTTCAACATCATTAACCGTCAGAGAAATGTGAATTAAAACTGACTTGAGGTTCCGTCTTGTTCCAGGGAGCGCGGCTATCCTCGGGGAAGCAACGAGGAGACACACTGTTGAGGATGTAGGGACGGGCACACTTACAGTTACCCGCTGTTGCTAGAGTAAGTGGGTGCAGCCACCATGGAAATCATTGTGGAAGTTCTCAAAAGCTAAATATAGACCTGCCATTAAGCCCCCACTGTGCTGCCCCTGAGTGGCTACTCAAGGATTCAACATCCTTCTACCGTCACCTGCTCCTCCAGGCTCACTGTCGATCTACTCACAGTAGCTACAAACAGCAGTCAGTCTAGATGTCCACCCGTGAAAGATGGATGGATACCTCCCTATGGTTATTGGTCAGAGAGACCCTAGTAATATATGCACAATGGGATTCTATCCAGCCATAAAGGGAAATGAAAGGAAGTTACTTATTTGCAGGACAATGGTTAGAACTAGAGAATGTTACTCGAAGGTGACCCAGACCCCAGACCCCATATGACAGGCACCCTGTGCTTGTATGGGGGAAGAGGGGGTGTCCCCGCTTTACATTTTACAATTCGGTATTTCATTTCATGTGTTCCCACCTTCGAATTTTAAAATTTGGCATTTAATTTGAAGTATTCCTAGCTTTGAATTTTAAAAATTTCATATTTAATTTGGAATATCTCGAGAGGCTAAGAAGCAAAAAGAGCTGGCCCATGAGATGGGGTGTGGAAGAGGTCTTAACAGAGTGATGGAAAAATAAGACATTCATGACATGAAATGGGGTGAGGCAGATATTAGGGACAAAAGGTTCAAGTGAGGGACGAAACAGACATGGAAACCAGCAAGAGGAGGGGGAGGTGGCAGGTCAACAAAAACCAAGATGAAAACCATTTTTTAAAAAAGTAACTAAAAAATAATAATAATTACAAAGGAGTTTGAGCACAGGTACCCTGAATTTGTAATCAAGGTCCCCAAAACCAGTGTCATTAAATCAAGCTCTCAGTGTCGATATAGGATACCTCCCTATGGTTATTGGTCAGAGAGACTCCAGCCCCCCCCACACACACACACATCCACACCCCTGCCGAATAACACAAGTCCTTGACATTGCTCTTGGTTGCTCGCCACAACCAGATGTGAAACTCTTTGGCTGGAAACACAACACACTGTAGCTGCAGAACATAGAGACATGGAGCTGTAACTGATCTGACAGCATCCTGCTACTTGCTAGCTATGAACTAGCTATGAGTACCAGTTGATCCTATGCAGATATCTGCGAGAAAAAAATGATCAGTGATGTCATCCAGAAGTGAACCTTGCATTGTACAATTCTGACCTGGTAGCTAAGACATGCCCACGTGGTACAATAGTGGCTTAAAAGTTATGGGGTAACCAACCACTTTCTAAAGCTTTGAGGTCTGCTCCATGGAAGTGAATTCATGGCTAATGATGTAAATTTGGTCAGGAACTGGTGGCTCAGCAGGTCATAAACCCTAAAGAGGAAGCTAATACTTCTATCATGCTTAACGGATGTGTTGTCAGACCATCTTCTAAATATTTGGGTTCAGACCATAGATGAATGCTGTTCTCAGTCTCGACCACAGAAACTTCTTCTGTGGCAGACAGCAGTTAATGCAGAGACTTGCAACTGGACAAATTCATGAGAATAAGTGGCTGTTGTGACTGAGCCATAAACAAGACCTTTATCTCAGCACCCCCAGTCCCAAGGCTCAGGGGACGTCTCAATAGTGGAGGTGACTGTGAAATGAGAGTCTTCTAGACATGACTTGACCATTTTGCTCCAGTAGTGAGTACTTGCAGCTGCAGTGTGACCTGCACAAGATCAAGCTGAGACAATCAGTAAACACTACTGCAGGCAGCACTAAATGGACTGTGTGAACAGGGTAGCAGAGTGGATACGATAAAGACACATTCTATAAAAGTACAAAATTGTCAAGGAACAAACCAAAGTTATCTTTAAAATGGACAAAGAACTGGAGTCAATTTACTCGTGTTCAGTAGACACAGGGAAAAGATGTGACTGTCATCATGAGAGGTCTGAGAATCTCATCGGTCCTGTGAAAGTGACTACTGTCAAGTGAACAGAGAAAATGACCATTGTTCAGCAGGGCAGGAACTATAGGCTGTGATGCCACAGAGACTCATCAAAGATGAGACAGACCTGTGAGATGATGTAGCCATCCCACCTTGCATATACACATCTGAAGCAATGAGAGCAGAGACTGAATCCTATGCTCACAGCGTCATTATCCACCGGGAACAAGGGGCGGAGGTGGCTGTGGCCCATCTACCATGAACGAGAAAGTGCTGTGTCATCCTCTGCCATGTAGGGAGGTGAAGGTTAGTCTGTGTTGGGAAAGTTAGCTTGTGTTGGGATTTCAATACTGTGTCTTGAAATCCCAACACAAGCTACAACTGGATGGAGTTTACAGACATTACGCTGAGCGAAATAAGCCAGACGCAAAAGGACAAATATCTTAGGATTCCACCTACATGAAGTAAATACCCAGAGTGGCCATTCTCAGTGATCGGAAGTCAAAAGACTCTATTATAAACCTTTATACCTTCATAAATCAGTGTTCCCACTACAGGGAGTGGGCATCTCACCAAGGTGGCCAGGTACACAGTGTGATAAAGCTGGACCCTGCTTATGTGGTTCCCTTTCTTATCCTCTCCTGGCTGGAACCTAGTGCCATTCAGATACAACAGAGGCATCCTCTCATGTCCTTTGGTAGTAGCCTCTCCTGAGCCTCCTAAAGTCCTTCCCCAGGAGCCCCTCCCCGTCTCTCTGTGACTCTCAATGCCTACAGGCTTCCATGAACCTATTTAGTTGAATCTGCTTCCTTGTCACCTCTTCAGTGTGACCTCCAAGAAGAAGGCCACCTCTCACTGTCTAGGACCTGTGAATACAGTAGACTCTTACCACCATAGGCCTCCCTGTCTGTAGTTTCTGTGGTCACGTTGGAGTGACCCTTTAAAGAGCTCATCAGTGGGGCTAATTCCCCATTTGCATCACAGCAATGGTTACTAGAAGCTGGAGAGCTTGCTGACTAGTAAAGAGTTTGTTGGAATTAAAGAAAAGTTCTGGAACTGGATAGCTGCGATCACACAACAGAGTAGACTCATTTATACCACAGTTACCAGCTTTCAAGTGGCCAAATGTAAGCTGGAACTGTGGTTCAGGTGGTAGAGCAGTTGACCACAATACTCAAGACCTGGGTTGGAGCTCTAGCACCATAGAAATCAGGCATGCATACCTATGAGCCCAGCATGCATGAAGTTCAAGGTCACCCTTGGATATCTAGGGAGTTGAAGGCTAGCTTGGGCTACCCTTGGATATCTAGGGAGTTGAAGGCTAGCTTGGGCTACCGATCCTGTCTTTAAAAGAAAAGATTAAATGAAAAAAATGTGAAATTATCATCATGTTTATGATTGGTTTTGCTACATATCTCTGACTAGTCTTCAATTCCTGATTCTCCTGCCTCACTTTCATGAGTCCTACCTAGGCTTACAGGATGTATCACCACACCTGCCTGAAATATTAGTTCTTATGAAAAGCATAATTTACCGCAATTTAAAAAAAAAGTCAAGTGTTTAGGAGAGAAAGCTTGCAGTCCCTGAGGCCATTGTGTGGATGGGACTCACTGAAGGAGAAAAGATGATGACAACGATGGCAGAGGCCGGAAGGGAATAAGATGGCTTTATATTCAGACTCCCAGCCTTGAGCTTTTGTCTCAGACCCTGGGACATACGTCATCCCTGTTGCTCCCACGCCTGGCTCCTCCCAGTTTTGGGATTCATCATCAGGCCCATTAGCCATAGCACTGAAGTCTCAGGGCTGGGAAAAAGCAACAGAGACACAGCTCCAGTATCATCAGAAAAGGGCTTAATATAAAAATTCCTCAGGAATACCTATTCTGTCTGTCACCGTGAAGGGACCCAACAGCAGTCCACTGAGGAACTCCTGGACTCCTCAAACCTCTCCAAAGGCCTCCTCTGGGTTTCATTTCTTCAGCCATCCCCAACCTCCCATGTCACCTGTTTTCCAATGGCCCCCTCTGACATCTATTTGTGGATAACAAAGTCTTGACACACGCACCACCATGTGCTCTCCACTACCTTCGCAAACACTGCTGATCCAAGGAGTGCCTGCTCTCTGCTGAGCTGATAAAGACCTCAGAACCGCTGTCCATCCAGTCAGCCGGAGCAGTGCACTTACTCAACCCTGACACTCCCAGGCAGAGCTCTTTGCTAGTTTTTATTCACACTGATCTAAGACACTCTTCTCCCCCAGGCAGCAGAGCGGAGCTGGCCATGATGGCAAGGGTATGAGTGAGCCAGCTCCAAGAGTGTGAGTGTAGGAGAGTGAGCCCACCTTGATTCATCTGTGATGGGGTAGCACAAGACAGTGGTGATAAGTCCTGACACCTCTGGCAGTCAGGAATGCTACACATAGGGCCATGTGCTTGGGAGAGCTAGCCCTGCCCTGCCCTGCCCTGCCCTGCCCTGCCCTGCCCTGCCCCCCACCAGCTGCAGAACTCAGGAGAGTGGCGTCTGAGCTTTGCTTGCACAGCAGAGCAGAGCTGACTGTGGTGGTGGGGACACAGGTGAGCTGGCCTGAGGGTTTGAATAAGAGAGAGCTGGCCCAGCCATTTATCTGCCATGAGGTGGCTCAGGTTGTGGAGATACCCTTAGCCTCCTTGCCCCTCTTGCCTCCCCCCTTAGCACCTGAGGCAGTTGGAAGAGCGGACTCTGAGGTCATGTGAGTGGACCCTGGGCCTCACTGGCTGGAGCGTTCAGGAGAGCCAGTACTACTAATCCAATCCCGCAGGATCTCCACAACCCAGGGCAACAACAGGATAACCAGGAGGAATACCTATTGTACTGGCTAGTTTTGTGTCAACTTGACACAAGCTTGAGTTATCACAGAGAAAGGAGCTTCAGTTGAGGAAATGCCTTCACGAGATCCAGCTATAAGGCATTTTCTCAATTAGTGATCAAGGGGGAGGGCCCCTTGTGGGCAGTGCCATCCCTGGGCTGGTAGTCTTGGGTTCTATAAGAGAGCAGGCTGAGCAAGCCAGGGGAAGCAAGCCAGTAAAGAACATCCCTCCATGGCCTCTGCATCAGCCCCTGCTTTCTGACCTGCTTGAGTTCCAGTCCTGACTTCCTTTGGTGATGAACAGCTGTATGGAAGTGTAAGCTGAATAAACCCTTTCCTCCCCAACTTGCTTCTTGGTCATGATGTTTGTGCAGGAATAGAAACCCTGACTAAGGCACCTATGAAGATCCAAAATTGAGGAGTGTCACAGAAGCCAGAGATCTTGAACCAAACCAGTGATTCATTGCAATGAGCATTTTGCAAGTGAAAATGTTTGAACAGAGCAGCGATTATACTGTGGGACGCACTGTGACATACTACAACAGCTTCCACCATGAGATGTTTTCTATGCTTTGTTGGTGTTGTCATTGTTGTAGTTGTTGTTAGTGGTGGTGGTTGCCGTGTGTGTGTGTGTGTGTGTGTGTGTGTGTGTGTGTGTGTTTGGGGTAGGTTGCAAAGGCAAAGGGGCAGGTATGAGGTGACAGGGAGATCAGCAGGATGGGGTACATGATATGAAACTCACAACGAATCAATACAAAGTTTAAAAAGTATATTTTAAAAAAAGGTTTCCCTTCTTCTCTTGGCTTCATTTTTTTCCACCTGTAATATGAAATGATTCATATGCTCCTGTTGCTCTGATCCGTTGGACCCTTAACAGAACTGGGGGGGGTACAGAAGTGGACAAGTCTATATTGCAGACTGCTGGTCTCGATGGAAATTCTCTGGGTGTTAAATTCATTTTTCAGATGTAAATATGTTTTCCATATCTTATTTGTGTCAGCCTGGGCCAAGGCATAGTGGGCTCCAGGATACTGGAATGTGGCCGAAGATTTAGGGTTCCCCATCCCCCCACAGAATATTAGGTTAGCTGAGTCATTTGTGTCTCACTGAGAGCCATTTCTCACAATCTGGAAGAGGTCCCAGAGCCAAGATAACCCTAACCCCTCTCTTAGAGTGAGACCCTACTACTATATCCGGCAATTCCAGTAAGAAAGCCCAGGGCTGGCCCCTGTTTCCAGAGCTGGAAGGGTGGCTACATTCCTCCAACAGGACAATGACAGCCTTCCTCAAGTGCTTCCCCGCCATTCGCCCTCCAAACTGAAGGAGATGCGGCCGAGGGAGGGGACACTGTCAAGCACTATAAAAGAGAGAACTTTAAATCTTGGCTTCTACAGGGACCAGCCTTAATTAGGATGGCGCCGAGTGTGCTGCCGTAATTAACTGTGTGTCTGTGTTTCCACCCCACGCCCAGCTCCAGAGTCTTCTGATGCAGCCTTCTAGAGGAGGCTCCGGCGGAACTTGGCCCCTGAAGCCCCGGTGGGAGGAGGGTGGCCACTTCGCCCCAGTCTTCAGAAGCCAGAGCCACGGACCTGCCAGAGGACGCCATAAGAGGAAAGCATCAGAGAAGCACTTCAGGACATCGGCTAGGAAAAAAAAAGTTTTGGAGACGCTCTCAGACAACAAATCAAAACGTGACAAAGAGGCAGGGACGCCTCCAATGAATGTGCTTCTGCACAGCAAAGGAAAAATCTACGGTAGGGAGGGGGTTCGGGGGAGGGGAGCAGCCACCACACGGCAGGCAGCGTTGCCAGCTGAGCTTGTGACAAGGAAGTCAGCTCCAGAATTCATAAGGAATTAAAGTTAATAGCACAAAGCCAAAAGAGAAATGACTGGATAGACACTTCCCAAAAAAGAGATACTCGAATGGTCAGGAAGGATATGGAGTGGGCGGGGCAGCACTGTCGATCACCAGGGAAGCTCAAGGCAGAAACACCGGACCTGGTATCAAACCCCAAACAGAATGCCTGCTGCCAAAAGGCAGAGGGAAAATGCCTTCTGAGGTGGAGAAAAGAATAAACCACCAGTCAGAACGTAAACAAGTACAGCCATTACTGAAAATAGAAAAGACCTCCCCTCAAACAGTTTGAAATAGAACTACCATATGGCCCAGCAATCTTGCTGTAGGACATAGACCCACCAGAGCTGAAGTCACTATGTTGGAAAGACATTGGCACTCCTTCATTTGCTGAAATGCCTCTGTGACAGCCAGATGTGGGACCAACCCACATATTTATGGGGGGTGGGGTGGGAATTAAGCAGTCTTTTAAAATGCGGTACGAATACATCTTAGAACCTCTCACATCCATAAAAGGAATGAAATTCTGAGCAATGTGGATGGAGCCAGAGGACAGTGCGTTAAGTGAAATAAGCCAGAGGCAGAAAGACAAATGCCCATGTTCTCTTCTTTGTGTGAAGAAACAAACAAACAAACAAACAAAAAACCCGTAACCGGATAAAGCAGGGCAGAACAGTCGTTAGCAGTGGCTGAGGGTAGGGGGCGAAGGGGATGGTGGTCACTGAGCACACAGAAGAAAACTACAGTTATCAGTGGCATGGAGGAGACCGACAACTGGCGACCATTCACAGGATATTTCAAAACAGGCAGTGAAAAAATACAAAATGTATCCCCGGGACAAACAGATAACATTGACTGAGGTAACACTCAGATACACTGCCCCACATTGCCCATTGTCTGTACATATAGAAGTGCCACAACCACCCTGTAAATATATATGAGGACAATGTCAGTTCAAAATAAAAGTATAGGTTACACTTAAGTTGATTTTTAAAAAAGTGACCATTGTGTACCAAGAGCGCCTGGCCTCCGCGACATCAAGGAAACCTGGAGATGTGGCACCAGCTCCGGAGACAAGGTAGCCCTGGGCCCAGCGCACACCTATGACAGTACTACAGTCTACTTTCTATTATTCTATTCACGGTTACCTTCTCTGAGGAGCGAGTGAAGGCACAGTAGTGAAGGGCTAGCACATTCAGCGATTGGTCTAGCCAGGGTCACGTCTAGCCAGGGTCACGTCTAGCCAGGGTCACGTCACTGATAAAACACTAGACCACTAGAGTCTGTTACAGGACTTTGAATCTGCTCCTTGGCCTCAGGGGACTTTCAAACTTTGTGCATAGTATGGAATTTTCTGCTTGTTTCTTTGTGATACCTGGCAGCCCAAAGTGTTTAAGAGGACTTGAGTTTGCAGCAATCCTCCTGCCTCGACTCCCAGAGTACTAGGATCTGAGGGTGCATTGCTATACTGATGTGAATGTAGTTTCAACCCTCACTCTTCTCACTTTCCCTTCTAGTTATTCCAAAAGAGTCACCTTCACTTTACAGATCCTACCCCTCTAACACACACACATACACAACACACACACACACACACACACACACACACATAGTGTTATTCTATATAAGTGAGCATCCTTGAATTTCAAAAACTATTTTAAATTGGATCAGATATTGAAGAAGCAAACAGATGAAAGAGTAACAGTGAAACATTGGAAAGATACATAGTTAAGGCAGCGATGTACAAGGACTTACTACTAAAGGTCTTCCTGGCGGTGATGATGTGTTAACAGAAGACCATGAGGTCCCAGGAATTAGCCTCCTTCGCTCCATGTGAAGTCAGCATTCCCTGGAGCTCACCATTTGACATACAGGTGGTTCGGTGGCAGTAGGGATCCTGATGTGTCTAGCTCTTGAGGTTGGTGGCTGTCATAGATTAGCTCATTTGAGCCTTTCAGAAGCCTGTTGAAACAGGGGCTCTTATCATCTCCACTGGGCAGAAGTAGGGCCAGCAGAGCAAAGGACGGGCACACTTTGCATCTTGAGTCGGAGTCGCATCCCCTAGCTGCCCGCAGTATGACCGTACTAGTTCACCACCAACAGAGCAGAGGGTCATGATCCGATCCATGCTTGCTGACGCTGGAGCCTATCAGTTATTTCAACAGCCAGTAATGGCAAACTAATATATGAAAATTTATAGCTCATTTCCCCCATCCTCTCTGTCTCTGTCTTATGTAACCCAGGCTGGCCTCGAACTCTCTGTATAGCGTGGGGTCACCATGAGCTTCTGATCCTCCTACCTTCTCCTCCATCTGAGTGCTGGGATTTCAGATGGGGAACACCGTGCTGGGTTTACGAAGTGGTGAAGATCAAACCCAGGGCTTTACGAATGCTAGGCAAGCACTCTCCCAACTGAGCCACATCTCCTGAGGTAGTCTCTGGTGTCTTACTAGGCAAGAGTTCAGGAAAGCTGGACATCTCTAGGCACTATTCCTCTCAAAAATATTTTAGCGACTACCTTAGTCTGTCCAGGCTGATATAAGATAATTCTGGAGGTCGACTGGCTTATAAACAACAGAAATTGATTTCTCACACAAGACCAGCACCCCAACAAGTTTGTTGTCTGGGAGGCTAGGCTCATACCCTGGGCTCAGATTGTGAGTGACCTTCTCTCCATGTCCTTATGGACTGGAAGGTTAAAGAAGCTATTGAGGACAGGGTTGTCTAAGTTTGTTTCTATTGGTACGGTATCGACCATGTACAAAAGCAATGGGCGGCGGGGAATATTTGATTTACTTATCCCAGGTCACAGTGCATTGAAGAAAGCAAGACAGGAACTCAAGGCAGGAACAGAAGCAGAAGGAATGGAGGGAGGGTGCTTACTGGCTTGCTCTTCCAGCTCACACCCAACTTTTTTTCTTTTAAACTTCTTTTATTACTTTCCATATGTAGGTGGTTTGCCTACATGGATGTCTTGTACCACGGGTGTGCCTGATGCCTATGGGGGCTGGAAGAGGACATCCGATCCCCTGGTGCTGGAGTCACAGACGATTGTGAGCCACCATGTGGATGCTGGGGACCAAACTCACTCCATCTGGAAGAACAGCAAGAGCTCTTAACCACTAAACCATCTCTCCAACCTCTCAACTTCCTTTCTGATACCTTTCAGGACTTCCTGGACCCTCCCACATCCATCATGAATAAAGAAAATACCCCACTAGACTTCCCTACAAGCCAATCTAATGGAGGTGTTTTCTCAGTTGAGGTTTGTCTTAGTCAGGGTTTCTCTTCTTGCACAAACATCATGACCAAGAAGCAAGTTGGGGAGGAAAGGGTTTATTCAGCTTACACTTTCACATTGCTGTTCATCACCAAAGGAAGTCAGGACTGGAACTCAAGCAGGTCAGGAAGCAGGAGCTGATGCAGAGGCCATGGAGGGATGATTCTTATTGGCTTGCTTCCCCTGGCTTGCTCAGCCTGCTCTCTTATAGAACCCAAGACTTCCATCCCAGGGATGGCACCACCCACAAGGGGCCTCCCCACTTGATCACTAATTGACAAAATGCCCCACAGCTAGATCTCATGGAGGCTCTTCCCCAACTGAAGCTCCTTTCTCTGTGATAACTCCAGCCTGTATCAAGTTCCTCTTCCCAGATAATTCTAGTGTGTGTCAAACATCACAGATTCTATGAAAGGGTGGAGCGCTCAAGCCCACTCCTGTTAACACCACTGCTCACATACCTAGCATCTAATACCATCTCTGACAGGCTGCAGACTCCTATCAACACATTGGTGATGAGTTTTGCAACAGTCAAACATATTACTTTTGTTTGAGTTGGTGCTGAGGACAGAATCTAGGGCCTCACACATGCTAAACGTTCTCCACCAGTATCCCTCAGGCAATGCTTGGGGACATCAGCCTTAGTCGGTCTTTTTTTTTTTTTTTTTTTTTTTGAGACAGGGTTTCTCTGTATAGCCCTGGCTGTCCTGGAACTCACTTTGTAGACCAGGCTGGCCTCGAACTCAGAAATCCACCTGCCTCTGCCTCCCGAGTGCTGGGATTAAAGGCGTGCGCCACCACGCCCCAGTCTTAATGGCTCAGTGGGATACCACGCACCACATGTCAAGCCCCAGATGGGCACATGCACTCCATGGCCTACATCTCCCAGTCTTTAGGTTCCCACTTCTTCTTGGTCCCTACTCAGGCATTGTCCATCTCTCACCTTTTCCTGGGCTCCTTCACAAGGGCTCTGGCTAGAATGTCACTTTGTATAGTGAATTAGACAAAGCATATTGTGTCAGCTACTTTTCTGAGGAACATTTTGTCAGCTACAGCGATTGAGGTAACTTACAAAAGAAAACATTTAACTTGGGACTCATGGTTCCAGGGAGTTAGAGTGCATGGTCATCATGGCAGGGATCATAGTAGCAGGAAGTCAAGCATGGGGGTGGAGACGTAGCTGAGAGCTTAAATGATCCACTAGCAAGAGGCAGAGACACAGAGAGCAAACTGGGAACTGTATGGGCTTTTGAAATCACAAAGCCCCCTCCTAGTAACATATCTTCTCCAACAAGGCCACACCCCTCAATCCTTTCCAAACAGTTCCACCAACTGTGGACCGAGTATTCAAATACATGAGCCTAAGGGGCCATTCTCATCCAAAACACCACACACATCTGGCCTTCTCCCATCCTCTGTCTTGGGACCAACTTATCTCCAGGTAGACTGTATCTCCAGGTAGATATACTTCTCCCGGCCACACCAGGACTTGACTAGCTAAGCCAATTGTATGTAGCAATGACATTTTTCTGGGAAGAAAAGAGCCTGTGATGCAATTCTGGACAGTGAAAGAAGTCTGAAAGGGCCACTTTTGGGTGATTTTGTTAACCAGGAAGAGGGACTAGAACTGTGAAAAGGCAGACACAGTCCCTTTGAGATTTCGAGCCTGTGGAAGAAGGCTCACATTATATGCTTACCAGGTTGTCCACCTACCGGGAGTCTAGCCATATCCCACTGTATCTCCATCCTTCGGCCACCACAGTCACACCAGCTATTTGATTGAAAGTTGTGAGCTGCTACACTGTTACTGTGACGCCATGTCTGTATAGGGCTTTAGTGCCAGAGTACCAGAAGCTTCTACAAGCTCCTGGATTTCCCAGCACTCCAGAAGTTGGCAAGACCAGTAGCTCCCATGCTTCTGATGTGGCAGTTGAGGACAAATAGAACAAATGATTCAGCCGGTGTGACACAGGTGGCTCAAAGCCACTTCCTGGGTATCAGATACCACACCAGGAGCAGAGATCTAGAATAGCCATAGAAAAGACAGAGTCGCACAACACAAAAATTCTAGTCTTGTGTAAAGCAGCAGACACCACAAACAAAGGTTACAGACAAGCAGCAAGTCTGGGAGGAAATCTTTGCTATTCAGAGAGCAAAGGGTTAAGACCTGTAATCTATAAAAGGCTCTTTCAAATTGGAAAGAAAAGGACAAGCACCCAATGGGAATTATGGCAAAGAACATGAAGAGGTGACACATAAAAGCAGAAAGCTAAATGCTCCTGGCAAAAGGGAAGGTGCCCTAGCAACGGACAGGGCCATCAGAGGAAAGAAGGCATTTAGGGACAAGATCATGGTAGCTGGTGGGCTCTAAAGAAGTTCTGTTCAGCTTGTGAACTGCCACTGAAATTAAGTTCCTTCAGACTGAAAAGCAATCTGACAACTTTAGTTAAAGAGTTTAATTTTTGCATTTAAAATTTTGCGTTTAAATTTGGGTTTTATGGCACATGGTTGCAAGTCTAGTACTTGGTAGGCTGAACTGGAGAATAGCAAGTTCAAGGCCAGTCTGGTCAATAGAACAAAACTCTGAATACATACACACATACATACATCCATATAATATATGTAATTTAATTTATTACATAATTTAATCTGCTATATAATATATAATAACACAGATTATATAATGTGTATTTTTATTGCATTTAAAATCTTTTCTTGAACCCACCAGTTCAAGCCTTGGAAATCTGTATGACAGAAATTAAACTACTGTACTCTGAAGACAAGTGAGTTAAGAGGTTGATTGTATCCGTTTCCATCAAGACAAAACCAAGAAGTTTGCAAGGAAGTGTGGCAGACCCAGGCTTCCTGGTTGTTTGAAAAGGACCACAAGATTAGACTGATGCACTGTGGGAGAAGTGACAAGTGTCCAGGACACACAGGACCTTTTCCCTCTCTTCCTCTTCACTTGGAGATGAAAGACACTAGATCTAGCCCAGGACCCCACTCAGTACGCTGGACAGGAGCAGGCACACGCCTCATCAACCCTTCCTCACAGCACAGCATCCCCTTAGCTCCTTCAATGAATGAGTAGAGTAGGTATCAGTTAGCAGGAGATGACTGGCCAAGCAGGCGCAAAGCAACCAAGGATGTGCATCAGACAGCACAGAGGATGGGCCCAGAGGTGCAGAAGGAAGAAGGGTGTGTAGACAAGCACCCAGAGTATTCCACTTGGGCAGAATCCATGCCGATCAAAAGATGCTTCTAACGTGCATGTGTGTTATGTCCCACGTGCATGTGATGCATGTACACCAAGCGTGTTATGCACATGCACCATGCAGGAGACTGTGTGGAACACAGATCTAACTTGCTAGGAGGAAACAGAGCTGCATCTGTCGGTGAACTGGACTAACAGGAGATTTCCACACTAGGAAAGAAATCCTCGGTGCAAATCCTCCTCCTCTGCCCCCTGCAGATGGAGTATACAGCCCCGAAGAACCAGAAGCAGATGAGGAATTCCAGGCCTTGCCTCGTGATGGGGACTCCAGCATTGACGGAGGTCCAGAAACAAAGGAGAGAAGGTTCTCATGATCATGACTGGAGTCACTGCTCAGGATAAAGGCATTCTGCAAAGGATCTATGGGATAGAAAGGACTCCTGAAAGCTTCCAAAGTCAAAGGTTATGTGCTGAGAACCCAGAGAAGCCATAGTTAAGGTTTTTTTTGCCTTAAATGTAATATCTAGACCGTACCTTGCTTGGGCAGCACAGTAGAGCTAACCCAGCCGGAGGGGGAGAGTGTGGAAGAGCTGGCCCCACCACTTGTTTGCCATGTGATACCATGTGCAAGGGTGAGATTCAACCCTGACAAGCTCAGATACCTCTCAGCCCCCGACCCAGGCCTTTGAATTGGTCCCACCCCAACATCTATCCCATCAATGAACTGATGGGAGTGTATGAAGGAGCCTACCGATCCAAAACTACAGGCTTTCCATGACACAGGGCAACAGCAGGATCTCCAAGAGGAGTCTCAGTGAGGTTCCAGTACTGACAGAGTAGCAGAAGCCAGAGGCTTTGTACTAGAGCAAGAAGTCTTACAATGAACATTTGCAAGGAAAGAAGTGTGGACAGAAGGGTACCCTGTGTGACTCACTGTCACACACTACAGCTTCCACAAGGACATTTTTTTCTCCATTGGAGGGGGAAGGTTGCAAGGGTGGAGGGCAGGTATGATGGGAGGGGGAGATAAAGGGGGAGAATTAGGGGACATAATGTAATTCACAAAGAACCAATAAAAAATTAAAAAGAAGCCGGGCGTGGTGGCGCACGCCTTTAATCCCAGCACTCGGGAGGCAGAGGCAGGCGGATTTTTGAGTTCGAGGCCAGCCTGGTCTACAAAGTGAGTTCCAGGACAGCCAGGGCTATACAGAGAAACACTGTCTCAAAAAACCAAAAAAAAAAAAAAAAATTAAAAAGAAAAAATAAGAGTTTTTTTTTTTAAGTAATGGGGAGAAACTTCATTGGCTGCTTACATTTTCAAGTGGCAGATTTTGTGCACACACACACACACACACACACACCTGATTTAAAGTCCCTAGCCACATTGGAAAAACTGTCCAGCTATATGTCCACACTGTGTCCACATTCTTGCCCCACGGTGGGAGCTAGAGAGAACCCCTCTCGGGCAAATCCGTTTGCTGCAGACTCCTCCCACTACCCACTATGCTCCAGGCCACCTTACACCATTTATTTTACTGGACCAGCTTGAAGCTACCTGGGTGTGTTACCCTCTACCCCCTAGTCCCCTTTCCTACCCTCTCTGATCCAACCGTGAAAATAACTTCATGGCTAAAAGCCCAAGACAAGCCTGGAGTTCCACTCTACCATTCAGTGTCTCAGAAGTTTTAGCACCGGACAACTTAGCTGAGCTAGAACCGCATGCTCCCAGAACTTTCCTGTGGCTCTGAGTTCATTCAAGGTGTCAAATAAACATTTTGTGTGGGATGAAGAAGGCAGCGGTTAAACAGCATTGGCTACTGTTACTGTGAGAGGGAGCTCAGGCTCCTAGACAGTGTTGCAACAAGCTGCTGGCTGCCCTCATTGTTGGGAAGAAGGCACAGCTTCTCTGAATCTCTTCACTAGATCAAGGCCCTGGGCCAAGGTTAGGAGGCTCAGCAGCTTTACCAACTGCACCCCACATCCAGGATGCATGCAAGCTGGGCAGGCTCTGCCAGCATAAGTCTGTGCCACAGGCAGATTTCTTCCTCATTGCCTGACTTCTAGTAACCCCTGCATAGCCCACTGCACAGGCCACAGCCTGCAGATCAGATGCTCATGAAGAAAACCTGGCTTGATTGTCCATGCCTGTAATCCCATCACTCAAGAGGCTGAGGCAGAAGGATCATGAGTTGAAGCCAGGCTGGGCTACAATAGAGAGTTCTGGGCCAATATTGACTAAATAGTGAAAATTTTATCAAAAAAAAAAAAAAAAAACCCAGCCACCATGAATGGGTATTTAATTGGGACTTGCTTACAGGTTCAGAGGTTCCGTCTATTATCATCAAGGTGGGAGCATGGCAGCATCCAGGCAGACATGGCAGAAGAAGAGCTAAGAGTTCAGCTTCTTTATCTGACTGCAGCCAGGAGAAACTGACTCTTCCACACTAGGCGAAGCTTCAAAGCCCACCCCCACACTGACATACTTCCTCCAACAAGGCCACACCCGGTAACAGTATTACTCTCTATAAGCCAAGCTTATTCAAGCCACCACATTCCACTGCCTGGCCCCCATAGGCTTGTTCAAACACATGAATCTGTGGGGGCCATACCTAGCCATAGCATAATAAAAATATATTTAGTCCAACTTCTAAAATACCCATAGTCTATAGCAGTCTCAACAATGTTAAAAGTCCAAAGTTTCTAAAAAATCAAAATCAAAAAGCAGATCACATACCTCCAACATCACAGGATAAACATTACCATTCCAGACACCATAGTGAGGAAACACTGGACTAAAGCAAGACCAAAAACCAAATGGTCAACCTCCAAACTCCATGTCTCCATGTCCGATGTCAAAGCACTCTTCAGATCTCCAATTCCTTTCATCATTGTTGACTGCTGTCGGCAGATCTGGTGTTCAGCAGCAACAAGCTTCATTCTCTTGGGTTGGTTCCATACCCTGTTAGTAGCTTTCCTCAGCAGGTATCCCACAGCCCTGACATCTTGAACATCTTAGGGTCTCCAAGGCAACTTCAACTTTACAGCTCCTTGTTTCAACGTCTGCGATGATCACACATGATCATCTGGGTTCCTCCGAAGGGCTTGGGTCACTTCTCTAGCTCTGCCCTCTGTAGCACTCTGGGTTCTGGTTGATTCACTCCATTGTCACTCCTGTTCTTGGAAATCATCCTAAGGTACTGGCATCTCCAATTTGCTTCTGTCTTCTGCTGCAGCTAGGTTTCACCAATAGCCTCTGCATGGTGCCAAGCCTCAACTTCTTTGCATAACCCCTTCAATCCTGGGCCATAAACTGCAAGTGAGGCTGCACCTTCATCAGTGGGCTTCCCTGACCTCACACAGGGCCAAACCTCAGCTACTTTCCATGTCCCCTTCATGCCTTCAAAGCCAGTACCACCTGAGTGACTCTTACACATTTCCAAATCTGGCTACCAGCATGAGGTACAGCCTTGGCCACCTCTGGAATACACTTCACATAAGATGCTGCCACAGGGATGCTGGTCTCTTCTTACTCACTGCTAATTTCTTAGCACCAGCTAATCAGCATCAATTGTCCAGTAGTTCCTTCTATTTTTCATTCTAAGATCAGAGCCACGTGGCCAAAACTGCCAAGTTCTGCTGCTTACAGGAGCTAGAACATGGCATGTGGCTTAGAGACTGTTCTTGTGATAGTTTTGGTGAAGAATGTGGCTGCTTTTGCCTTTGTCTGATGAGTTTGCCTGAGGCAAAAGCAGCCACATACTTCACCAAAACTATCACAAGAACAGTCTCTAGGCCACATACCAAAAATCTTCACTGAAACCTCTTGGGCCATGTCTGCACAGTTCAAATCACTCTCACCACCAATGTCTTCCGTATTCCTACTAGGATGGCCCATTAAGCCCCTCTTAATGCATTTCAGAACTCTCCAAATCCAAAGTCCCCATATCCACATTCCTCCAAACAAAAACATGGTCAGGCCTATCATAGCAACACCCCAGTCCCTGGTACCAATGTCTGTCATAGTTTAGGTTTCCATTGCTGTGAAAAGACACCATGACCAATGCAACTCTTATAAAGGACAATATTTAACTGGGGCTGGCTTACAGATTCAGAGGTTCTGTCCATTATCATCAAGGTGGGAGCATGGCAGCATCCATGCAGGCATGGTGCAGGAGGAGCTGAGAATTCTGTGTCTTGATCTGACTGCAGCCAGGAGAAACTGACTCTTCCACACTGGGCAGAGCTTCAAAGCCCACTCCAACAGTGACACACTTCTACCAACAAGGCCATACCTCCTAACAGTGCCACTCCTTATGGGCCAAGCATATTCAATCCACCAAACTCTCCAAGCTCAGCGCAAAATATAGGTCTCCCTTTCTCAATAGGGCTTCCTCTTCTCCACTGACTTTAACTGGAGAGTGTCTCTAAGCACAGGTGCCTGACCTTGTCTGAAAGATGACCTTGCACAGAGCTTCCTGCAAGCAGCTGCATGACTCAACAGCCCTTGCCACCCTATGATACTTACTGTGTTATGACCAATCAGTTCTTTCAGTCCCTAACCCCCAAACCTCTTATGTACCTTACCCCTGAAACAATAAAGTAGAGCTGTCTCACTGAAGCTGTCTCTGGAAGTCATTGCTGTCCAAACCCTGCTCACCACTTCTTTTCCCTCTGCCTTTGTGAGCCAGTGGCCAATGACCCATGAGGAGAAGGGATACCCACAGGAACTCATCCCAAGGGGGCGGGCTTTGGAGTCTCAAATGCTCAAGCCTCATCTAGTGTGGCATCTATTTCCTGCTGCCTGCTGATCCAGATGTAGAACTCTCAGCTCCATCTCCAGCACCATGTCTGCCTGAATAATGCTTCCTGAATGACAATAATGGACTGAACCTCTGAAACTGTAAGCCAGTTGCAATTAAATGTTCTCCTTTAAAAGAGTTGTTATGGTCATGGTGTCTCTTCAGAGCAATGAAACCCTAAATAAGACAGATGTTGCTTGGGGCATGTTCTTGGGGCTATCTCTGGAATTGCCCCTTCCTATTTTCCTACTGCTTCCTGTCTACAAGGAAGTGAGCTACCACACAATCCCCTTCACCATGATGAACTGACACCTCTGAAACCATGAGCACAGTGAGCCCTCTCTCCCTTGGATCCATCAGGTATTTTGTCTCAGCAGCAGAAGCCTTTTCTAATACACAGAGACTCTAACCTGGCAGCCACCAGCCCTCCAGATTGAGAATCCCTGGCCCAGTGGATCACACAGCATGTGAGAGGCAGTGCGGCTCCTACCATCTGAGGGGCTAAGCTCTGATGAAAAGTTATCCCAAGGATGAAGTGATATGTAGAGGAAGGGCAGCTCACGCTGAGCTGGGTAGCGTCATATTTGGAGAGAGCCTGGGCAGCTATGACTGCTACATTGTGATTGTGAAGTGACTAGCTCCCAATGATCAGACTCTGCGCTAGGCTCCACTGCAAGGAAAGGCAGCCGTTGGTTAATATCCGTATACAGCAGACAGGGCCTTCGGGTGTCTTCTTCCCCAGTGAATCTTCCTTTGAACTGTACGTACTAAGGGGTGCCTCAAAGCCCTGCCCTGGGTCTTGGAGCCATCCACGCCTGGTGTAGAGCTAGATCTCTGCTTCTAGGCACAATGGATGGAACAAGCCTGTGGCCTTCTCTCCAGTGCCACTCTTGCAAAGCCATCTATCCCAGGGGATAGAGAACAGGAGACAAAGATAAGGATGCTGTGAGGTAGATCAGCACGCCCAGAACCCACTCTATGTACATCCTTGGGTATCAAGATGTAAACCCCCTCATGGTTTAAGGTAGGACCACAAAACACATCACTCTGAGAGATCCAAAACTCACACTTTTGTTAGCTTGATGTCCCCTGTACATACTTGAAAACGAAATTCTCAAAAACCTAATCAGATGCAAAATGATACGCCCACTGTGGGAAACTCAAGCACAGAACTCCCATGTGACCCAGCATCCTTCGTGGTATATATTCAAAGGAATAAACCAATTTCAGCTGTACATATCCAACAACAGAATCGCCTGGACTTCAGGCATCCTCACATATATGCCACAACATGACTGATCCTTGATATTACACTGGGCAATATTGATTGGTCACAAGACATAAATATTCACGCACCTGCACATTTCTTAGAGAGGAAATCAGAACACTGGCTTCCTGGCCCAGGGAAGCAGACCTGGCACTTACTTTAATGGTCATAAATTTTCAGATATGGAGAATGAAAGGTTCTAAAGACAGATGTGGTGATGGTTGCCCAGCAATGTGATTGTATTTAATCTACTGGAAAGTAGACCTAAAAATGGCTTAAATGGTAAATCATGTGCAATGTATGTTTTACCACAATTTAAAGAATTGGAAGAGAAAGTATATATTCTTTCATAAATAAAAAACCAGAAACAAAACAAATGAGCAAATAAAAACCTTACAAGCTACCTTGGAGTAACCTCAACTAAAAAAAATTAAATTAAATTAATAGGAATGGTCCTCATAGATTCATGTGTTTGGATGCCTGACCATGGGGAGTGGCACTATTAGGAGGTGTGGCCTTGTTAGAGGAAGTGTGTCACTGTGGAGGCTAGCTTTGAGGTCTTAAATGCTCAAGCTACACCCAGTGTGAAACAGATCCAGTATCCTGGCAGCCTTGGGTTCTTAACTCCTCCTCCAGTACAAAGTCTTCCTGCACACTGCCATGCTTCTCACCATGGTGATAATGGACTGAACCTCTGAAACTGTAAGCCAGCTCCAATTAAATGTTTTCTTTTGGTCATGGTGTCTCTTCAAAGCACTGAAACCCTAACTAAGATGGGGAAAATTTTATAAAGCATTCCAACTAAGCTATAGAAGTTAGCTTGGCATAGCGGTACATGCCTTTAATCCCAGCACTTGGGAGGCAGAGGCAGGCAGATTTCTGAGTCTGAGGTCATCCTGGTCTACAAAGCAAGTTTCGGGACAATCAGAGCTAAACAAGGAATCCCTGTCTCAAAAACCCAAGATAGATAGATAGATAGATAGATAGATAGATAGATAGATAGATAGAGTTGATTAGAATAAATGAAGATATACCATGTCCATGGAGAAAACATAACTAATGTTATAAAACAGGCAAGTCTTCCTAAATAAATCTATAATGCTGCAGAATTCCAAACAAGAATTAGAGCTTTTCAAAAGGGAAAAAAAAACAGATTTAGAACATTTTACACATACACACACACCACCCTGTAGAGGATATAACAGAGGGAAAACAAACGTAAGTTGAGTTTATTGTACATGGACAAGATTTGCACAGGATTACTCCTCAGCGCATGTACTATTTACAAGGGGCATATGCAAAGACTCCTAAGGCAGGTGGAGACCAAGAACACTGTCCCCATGGCTCTCTGATCCCCTGGAGACACTTCTCTAACAGCAGTCACTCTCAAGCCTACATCTTGACTGACAAACTGCTTGGTTTTGAACTTTCTCTTAATGGAATCTTACAGCACGCATGTTTTCCTGCCTAGCTTCTATCCCTCAACCCATCCACGCTATTGCCTGAACTGCCTGAACGCCTGGTAGCTCGCCCCACCACGTGCCCTGCAGTGTGTTCCCCCAATACGCGGAGGGACCTCCTCTTGCATTGCTTCTTCCCTGGCTATAAGCACAGGGTAGCTTCAACTTGGAGATGTTATCCAATACCATTCTGGCACTTTCCCTTGGGTCCATGTTTAAGCATGAATTTTGTTTCGTGTATATTATATATTCCTAAGCGTGAATCTTCTGGGTTCTCAAAAATTGTTCAACAGGAACAGAGGATGCTTGTGTAGGGCGCATAAAGGCAGCAGTCTTGCCCTATTAAGGGTCAAAATAAATCCGAAAGCTACAACAGTTATAAGGTACCCATATTCACACGATCCTAATTCCACAGCGGCTCGTGTGCAGGACGCTCACACAGGCGCACAGCCGTCCATTCCACCAGTCAGCACAGATAACTCTCAGACCGGACTTCCCTGGCCAGATAACTGAGTGTCGCGGTCCTTTCAAGTACCATCACAGCCCAGGCCTGCAAGTACGGAGGAGACTGAGGGAGAAGGGGAAAAGAAGAGAGACGGCCCCTCCCCCAACGGCCCACTGGCTTTAAAGAGAGAACAAAGTGACCGGGATCAGAGTGTGCAGGCAGCGGCAGCATCGCGGCTGATTCATCCCTGCCGGATGTGTGAGGGGTCAGGCTGTGGGGAGCGGCGGTGGGGGCGCCTGGCCTGAAAGCATGGCGACAAGTAACCTGCCTGGTCTTTGGGCAGAGGGAGACTGCCAGGACCACGCTCTTAACACAACCACAACGTGACCCAGCCTGGGGCTGAGGGTCAGAGCCCACCCGACACCTGCCTCCTGCTCCCGCCTAGGACATCTCTTAGCCATAGAGCCCAGGGACGCACAGGGGCACAGGGACACATGTCTGCTCTATCCTCGTTCCTGCAGGGCCCTCATAAGCGCACTGAAGTCAGAAGGGGTCTCGACTCCCTGTTTTGCATTACCCAGGTGACACCCTACTGGTGACCCAAACTTTCTCCCTCCCCTGCCCTGTCGCAGAGGAGACAATAGAGGCAAACCCCTATTCTGAAATAGGATCTGCTGCCACATTCCCTGTTTGTTGTGGCCCAGCAGGGTCCTGTGAGGATCCCAAGCTATTGTGGGAAGCATGGCCCTTCACAAGACTATTCTGAAGGCTGAGTTCCTGAGATGCTCCCAGTCTGATGACGGAAGTGAAATTCCAAAAGGATAGGCTTTTAGCTTAATGTCCTCCAGACCTCCAAAGCCTTGGAGATCTTGGAAAACAGGTCTCTCCTGCAAGTCTGGAGACAGGCCTGAAAATCCACTTCCAAACAGATGCTGGGGAGGCACTGGATGTAAATGCAAGAGACCACTGAGCTCCTTGGTATTGCTCATGGGAAAGCCTGGAGCAGGGGAGGGGGTGGGGGTTGGGGGGTGGCTGGAGGGCTCTTCAGCAGGGGTGGGGCAGAATCATGTCTGCCCAGCGGAAACTCTGGCCCCAACTAGCCCTGGCTTCAAACTCTGGCTCTGGTTTTACCAGCTATAGCCTTGGGCAAGCTTCTTGTCCTCTCTGAAGGGAGGACAGAGATGGGTACACCCATGGCGCAGGGCCCTGTGCACAGGGAGCACTGCTCAAGCCGTGACAGCCGCATGTAATAAACGCCGACAAGAACCGTCCTTGTCCTGCGGCGCAGGGGGAGGTGCCAGGCGCCTTAATCGGAATGGGGAGGGGGGCGGTGTGCCAGCGCCAAGGGAAACCCGCCCAGTAGGAGGGGCAAGGCAGACGGAAAAGGGGTCCCGAGCCAGGTGGCCGGCGAGCCTTGGACGAAGCCTTGGCCTTTCTAAGCCTGCGTTTGTTCGGTCGTTGCAGCGGGAAGCCCGGTGGCGCCGGCGGAGCGGTGGCTTGCTCGGTGGCTCTGCAGTCCAGCTGCCCTACGCGGACCGGCCGAGGCTCCGGCCGGCCGAGCACCTGGGTAAACACGCGCAGCCTCGGCCCGCGGGGCTCCGGCGGCCCAGGGCGGCAGCGGCCACTTCAAAGCGCGGCGCGGCGGCGGGAGGCGAGCGGGCCGCCGGCCATCTGCTCCGCGTTAGTGCGCCGGCGGTGGGCGGGGACCGCGGTGCCCTGGCGACGCCACTTGCAGACTTCGCGCTCGCCGTGGCGCCCCGAGCTGCTCACGCTGGTACCCAGTGCTGGTGCGTGCCGAGCGCTCTGCTAAGCTCGGGAAACCTGGCTCATTCGGTTCACAAGCTTTTGCCTGCTGTGCCCCCCACCCCCACTCCCAGAAGCCCCACCAGACATTCATTTCTCCATAAACCACTCTGAGCCGCATCCTGTTCCCCCAGTTCCTTTCCCTCAGTCCCCATCCTCAGTCAAGTCCCCTCAGTCACCATCCTCAGTCAAGTCAGCTCCTCCTCTCTTACCTTTTCTCTCCAAGACTTAGCCCTCCCTCTGCCCTGGACAAATGCCTACTCACCCTGCATCAACCCACTCAAAAGATTCCTCTTTAAATGGTAGTGGCTTATTACTTTGCAAGGTCTCTGTGATCTCACAGGCTGGTAGCTCCACTTGGAGCCTAACAGCTAGCTGCTGGTTACCTCTTGAAGCTTCTGTGAGCCTCCATTTTCTCATCTCAAAAATATGTCCTGAAGTTCCAGGACAGCCAGGGCTACACAGTGAAATCCTTTGTAGAAAAAACAAAACCCAAACAAACAAACAAACAAAACAAAACAAATCTGTCATGCTGGGTTGTGAGAAGAGTCTAAGAGTCTACCGTGAGCTAGACAGATGGCTCAGCAGTTTAGAACACTTGTTGCTCTTGTAGAGGACTTGGGTTTGAGCCTCGGCACCCACTTGATTGCTCACAACCATCTGTAACTCCGATTCCAGGATATCTGACATCTTATTCTGACCTCTGCAGGCACCATGGTGCATAGACATACATGCTGGTAAAACGTTCATATCCATAAACTAAGTAAAGAAGTCTAAAACTGTTTTTTTTTTTTAATGTTTTTTAAAGAGTCATTTGTAAAATCCCAGCCTAGACTAACAGCTAGCAGGGGCTGCAGCCCCTCAGTTCCCTGTGGAGCCTTCTGCCCTTAGGAACCAAAGCTTCATCACCTAGCCTGGGCTGCCCTCCTGGCTTCTGACCTTCTGCTGGTTTCTACCCAACTCAGTAGGCTACTATGGGCTTCCACCTGCTGAGGCAGGCCACTGCTGTATCCCGCAGATGACAGGTGCCTAGAACCTGAAAAGGGCTAGTTACCCACACGTGTGGCAGACAGACAGCTAGACAAAGCACAGGACCCTGGGATCACAGCCTTTACAGGGCCTTATTCACTTCCTTTCTATCCACTGCTTCCTGCCAGCTTACAGTGTCCCTGATGTAGTAGCCTGGTTCCTTGGTCAACTTGTGGGATGGCAGGAAGATGAATGAGGTGTTAGGAAATGGGTTGTGGGTTGTAGAGGGTGAGAAGATGCCTGATTTGGGTTTCTGGCTGAGCCCCTTACCAGCAAAAGTTCAATGGTAAGGCTGGGAGGGACCACGGAAGGCAGAGTAAGAATAGAGCTTCCTGAATGTTCTCTGCCATGCTGGGCACTTGTTCCTCCATCTGTAGAGCCAAATGCCACACTAGGTAGAGCCAAGCCTCTTTAGCACAGGATGTTCATTTGAATGCGGTTGTCTTAGGTCTGAACCCCGAGGCACACAGGCTAAAGTGAGAGCGCTTCAAAGACACCGTCGTCGGCTCGTGCTCCCAGCAGAGACCGGCTAGAAAACGGGGAAGACCCTGGGAAGGGCAGGAACATTCCAGCGTGAGCCTAGACACGGAAGGTGTGTGGCAGAACCTGATAATCCTTCAAGCTCTCTAGAGAGCCACTTGTCCCCAAACTGGATGAAGGAGGGGAGCTGGGCTAGAGTCAGAGAGGCCCTCAGACTGCAGTGTGGACAAGTGGGGCTACGTGAGATCCAGCTGTGGCTGGCCTGTGCTGACCCTTAGCAGCTCCGGAAGTGGAACTGGGTGTTCAGAACTGATGAGAGGATCTGAGAGAAGCCACTGTGAACACACATACCTGCAATCTCAGCACTACGGAAGTTGAGGCTGGAGGGTCACCAACTTGAGGCCAGCCTGGAATGGGCTGCAAGCTCTTTCAAAATGGTAAACACACGAGGGAGAAGGAGTCTGGACTAGGAATAGTATTGCCCACCCACTGCCAATCTAAAAACCTCTTTTTTGGCCACCACCCCAACACACACACTTCTTGGAACAGCCTGGAAAGCGCCCCCCTCCGGCAGTCCGGGGAATAGCATGTACAAGGAGAATTCCGTTAAATCAAACCCTTTTCTTCTCAAAACCGAGGCCCTACTTTACTTCTCAAATGTGACCTCACCATTTCCCAGTTCTGTGTGTCTGGGAGGTGACACCCCTTTCTGAGCCTCAACTTCCGCAGCAGTAGAATGGGGCATGTAAAGGCGTTTGAACACTCATATTCATTTCACAGCGGTGAAGTAACTTTAAACTCCTCACTCAGCCTCTGGAGCCAGCACTGGGCCCCACCCCTGGCACCTAACTCTGTAAACAGTAGCTATTTTGATTTTGCCTCCGGCATTTTTCTGCCCAGACGGCATTTTTCTGTCCACTGGAGTGGACTTTGATTTTAGAGTCCTAGCCGTCACTCCCCCTTTGGTGTCCCTCCTAGGAGACCCCAGTGGGCCCGGACTTCCCCTTCTGGCTTCCAGGCTTCTGCTTCCACTGAGGACAGCCCCCTCGCCTCCCCTCCCCCAAGCCGGTCACTTCCCCAGGGAAAGAAAGGGTTGGATCACAGAATGTCCCTTCTACCGGTTGTTCAAAGCTGCCGCCAGCCCCCGCACTGCCGGCTTGATTTGTTTCTTATCTTTAATTTTGTTTTAATCGGGTAGATCCCCTCCGGTTACTTTCCCCCAGAACCTTACGGCATCTTTGGAGCGGGCAACAAAAGCATTCTTTTTGGAGCCCGCAGGGGGCCAGGGCAGAACCACTTCAAAGGGAACGCAAAGCACGAGTCCCGCCATTGTCCTCCCTGCGTGCCTGCCCCCCAGCGTCCTGAGGCCGCCCTGAATAGGCAGGTACAAAGGCCACACGTTCAAAGTGGGCACCACACGCTCCATCAGAAGGCCAGCTTTACCAGTCCCAAGTTTGCCTTCATCCTCACATACACAGGTCTCCCGCTAGGGAGGGAGCAGGCCTTGAAGTGGGGGCTCGCTTGCTCTCTCTCTCTCTCTCTCTCTCTCTCTCTCTCTCTCTCTCTCTCCCTCCCTCCCTCCCTTCTCCCCTCCCTCCCTCCCTCCTTCCTCTTTTTCTCCCTCCCTGACCACAATTTACGATGCATTTTGAAGTGGCCCCTTTCGTTCAGCATCTCTGCTGAGCAGGCAGGTGCAGCTTACAGGGTGCAACCTGCTAGAAGCCTGGGCAGCTCCGGGTTCTGAGAAGCAGATGAGTACCTCAGCTCAGAGAGGCAAGTTCTTCTGGTAACAGTGCTCTGAGACTGACTGGCCTAAGTAGGAAGCTAACTAGAGCAGCCAACTCAAAGTTTCTCTAGATTTTTTTTCTTAAAGATGTAGGAGTGTTTTACCTGCATGTGTATACGGGTGCCACCTGGGTGCCTGGTGCCCAAGGAGGTTGGAAGAGGAGGTTGGATCCTGGAACTGGATGAGGATGTCCAGGCAGATGATTGTGAGCCCCACCCCCACCCCTGCCCCCATGCGGGTGCTGGCCCTGTGCAAGAGCAGCCAGTACTGCTCCCTCCTCTCCAACTCCAAACCAACTCTGTTCTATAGAAAAGGAAACTGAGCCGGGCATGGTGGCACACGCCTTTAATCCTAGCACTCGGGAGGCAGAGGCAGGCGGATTTCTGAGTTTGAGGCTAGCCTGGTCTACAGACTGAGTTCCAGGACAGCCAGGGCTACGCAGAGAAACCCTGTCTCGAAAAACCAAAAAAAAAAGAAAGAAAAAAAGAAAGAAACTGAGACCTAGGAATAGTCAGCTATTTGCCTTGGGCCCCACTGCAAGGGAGGGTGTGTGCTTGATTCATGTCCTGCATTTCAGAGAAGCCCTAGAGGCATTAAGGTGCCAGTCAGTGGCTCACCCGGTCACCAGGAGAAGATGCCCCAAATTAGAGAGAATGCAGAAGACTGGCATACATAGGCTGGCTCTGAGCACAACTTGCAGAGAGAACAGCAGTGTAGTCATAATGCAGTCCTTAGTAGGTGCTACAATTAGGTGCTACAGGCTCCTCCCTGGATCCAGTGTCTGACTTGACTCAGTGTTCTTCACTGAGATGGAGGGAGGCTCAGGAAAGGTAAGTAGCCTGCCCAGAGCCACATAGGCAGTTACTGATACATTTAGCAGGATATTAAATGACATTTGCCTTGAGTTCCGGTCCTTCTCACAGGCACACAGCAGCATCTTAGGGTCAGATCCTTCGGGGCGTGGAATGTGGGGGTGAAATCATAACTGCCCATACCGAATAGGAGGGTCCGCACTGAGAAACTTAGTGCCATCCCGGGCTTTGCATGCAGAAGCTCCAGGAAAATGAAGATCTCAGGGCAGTCTTCTCAGAAGGCTCAGAGACCAGGGCAAGAGAGAGAGAGATGGCAGATAGCTTGTCGTGTTACCACTGGAGTTCGGCCTGAACAGGATTCAACTTCTACCCTGGGGCCTACCCACAGCCTTGTCTGTCACCGGCCACGTGGGAGGAGTGGTGTCCAGCTTGCAGGAAGAGTTTCAGCAGCCCCACTGTCTACAGATCGCTCCAGAGCTGGCACAGCTGCCGCTGCCTGATCCCAGTCAAGAATACAGAACAAAGAAAAAGGAACCCAGCCAAGGCCAGGATGTACATCAGGCCTGCAGCCTGGATAGCCTGGATGGGAGCTGCCCATCCAGTCAGGGCTCTGACCCTGAAGCCACAAAGGGTAGAGGGAGGTGGGAGCAGCCAACAGCTGAGGAAGGCTGATCCTGAAGACAGTTCTGGAAAGAAACCCGCCCCAGCTCCAGGAAAGGCAAGAGAGGCAGGGCCTCAGCCCAGAAGTAGGATAGGCATGGAGAAGACCAAGGTGGCCAAGGGTGCTAGGCCGGGCCTCATTTGCCTGGACTCGGGTCGCAGCTTTACCAACCCGCTTGCTGTGTGACGAGGGGACAAGCAAAGCCCTGTCACACGCTCAGTTTCCCTTGCCTGTGGAATAGAGGGGTGATCTGGTTTGCAGGAGTGTTTGATCTGTTCTTCAAAAGGCCTGAGAAGCAGAGCCTGCCAGAGGGCCAGTAGTCTGGCCACCTGTCTCCTGAGTTGGCACCGATTGGATCATCGCTTAAAGGTCTCTTGGAAAACAGGTGCCGAGGCTTTGAAGACCCAGTTGGAGAACCGGAACTTAATGGATCCAGCAATCTAAGCAGTGAGTGGTCTGAAGGGGTTGGCCTGTGGGAGCTCTGACAAGGACTGAGTGGCAGGCTCTCCCAGTGCTTAACAAGTGACCCTGGGTTTAAAGCCACTAAAGAGCTTTCATCTCTCTTTCTCCCATACAGAGCGAAGCAGCCACTAGGACCCATCCCCAGCCACATGCACCCCAGCCACATGCCCTAATCCCCTCATTCCCTCCACAAAGGCAATGTCCTCGGGTGCAGAAACATCCACATTGCCCCAAACCAAGCCAAGTTCGGCAGGCGGATGTGAAGAAAGGGCTCGGGAGATGGCTTGGCAGTCAAGAGCACCAGCGGTTCTGCAAAAGACCCAGGTTCAATTCCCAGCCCCCACAGAGAGGTTCACAACCATCTCTAACTCCAGTCCCAGGGGATCAATGCTCTCTTCTGACCTCTATGGGCACCAGGAATGCAAAAGGTGCATGTGCATGTATGCAGGCAAAACTCTCATACATATGAAAATCAACACACATCATTTTAAAAGTTTTAAACTATCAAAGAAAAATATGGGCAATTGATAATGTGCATTTGCTGTGTGCCAAGCAACATTTGAAAATCCTCTGTTTATACCTGCATATCATTCTGACCCACCTCGGGAGATACTGGCACATGTACATGGAGTCTCAGGGAAGTGGCAGAACCCCAAAGTGGCAAAGCTGGGCTCTGAAGCTCTTCTGTATAGCTGAGGGCCAGGTGAATGTCTTCTGAAGGAGACAGGACATGGCTAACTGCTCTGAACACAGAAAGGATCCAGGGTCCGAGGGGTTTCTCCACCTTTGTGCATGGCCTGCTAACTGCGTGCCCCTGATTCATCTCGCTCTGGTACTGGCGCTCGCTACCAGCAGCCCGTTGCAGCTTCCTTTTTCCATCATGGAGAGAGAGAGAGAGAGAGAGAGAGCAGGTGCACGCACCCAGCCATTTGGACTCCACCGCTTCCAGATCCACTTGTTTCCTGGGCTCTGGTGTAAACGGTGACATGCAAATGTGGCCTGAAGGGCTGTAATAAACACTCACTCGATGCTTTCTCCTTTTCAAATCATCTCTTAGAGCCCTTTCATGCTAATGTCTGGGAGATGTGACATTAGAAAAATCGCTTTGACATGCTAAGGGGCTCCAAGATTAACAAAAAAAAAAAAAGAGGAAAAAAAAAAGAAAGAAAGAAAGGACAAGATAAAGCTTTTGGAAGACCTATTGCAGAGGAATTACCCGCCTTTGAAAGTGTTCCAAGGTTGGTGCCCGCTTCTGCTTGTTGGCATACATTTAAATGAGCACTACAAAAGCCTGCACTCAATTCCACTTGAATGAAAGCTCTAGCCGCCAGCCTGGGCACAGGGAGGGTGGCCAGGCTCTGGGGAAAGTGAGGGTAGGCCTGGAGGGGGCTTCCTGTCTTGAGAGCGAGTGAGAACAGACCCTGGTACATGTCCAGGATGAATATGTCAAGGTCAGATGTGACCAGCACCCCTGGTCACACGCACCACCTAGCCTGTCCCAGCAGCTGGCCCCACCCACCATTCTAATCCTTTTGGTTGGGGACTGGGGAAGGGCCTTGCTATGTCGCTCAGGCTGGCCTTGAATTCTTGAACCCACAGGCTAGGTAGTCCCCCCCCTGCTCAGCCTCCAAAGCAACTAGAACTGTGGGGTGGGGGTATGCATTATCACATCTAGCTTTTGCTGGATTCATCCTTCTGTGACCCTGACTAACCTCTCCGGGGCTCTCTTTGAAATGTCAGTAAGGAGAGAACGCAGGGGATTCACTGAGCCTGGAGAGTAAGTAGTTAGTGCTCACTGACACTTGGTGATTGCTGGAGGATTTCTGGCTGAAGCCTGTGGTCTTGGGAGTCTGCAATGGAGGTAGGAGTTGGGGAGAGGAGCACCACATCAGAGGAAGCAGAAATGCCACCCAGGAAGTGGCCAAGGCCCAGGTCAGGTACAGGTTCCAGTGTACCTCAGCTGAGGACATGAGTGGAGTCACAGCCATTCCTGCTACACAGTCACTTCTCTTCAGACCAGGGACCATCTGACATTGCCAGACATGGGCAGTATATATGGTAGGACTCTCTGGTGAGAAGAACCTGAAGAACAATAACTGGGCTGTCCAGCGATCACCATCTTCACACAGGAGAATCTGAGAACCAGGTAGCTGTGCAGCCCGTGAAGTTAGATACTCCAGAAGGTCTGGAGCTCCTTAAACATCGGCTGCGAGTCTACAGCAGGAGGCTGGTGAGACTGGAGTTGGATGTTGGGATGGAGTTGATGGAGGGTGGTGGCTGCGATGGAGGTACTTGCTCAGGAAGAGGGGAAGGCAGGGTTTACATCTGGGCCACCCACTGGAAGGCACAGCCCCTCACACACACATCCAGATGTGCATCTCCTAGGTGATTCCAAATCTCACCGACTTGGCAATCAAGACCTGCCATCACACACTGCACACTGGGCACACTATGTATGCCGTTCCTTACTACAGGAACGTCCTAGGCTTTCCTACAGAAGGCAGAACAATTCCCTGAGCATCTTCCAAACAATTTCTGTCACAAAGAGTATCCTCAGCCCACTACACTGGTTTTCTCATTGGAAAGATTAACACTGTTCATTTTGGCGAGAATGCTCTATCGCCCCTAAGACTTCAGCTCAACGCAATAAAGATAGCCTGTTGATGAGAGAGAGTTCTGGGTAAGCTCCCTGAATGGCTGACTGTGACCCCATTTTCTTCCTCTTCAGTCGGAGATTTTAAAAAGATAATAAAGGACCCTGCTGAAGGTTCAGGTGGCATCTTAGGGTTTCTATTGCTGTGATAAAATACCATGACCAAAAAGCAACTGGGGGTAGGTGGGGGGAGCAGAATTTCACATTAAAGGAATTCAGGGCAAGAACTCAAGCTGGGCAGGAACCTGAGGCAGGAACAGAAGCATAAGCCATAGATGTTAGCATTCCTTCTAGGCTTCACCCCTCAGTTACCTGGCAACTGCTAAGTGTGCCTATAAAAGGGGTTGTTGGCCCTCTCCTCACTCCCTTTTCCTCTTACTCTCTTACTCTCTACCCCTTCTCCCCCTGTCCCTTCTCCCTCTCTCCCTCTCTCCTCCCTGCTCTCTCCACACGTTCCTGGTTGCTCTCTCTCTCTCTCTCTCTCTCTCTCTCTCTCTCTCTCGCTCTCTCTCTCTCTTTCCCCTCCCTTCACTACTCCCCTTCCCATATTATAAATAAATTCTATTCTATACTAATCCCATTGTATGGCTGGTATCTGGGGGGGGGGTTGCCTCAGCATAGGCCCACAGAGACACGCCCCTCCCAACTCACCACACCTCACCTCTACCAACATAATCCTGGCTCTTCTCTCTTTTTATAAAACACAACAGTGAAGGATTCCTGCTCATTGGGCTTACAAGGCCACCAGCCCAGAGGTGTCACCCACAGTGGGCTTGGCTCTCCCACATCAATCAAGAAAACGCATCACAGGCCCGCCCACAGGCCCGCCCACAGGCCCGCCCACAGGTCCGCCCACAGGCCCGCCCACAGGCCCGCCCACAGGCCCGCCCACAGGCCAATTTGCTGGGAGCGTTTTCTCAATTGACGTTCCTTCTTCCCAAGTGCCTCTAGCTTGAGTCAAGCAGATGCAAAACTAGCAGCTCGAATGGACAGGACAGGAGGAGGGACACCACTTCTCCTGACTTCCTGTCAAGTCTAATCCCCATGGCTGCGCAACACCACAGAGGAGGTGGGGAGAGCCATTTAACAGAGGTCTGAGATAGGGAAAGGAAGGCTATTCAGTGAAAACAAGAAAACAGACTGGGAGGAATCCGGTAGCCCGTGAGAGGAGACAGCAAGTTAGCAGCAGCGAGTCGTGGCCTACTCCCGGGGACTTGGCTTTACACCACTTCAGCAGCATGGTCACCATGACGAGCATCGCGTGTTGAGCGCCGATGTTTCTGGATACCCAAATCTGCTGATGCCCAGGTCCCATCTATAGAACACCATCCTACTCAGCTCCGGATGACTTACAACATCAGATGTAACTAACACCAGCATTAGGAAAACAGTTGCTATGCTGCGTTGTTTAGGGGCTGGCTTCTTTTTTTTTTAAGATTTATTTTATTTATTATATGTAAGTACACTGTAGCTGTCTTCAGACACTCCAGAAGAGGGCGCCAGATCTCGTTACGGATGGTTGTGAGCCACCATGTGGATGCTGGGATTTGAACTTATCACCTTCGGAAGAGCAGTCGGGTGCTCTTACCCGCTGAGCCATCTCACCAGCCCTTAGGGGCTGGCTTCTTAAACTGCTGGCTGAGACCCTTTGCAGAGTTGCATAGCTAATGTGGGCGGGGGTGGGGAGGGTGCTACCAAAAAATTTCTAATAACAGTAAAGGGTATAGAAATGACCCAAAATTTAACTCTAAATCAAATGTGTGGGCGAAGCAGATGACTGGGTAGGTAAAGGTCGTGAACATAAGAACCCAAGTTCAGATCCCCAACAGCCATGTAAAAAGCCAGGCATGACGACGTGTGTTGGTAACTCCAGTACAAGTGGGTAGAGATGGGCAGATGCAGGGGGCTTGCTGGCCAGACAGCCTACTTAAAACAGCAAGTTTCAGACTCAAATAATAGTAATAATAATAGCAGTAGTAATTGTAATAATAATAATAATAATAATAATAATAATAAGGCTGAGAGGGATTGAAAGAGACATCCCAATATCAGCTACTGGCTAGTCAACCACACTCATGCTAGTGTGGGTGAGCACACTCTCGCACACGCACCGCATATATGCAGACAACACACACAGAGATGAGCTTTTCAACCGTTTGAGCTGTTTCGTGCAGTGCTTGCCCCCGTTGGTATGTATGACGGCGCTGCAGCCTTGGGTCTCAGCCCATGAACTACACAGTCTGCCTGTGTGTGCCACCATGCCACACAGCACCAACACACACCGCCTGGAACACGTTGGCCCAGATCTGAGGCTCCCGGGTGCTACTAACGCTACTAACTGATGTGTGTGCACTGTCCACGCCGTTTCCCACCTTCGTGGAAATAGAATGGTGGTACTGTGGAGAACAAAGAATAGCTCCCACTGTCACTTCTCAGCATGAATGAGATTAGTCTATCCTTGGATTGTATTATGCTAGCATGTTTGATTTTTAAAATTGCTATTTAAGGTACTTAGTTGGGCTTCATTTAAAAAGAAAATCGTTAAGTGGGGCCTAAAGAGATGATGGCCCAGTGGTTAAAACGTTTCTTGTGCTACTATGAGGACCCCAGCACCCATATAAAAAACAAAACAAGACTAGGTGTCTTAGTTACTTTTCTGTTGCTATGAAGAGACACCATGACCACAGTTGCTTAGAGAAGACAGCATCTAACTGGGGGCTTGGTTACAGTTTCAGAGTTAGTCCATGATCATCATAGTGAGAAGCGTGGCAGTAGGCAGGCATGGCCCTGGAGCAGTAGCTGAGAGCTTACATTCTGATGGAGGGTGGGGGGCTGGCATGGCTTTTGAAACCTCAAAGCCCACCCCCAATGGCACACCTCCTACAGCAAAGCCACACCCTCCAATCCTTCCCAGAATACCAACTGGGAATGGGGGCCACTCTCATTCAAACCACCACTTGGAATGGCAGCATGCACCTGTAATCTAGTGCTGGGGTGGAGACAAGAGAGTCCTGGGGCTCAGAAGGCCAGCAAGTCTAACTGATTCATGAAATCCAGGTTCAGTGAGAGACCCTAACTCAGAAAATAAGGAAATGACGAAAGGAAGACACCCAGCTTATATAGCCAGCCTTAGTACACACAAACACATACACACATACACCACATGCATATAACACATATGCAAATTGTTAAATGAATTTTGGCCTGGAATTAAAACAGAATTTTCAATCATTTCTGAAATGGCCCTAAACATGCTTTTGAAATTTTACAGTATATACTATGCATCGATGATTATAAAATCAGAATATTGGCCAATTCTGAAATACGTTGGCTATATTACATCCTCCAGTATCAAATAGCCAACCAAAATTTTTTATTCTTTATGTCAAAATAAACAAGCACGTCTATCCTACCAGCATGCAGAATTATCTTTGTCCTTAATGGACAGTAAATTATCTGTATACCAAACAACTGTTTTAAAATAAATTTCTTATGATTTATTATCAGTACGTTCTTTCTATTGTCTGGGGTTGTGGGAATTTTCTCAGGTTGAAGAGGGTCACGAGTAGACAAACTTTAAGACACCTTGGTTTAGGGAACAGTAGCATGGTCATCACAGAGGCAACCTTGTTCTATTCTCTACCCTCAGCAGGCTGAATCCAGGATATAACACGGAAGGAAACTGTACCTGTCCGCCTCTGAGGCTGAGAGATGAGTGAGACACAAGCTTGCTTCTCTAGAAGGACGCCCCTGCATGCTGGACAAGAGAACAACAGCCACACCCAGCCCTCAGTGACATCTGACAGAACCTTGGACAAGGTAGGTGCTGTAGATGGTCAGAGCTCCCAGGCAGGAGTCCTTGAGAAACTCACTCTGGTCATGTGTGCTGAAGGCACAGCCTTGTATTTCTGTCATTGTCACAGGAGAAATTTCTGGCAGTAACAATGTCCAAACTTATCTCTTCATCACATTGACTCAACGTATCTGTAGATTCTCAGAACAATGAGCTCAGTGCCCATCAGAAGAGGAAAAGGACCCTCGGCTCCCTTGCTGTCCTGGCTCCTCAGAATCATCCTCTGGTTCTGCTGCTCAGAGTCCCTTCTGAGGTAATTGATGCAGGCTGGGATTTGAGGTGGTGGGGGCTCGGTGAACCCCACATAGATCTAGCCCTCCCTGTTCCTAAAATATAGACAAGTATAGTCAAAAAAACACTCGGGAATATTTTAAAACACACAAGAGCATCTAGTAAAGTCAGTTGTGTGGTGTGTAGTGGCAAATAGTTTCATCGAAACAGAAAATGAACAAAAGATGGCGTTGGGCTCTGTGATGGTTTGTGTATCCTTGGACCAGGAAGTGGCACCATTTGGAGGGGTGACCTTGTTGGAATAGGTGTGACTTGGTTGGAACAGGTGTGCCACTGTGGGTGTGGGCATGAGATCTTCACCCTAGTTGCCTGGAAGACAGTCTTCAATTAAGCAGCCTTTGGATGAAGACGTAGAACTCTCAGCTCCTCCTGCGCCATGCCTGTCTGGATGCTGCCATGCTCCCACTTAGATGGTAATGAACTGAACCTCTGAACCTGTAAGCCAGACCCAAATAAATGTTGTTTTTTATAAGACTTGCCTTGGTCATGATGTCTGTTCACAGCAGTAAAACCCTAAGTAGTATAGAAAAGTTGGTACCAGGGACTTGGGTATTGCTGTGATAGGCCTGATCATGCTTTTATTTGAAAGAATGTGGATTTGAGGGACTTTGGATTTGAAAAGCAGTAGAATGCTTTAAATGCGGCTTAATGGGTCATCCTAGTAGGAATATGGAAGGCTCTGAGCTGGAGCATTGGGCTGAACAGAGGGGTCCTGAGCTGTCTGGCCTTGGGACACGGTGTGTGAAACTTTAGTCCTGACATGTCTCCCTAGAAGTGTGCTAGAGACAGGCACTTGGCCCAAAGCTTATGGGGCGCTGATCTTATGGAGCATAGGCAGGAAGGAAA
>LR749497.1:162599-347599 GCA_902729485.2 Mus minutoides | reverse complement strand
CGGCTACTTTTAAACAGTTGCTCCCACGGTGGCTTTTAGGGAAAGAAGTCCCTCCCAGTGGCCACACTGTGTGAAAGGGGAGGGGTGCTGAAGGCAAGTTCAAAGGTGAGTGTGTTAGCTACCTTTGCAGTACTCTGGAGTTGATGAAAAGCTTGGGCTCGCAGTTTGGGGGTTTGGGGTAACAGTTGAAAGAGGTGACATGGCAGAGCCCACTTGGAAAGAGTCTCTGCCCAAGAGGTTTTCTAGAAAAAGGCGGCAAAACAGAATTTAACTGCCCCTTTGGAGGGTGGCCTTTCTTCCTCTACAACTGCCAGGTTTCAACCAAGTCCATTGTGGATAACTTTCTGTGACTGGTCTCAGGGAGAAAGAATTTGCATCCACTCCAGGGCTGTTCAGAATGAAGGGAGGATGGGGCTGGAGTGGTGGAGCCATAGATAAAAGCACTGGCTACTCTTGCAGAGGACCTGGATTCTGTTCCCAGCACCCACATGGTGCTTCGCAATGATCTGTAACTCCAGTTCCAAGATGTCTGAGTCCTTCCTCTGACCTCCAAAGGCACCAAGCAGCACACAGTACACAGACATGCATGCAGGCAAAACACACACACAATAAAGTGAATAAATCCAGAACGGACTAAGGCAGTCATAAAAAAGAGGCAGCAGGGTCTGAGAGAAAGAAGTGAGCTGAGGAATGGAGAGATTGCTCAGCAGAACACTGACTGCTCTTCCAGAGGTCCTGAGTTCAATTCCTTGCATCCACATGGTGTCTTACAACCATCTGTAATGGGATCTGATACCTTCCTCTGGTGTGCCTGAAGACAGCTACAGTGTACTCACATATATAAGCTAACTAAATCTAGAGAAGAGGAAAGAGAAGAGGAGGAAGGGGGAAGGAGGAGGAGGAAGAGGAGGAGAGGGGGAGGAAGAGGAGGAGAGGGGGAGGAAGAGAAGGAGGAATAGTGAGCTAAAGTGACACTTTCATTGGAAATCTCAGAAGAATCTTACCCCCACCCCCTGCAAATACATAGTATCCTGACCCTTGTCCACGGAAGATGCCTGCAATACCTCCAAAGAACTGTGGACAGTATCGAAGTGTACATACCTTGCACTCTCCCACACATACACACCCATGGCAACTGATAAGTTAGCTAGGCATAACAACAGCATCAGATCACCAATAACAGAACCACACCAGTATTAAATATTATATTTTATTTCTGGAATTTTCCACTTGATTCTGGTCAGTGTGCAGTTGGTACAAACAGCTGAAGCAGAGTACTGAGAAGGGGCAGCTAAGTCCTCTCCCTGTGTCTCAGGAGTGGGGCGACTCAGCTGACAGGTGGTTGCATAAAGGATCAGGTTCAAGTTTCTACTTCCGTCCGTATCCCGGTCTGTGGTGGGAAGTATCCTCGACCGTCGTTTGTCACACCTGTCTCCCCCAGACGTTTGGAGGTCTCGTCACAGGACCGGAGTACGAGGGACGGACCTGGGAACCTTTTCGACATCCGACACAACGAACAAAAAAACAACAACGACAAACAAACAAACAAACAATGTTGTTTTTGTTTGTTTTTTCAAGACAGGGTTTCTCTGTGTAGCCCTGGCTGTCCTGGAACTCACTTTGTAGACCAGGCTGGCCTTGAACTCAGAAATGCGCCTGCCTCTGCCTCCCTAGTGCTAAGATTAAAGGCGTGTGCCAGCACTGCCTGCCCGGCTCTCTCTGTGGTTGTTGTCAACCTGCAGCTTGAATGACAACCATAGCTCCTTGCAAGAGCTACTGACCAATGTCCCGATCTCCCTAGGAACACTGCCACATGATTCTCCATCTCTTTTCCCAGAATTCTTCAGTCAGTACTGCCTGAAGATGTGACGGGGTTCACCCCATTTGTGCCTGGGGTCTGTGGGGACAGATAGAACCCATATGGTCATAGAAAATGATGAGTGGAACATACTGTGCAGATGCAACCTGCCTATGGCATCACAGAGAACACAGTACATCACTGCACAGGCCCTTTGTTAAGGGCTTCTTCAATGCTAACCAGTAGGTTCCTATCAAACCACAGCATCCTTTTAAATGATAATTCACCAGGTTCAAGGACTGACATCCCACAGAGGCTTTTACAACTCTTTGTCTCCTCCTCTCCTTCCTCCTCTTCCTCCTCCTGCTCTTCCTCCTCCTCTTCCTCCTTCTCTTCCTCCTTTTCCTTCTCCTCCTCTTTCTTCTCTTCATCTCCTCCTCTTCTTTCTCCTCCTCTTCTTCCTCCTCCTTCTCTTCTTCCTTCTCCTCTTCTTCTTCCTCCTCTTTTTCTTCCTCATCCTCTTCCTTCACCAGTACTCCAGGTTAACCCTAAGGCCTTGTCCATGCTAGGGAAATACTATACCCCTAAGCTATATCCACATGCCCTTTTTTATTTTGAAACGAGGAATAAGTCTGTCTTGAATTCACTTGGTAGGCCAAGTTGGCCTTGATTCCCCAATCCTTCTGCCTTGGCCTCCTCATGGTGCATTATAGTCTCTGCCACTAGGCCTGACTTTTGAGATTTATACCCAGCGGTGTGGCTACAGGGCTCTCCATTCTTCTAGAGAAGCGGAGAAGCACAGGCTATGCCTATCTGGGTTTGCCTTGCTTCCCATAGAAGGGAAGTATCCTAGGACAGGGACTCCGTCACCCGCTCAGGGTGACACCAGAATAAAGCACATACTGAGAAGGGTACACTTGTGTATGGGACAAAAGGGGGACAGCTCAGCGGGATCACCAGCTGGGCTAGCTTGGTGGCTTTCCCAAACTTCATGTCAGAGCAAAGAATCTGGCTCAAGAAAGAGAGCAAAAGGGGAAGAGGAAACTGAAAAGGAGGAAGGGAAGGGAGAAAAGGAAGAGGAGGAGGAATGAGAAGGAGGGAGTGAAGGGGAGATAAAAGGAGGAGCATCAGACTGGTAGGGAGTGTCTGCCACCCTAGGTGGCCTGTGCACTATGATGTAGGCCCCCTTCGAACACACCTCAATTATTCAGGCAAGCAGACCTGGGGCAGAGATTCCTATGGTGGCTCTGTTGACACTAGTGTGGACCAAAAGAAGAAAGGGTTTCCTTCTGCCTGCTTATTTCCTAGCCTTCTCTGTGAGGATTAGCAGATCAAAGGCAGATTTGGTGCAGCTGGGGGACAGCAGTGGTTTTGTTGGACAGTTCGAGCGCTCCATCCTTCCATCCTTCGTGATCAAATAGGCTAAGGTCAGTGATAAGTAAACAGTGCTTTGAATGCCTCTAATTGGGCACATGGGTCACCCCTGAGCTGCAGCACCCTGGCTGTCGTAACATTTAAAGAGCCAGAGCATACTCTGGGGACCAAATGGAAGGGCCCAAGGAGGATCTTGGGTATGCAGGGCTCCCAGGACTTTCCTGAGTAAACCCAAGAGAGCCAGAGCTGCCCCCAACTAGCCGGGTGGCATGGGGTCAGTGTGTTCCTCAACCTGCCTGCAAGTGCATTAGCTTGGCTCTGAGGTCATGTTTGGATTGTCACCCTGTACTAGGGTCTCATCATGGACCAGGCATGATGCTGTCTAAAGGGACACTGGCCTCCTCAGAGCTTTGGAAGCAATGTATGACTGACAATAACACCAGAGGACCTGTGGTGTGGAGTGGAAAGTGGGGGGACCAAGTATGGGGACAGTATGAAGATCCAGGGCCCCATGCTCCTAGGCTGAGTCACAGTGGGTGGCTATTTGGACTTCAGCCTCCTCACGTGTAAGGAACTCTTGGGACTGGAAGGAGTGACTTTATGGAAAGCCCCAGAGGCTACTAATGTCAATATGAGCATCCTTCTCCCTGTATCCCCCTGAATGTTGTGGATGAAGAGGGGCTGGTCACTTGCCTGTTGGCCTCGGATGCTACTTCTGCACTCATTCCTCTGCTACTTGGTTTCTAGATTGGCTTAGTCAACATGTAGCACTCCCTAGACAACCCCGCCCCCAATCTCCTGCATAAGCAAATCCTTTTATTGAATTTCCCTCTCATGAGATACCAGCAAGGATGGGACCCCCACGACCTCAGCCAGTGTTCAGTGTTAGTCTGTGAAGCAGAGCTGTTCCTGACCCAAGATTCATGCTCAACTCGGGACGTCTCGGCTGGTGGCTCTCTAGGGCTTCCATTGCTTCCCTGAGTGTAGGGCCAACTCACAAGGCTGTGAATATGGACATGCTCAGAGAAGGGGCAGGCCTGGCTCTTGTTGATAACCCTTTGACTTCTCTGTCCTCCTTGGCCTATGCCCACAGCACGGACAGACCTTGCTCAGCTCACAACCTCCCCTGCTGGGACCTGTCTCTGCTCATCTTCCCGAGTGAGAGACAAGCCTTCAGTGTCAGAGGCTTCAGGCACAGCCCTTGGATCGGCAAGCAGCGTCTGAATAAGTGAGAACCCTTCTTTCTCCCTTCCTCTCTACCCTTAATCCTGGCTGGTGTGCAAGGCAACGGCACACTGCATTACTGCACGCTGAAACTTTTAAGTTGTTCCTCGAGCAATGAGAACTCAGGACGTGGAAGTCACTGGGCTGTGGGAAGACACCAAATAGAGCTCACTGCACTACGGGGTTGGCTCTTGCCAGATCAGAGACCTGGACACATGGGAAGAGTGCTTAAGTGCTGATCCTGGGCTGGACCATATGTCGAATGAATCCCATGGTAGTACACACCTCTAGAGGGTTGCATAGATTAAGAGGCAATGTGTGAAAAACCCCAGGCGCACACAGTAGGTACTCAGTTAATACTAACCAGGCACTCCATATAGGGAACACTGTAGGAAGAAGTGTGTGTGTGTGCACATATGTGTGTCTGTGTACATGTATATGTGGCAGCCAATGTTGTCCAGCAACCGCAGCAACAAAGCGGTATGTCAAGTCTTAGGGTGTGCCTGCCCCCCCGCCCCCCCCCGGCATGTGGCATTACTGAAGTTCACACTTGTGATCATGGCATAGCGCACACACATTTAGGACAAGGCCGATTGCTTGTGTAGCTAGCTGCACAACAGACACCCCTCTGCTCTGGCAAGAGGGCAAACATGACTTCCAGGCATTGGCTCCGGTGCTGGGTTCAGACTGAGCTAATGTGGCCTATAGCTACCCATCAAGGAAGGGGACTCTTGGGTGAGGGCAGTGGACAGGTGAGTGATCTGCATGCTTCTAGTGGGCCCCCAACCCCCTCCTGTGCACTCCAGGTAAAAATAATCCCTCCCCAGAGACTGAGGCTGCTGCTGGCAGAGGCAGACCTTGCATAAAACACTCCCGCTCAGGTTACCCCTCTGAATGGCTCCTTTCAGAGGTGCAGAGGTGAAAGGTTTATGGGTGGGATCACTCAGCTTCCTGGAGGAGCTAGGGTGGCCCTGGCCCATGTTAGCAGATCTTCCCTCTGTATGCCTAACACCTCAACCCCCGTGGCAGCCCATCCAGAGAGCTCCAGGCTGGGGTGCCAGGAATGGCTCCCCTCTCCAGTTCTATCTCCCATACCTTGCTTTGGGTTGGTTCGTGGAGAAACAACGGGACTCAGACAGCCCCAGGTCTGCATCCTGCGGCTTCTCCACACTGCAGCCATAGCTGAGCCTGTGTGCACCCCACTTTTCAGTGCACCCCACCTTTCAAAGCTTTCAAAGCTTGCTCAGAGAGGTCGAGTTGCCCCAAAGACACAGCATGGTAAGGTTTAGGTGTGAGCTAAGTGCATCTCCCAGAGGTTCATGTGCCAGAAGCTTGGTCCCAGTGTAGTTTTACTGAGCTGTGGATCTTTTCAAAGGGGATCCCTGGTTCAGGGCAGTTAGATCACTGGCAGCCCCTCTGGATTAATACTGGGTCTCACAGGAAGAGGTAGTTCTCTCAGGAAACGGGGCCACTTCACAAGATTGACTCGGCTGTGTAGCTACTTTTACTCTGTTCAGCCACCGTCCTCTAACACAGCTAGGGCCCTCACTAGTCCCTCGCCGTGCTGCTTGGGCACCAGAATCTTAGGCCACACAATAAACTTCAATGCTTTATAAGGCACCCAGTCTCAGATGTTTTTGTTATAACAATGTGGAAGAAACTAAGGCAGCCAGGAAGAGGTGGAGCTATCCCAACCGAGTGAGCTTGACAGTCTGCTTGTGTTCTAAGGATAGAAGAGCAAAGGAAATGTCTCAAGAAGGAAGAAAAGGTCCAAGAACTGCACCCAAGGTCAGCGAGGCCTTGGGACGCTGGAGTCTGAGTTCTCTCAGAAATACAACCCCATGCCTTTCTCTCCCCTCCTCCCCTCTAGTCTTCAACTCATTCTTTCCTATTCTTTTTTTTTAAAGATGTATTTATTTTATTTATATGCGTATACTGTTGCTGTCTTCAGACACATCAGATCCCGTTTCAGATGGTTGTGAGCCACCATGTGGTTGCTGGGAATTGAACTCAGGACCTCTGAAAGAGCAGTCAGTAAGTCCTCTTACCTGCTGAGACATCTCTCCAGCCCTCTTTTTTTATTCTTTGTTTATTCGTGATAGCTAATTTTGGTCTTCAACCTGACTACATTTGGAATTAACAAGCAGCTGGAGGGATTTTTTTTTTTGGATTGGGACATTAGAAGTCAGAAGCACCACTCTAGGTCTAGGCACATCTCTGAATGGCAGCCCACATAAAAGGACACAAAAGAAGGAAGATTTTGCATTTCTCTTGCTTGCCTTCTCTCTCACTGATATTAGGACCTATGTTTTCAAGATTCCAAATGTGGTTGTTTGATAGAAGTGCCCGCTGTAGACTCATGGGTTTGAATGCTTGGCCCATAGGAAGTTGCTCTATTAGGAGGTATGTATGGTCAGTTGGAGTTGATGTGGCCTTGTTGGAGGAAGTGTGTCACTGCATGGGGTGAGCTTCGAGGTCTCAGATGCTCAAGCTGGGCATAGTGTGACACACAGTCTCCTTCTGCTTTCTTCGGATCAATATGTAGAACTCTCAGCTCCTTCTCCAGTACCATGTCTGTCTGGATGCTGTCATGCCTCCTGCTGTGTAAATAATGGGCTCAGCCTCTGAACCTGTAAGCCAGCCCCAATTAAACATTTTCCTTCATAAGAGATGCCATGGTCATGGTACCTCTTCACAGCAATAAAACTCCAAGACACCACCAACTCTTAGAACCCCACGAACTCAGCACCAGATTGGGACTGCTTGGATATTCAGTCTGTGGACTGAACAACTACTAGATCCTTTTTCCTCAGGAGGCAGCCATTGTAAGACTACTCAGAAACACAGCCTGTAGGGCACTCTAATAAATACACATACACAGAGACACACAGATACATACATACATAGACACAAACACACATACACATGTGTGTGCGCACACACATACATGTTTCTTTCAAGAAGCCTCACTAATATATTATTGAAGTATTTTCTTATAAATATATTCTTCATCATAAAGACATACGCTTTACAATTTAAAAANAAGGAAGGAAGGAAGGAAGGAAGGAAGGAAGGAAGGAAGGAAGGAAAAGAAAGAGAAAGGGAGGAAGGAAGGGAGGGAGGGAGGAAGGAAGGAAGGAAGGAAGGAAGGAAGGAAGGAAGGAAGGAAGGAAAAGAAAGAGAAAGGGAGGAAGGAAGGGAGGGAGGGAGGAAGGAAGGAAGGAAGGAAGGAAGGAAGGAAGGAAGGAAGGAAGGAAGAAGTTGCCACAAACTTCCTGTCAAAGAATCACCTGTAATCCTCTAGACATGAGACAGAGTACAATGGCTGCACACTACCTCACCATGTCTGAAGCCACTCCTGAGACAACGCAGCGGCTTGAGACTAGAAACTTCTAGAAGCTTCTTTGTTCCTATGTCTGGCCTGCACACTAAGATGAATCACCTCAGACTGTTGACAGAAATACCTCCTCAGAACCTCTCATGTGGCTCAGGCTTCCGGCTTCCTGACTATGTATGGCTTTGAAGGACACAGCAGAGAAGGCTCTGGCATGAAAAGGAAACTCCAGTGTCACTTCTGTGGGGTGGGATTGGTCAAGGCACTCAGGACCTGACCTAGAATTAAAAGGAGGAACTGTGCACTCTTAAACCCCACTCTTTCTTAAGACAGCACTCCTGTGCCAAGCAGTTTGTCCATGGATGGGGTTACAGGAATTTCTACCTCACTTGGTGTAAAACAAAATCTCCTTATCTTATTACTGTATTTTTATTGGGCCTTAAAAGAAACAGATATTCACAGCTGAAGATTTTTAATTTTAAAGAGTCTAAAAAGTCTGATAGAAAAAAAACAACAAAAAAACAAACCTTACTGTTATCTCTTCTTCTACATGCACATTTAAATATTTTATTTATGTTCTCTTTCACGGTTTAATACTTTAGAACATATTTAGCGCTCATGTCCCCTCACTATCTTCTCCCAGCAACTTTCCCCTCCAACCAAACTCCTGAACAAGGGCTCCTTCCACTTTCATGTCCTCGTTTTTTTTAACCTATTACATTTAGTTATTTTTAAAGTTTATTGTGTGTGTGTCCCTGCATATGTGTGTGTGTGTATGTTCTGCATGAATGTATATGGTGTATACATATACAGGTATGTGCACCCAGGTATGTCTCAGAGGCCAGAGGAGAACATTGTGTGCCCTGATCTATCCCTCTCCCTCTTACTCCTTTGACACAGGGTCTCTCACTGACCCTGGAGTTAGGCTGGTGGCCAGCAAGCCCCAGCCATCCTCCTGTCTCTTCCCTACCCTAGTGCTAGCATCACAGATGTGCGTGACTGCTCAGCTTTTCACATGGGTGCTGGGAATTTCAGTTCAGATCCTCACGCCTGCTCAGCACAGCATAGCCAATGCTCTTCCCCGCCGAGTCACCTCCTCAGGCCCCATATGTACACTTGAATCCTGAATTTTCCACTTAATATTACAGGATATCTAAGTTCACACTTCATTTAATTTTCTTCTACAACTCTCTCTCTCTCTCTCTCTCTCTCTCTCTCTCTCTCTCTTCTTCTTCTTCTTCTTCTTCTCTCTCTCTTGCTCTTCTGTTCTCTCCCTCTCTATTTCTGTCTGTGAGTGTATGAATGAGTGTGAGAAAGAAAGAGACAGACAGACAGACAGACAGACAGACAGACAGACAGACAGAGACAAACAGACAGGCAGACAGACAGCAGTGTGTGTCTCATTGTGAAGCCCTGGCTAGCTTGAAACTTTCTCTGGAAGGCAACCAGGCTGGCCCTGAACTCTCAGAGATTTTCCTGCTTTCTCCTTCCTAATGGAATTGGTGAGCAGAAAGGTGAGTAACTTGACCTTCTCTGCTAGCTGTAGTACCAGGCTGACCCTGGACCCAAACCTAGGTCTGTCTGACTCAGGGCTAAAGACACTGCATTAGCATTGTAGATATCAAGGCTACCTGGCAAACTTGGCAGTAAGTGGGAGTGTTAGAGCCTAAACTCTGAGCTCCGTGACAGAAAGAAAGGGGGCAAGTGCTTAGGGTTGGCCCTTCTGGGTAACTGCCACTGTGCTGAGACTGGGGTCATGGGAGGGCTCAATACAGTTCAAGCTGGCTTGGTCTTTAGTGACTTTTAGGGGGGAAAAGTTAGGTACAAGTTCACTGTCCAGGAAGTGAGCATAGCCAGGACAGACCCTTTAGTTTCTGTCTACTGTTGTCAATTGAATGGAGAGCCACCTAGGATATTTGTGCACTCCCCGTGTGTGTCTGAAAGGGCCTTTCTAGAGACAACTAGGACATAAGGTGCTGGCCTAAGGGCTCTATTTATGACATGACAGCTTGTGCTATACATAGGGAGGGACAAGAACATAAGATACAGGGCCTGGTTACAGGAGGTTACGCTGCAGTTCTATCTGTCCTGGCCAGCCATGAGGTGAACAGCTCGCTTATACCATAGGCTCCTGCAGCCATGACATTTGCCTAAGCACATGGGGGCTAAGTGACCATGCACTGAAATCTAGGAAACCAGAAGCTCAAATAAGAAATCTCCTTTCTGGTGTTCTCCCAGGCATTCTGGTTCCAGAACTATAACAATAACAGCCCACCAGGCCTCCTGCACAGCAAAGCTGCTGTCTCTGGCTCTGCCTTTGTACCTGTCCCAGACTGTGAGAGCCTCCTAGGGCTTCTTGGCTTGGCTACAGGCTCCTGTATGCTATTATCAAACAAATAAGTGTAATTAATATACCAATCATGAGGCTAGAGAAATGGCTCAACGGTTAACAGCATTTTTTGTTCTAACAAAGGACTAAGGATGCCTTCCCTGCACCCACATGGTGGCTCACAACCATCCATAACTCCAGTTCCAGGAGAGTTAATGACCTTTTCTGATCTCTTCTGGCCTAGGCATGCACTTAGCATAAACACACCTGCAGGCAAATACTCATAGACATAAAGTAAATGGGTCTGAAACTAAACACTTTAAACACCAATTGAATGACGTCACCACTTGGCTGTTTCCCTGCTCTCAATGCTTTGAGTGACCTAAAAATATCCAGAAGTCTCAGCTCCAGATGAAGCCTTTAGCATCAGCTCTGAGGTCCTGTCACTCTGCATTTAGTGTCACTAACCTATCTCAGGTCCTTAGAATCAGGCTTCTCCCTGCCCCTGGGCCTTTGCACATGCTTGTTTCCTAGCTAGCTTACCCCTTCCTTACCTCCATGACTTTCCAATTGTTTCAAATTTAATAGAAGATGCTCAGGGAAGTTCTAGCCTCAAATGATTACATAAGAAGTAGAAATGTGCAACATGCCCCCTGTTCTCAAAATGCATACCCCCTCCCATTAGCAACATCCCCCAGAAGAGAGACACAGTGGTTACCACAGTGAGTCTACATTGACACATTGTGATCATCCCAGTCTAGTTTATATCAGGGCTCCTTCAGTGTGTTCGCCATCCGTGGATCTGAACAAATGGATACCATATAACCACCAGCACAGTGCAGAACCATTTCGCTGTCCTGAAGCATCTCTGCCTCACCTGTTCACACCCGATAGCCACTGATCTTTTCAATTTCCCTGGTCCTGAGTTTTCAGGGACATCATCCTTGGCATCATGCCTTTGTGGCTTCTCTTGGTAATGCAGGTTTAAGTTTCCTCTTTCTGTCTCAGAGACCTCGTGTCTTTTTTTTTTTTAACACTGAGTAACATTCCAAGATCTGAACCATCTCTCCATAATTTATTTTTATGCCTACTGAAAGAAGGCTGCCCCTCCCAAATCACCGAGTTTGAGCAATTATGAGCGAAACAGCTATGGATATCCACGTGCAGGCTTTTGCATGCACATTACCCTTTCAACCTCTTTAGATAAGCACCAAAGGATGCAACCGCTGGACCGCTGGGTAGAGCAGGTGTGGTTTTGCCAGATGTTGCCTGTCTTCCCCGTGCTGTCTGCTTCAGTTTCTCAGCAATGCATGGCAGTCCCGTGTTCCACTGCCATGCTGGCGTTTGGAAGGCACGTGTTCTGGGGTTAGCTGTTCCTACTGGCGAGCAATGGTAGCTCACTGCTCTCTCTCATTGGTGTTTCCCCGGGACATGTGATGGGAGTGTCTAAGAATATCTTTTCACAACCTCTTTGCCGTCTGTAGATCTTTGACACTGTATGTTAATGTCTTTTGCCCTTGTGTGTGTGTTTTTGTAGAGTTTCAAAAATTCTGTGAGTGTTTTGGATAACACTTATCAGGCAAGTCTTTGGCAAATATTCCTTCTCCATCTGGAGCGCATCCCTTGACATCATCTTTCCCGGCTGAAGTTTTTAAACAGCAGTTTTTAAAAGCCAGTCTTTCACAGAGCGTGCTTTCTGAGTTGTCTGAGCAATCACAGCCTAACTCGGGTCCCCGCATGTCCTGCTGTCTTCCAGGAGGGCAGTACTATTGCTCTACACCCAGATCTGCTTTCTGCTTTGCAACTGTGTTTGGGAAGGGCATTTTGGTCCGCTTCAGGTCCATTTTCCCTGTAGTGGATAAGCAGTTGTTCTGGCACCCTTCGTTGATAAGACTGGCTTTGTAGCATCATATTGCCTTGGCTTTTGAGAGCTTCTCTTTTCAAGTCTGAAAGCAACCTACTTGGGAGAGTCTTTCTCTGACTCCCCGCCCTCCAAGGAAGCCTCCTTTAGCCTCTCGGAGCTGCCTCTCTGTGTGTGACCCCATCCAAGTATCCACCACTCTGCTGACCTAGAAGTTCCATGGGTGAAAGCCACTTGTCTCCCATCAGCACCTGGTAGCACTTCATTGTATTTGTCTGGACACTGCTGGAGAATTTGTGGCCACCAAGCCCCAGGGGCACATTGTTATTTGTTCATGTAGACTTACTGGTCCTCACATAGGGCAGATATGAAGGTTAGCATCCCCAGTCAGGTGAAGTCAAAGCCACCCCAACTTCAGTGTGGCCTCTTACTCATTTTCACACGGGCTCCTGCAATTTGCCGTATAGCTCAGTTCAGCCTCAAACTCATGAGCCCCCTGCTTCAGCCTCCAAGTGCTGAGATGAATACACGCATGAGCTATCACAACGCATTAGTAGATGTTTCTCAGAGCCCCTGTGTCATCCACGCCAGGACATCAAAATCCAGAGCCACCTTTCCAACAGTCAGTGACCTTAGCCAGGTGACAGTCTTGCCAAGATGGCTGTGGGGCTCAGGTGATCCACCCAAGCCAGAATGGTAAAGGCTCCTGCTTTGCTTTGCTCCGTCTGGTTCCACTTGGCAGAGCCTGCGAGGAATGGTGCTTTTTCTACATAATGGTTAAAATTCTTAGCAGTATTATTCTCTGCTTTCCTTGGCAGCCAACAGAACATACTTCTGATGTGGCAGGTAACCGGAGAGGGCCTTGGTCTCAACAATTTGCTGAACACAGGGTTTTGTTCATGAACATGCATTAGGACACTTGGGGGGTACTCCTCAGGAACCCTACCAGCCTCCTTGGAAGATTTGTATACCACAGAAGAGGGATTAGATAAAAGAGAAAACTTGCGCAGCTGACCTAGGAGCCTCTAAATTGCCCAACAAGGTGAGCTGCAAGATTTATCCAACACTAAGCTTAAGTCTCAGCCTTGGTCAGCAGGTAAGAATACAAGCAATAATGCCTGTTGGGAAGAGGTTAGGTGGAGCCTCATCCTTCTGGCTGTGTGACTTTGCAAAAGACCATCAACCACTCTGAGCTACTAGGTCTGCTACAAAATGCATCCTGGGGTGGGGCGGGGTGTCAAGGAGGGAGATGTGTCCTGCACGTCGCCACTATGTCCTGCAGGCCTGGAGCAGAGCCTAGCATATAGTGAGAACGTAAAGCAACTCTTGTCAGTAAACTGGCTAGCTGACAGCTGTAATCCGGTGAGCCCCATGCAGAAGATCTGTATCTGTGGAACTGTCTTAACTGCTCACAGCTCTACTGAACCCAAGACACAGTGAGGCACAGACCACTCCACGGGAGCTTTCAGAGTGAGTGAATATGGACAGGGTGTGGTATCATTCACACTGGCCATTTTTCTTTGTTCATTCAACAAGCATCAAAGGAGGGCCACAGCTGGTGTCACCTGACACCCAATCTCCAACTCCCTAACCTCTGCCAGGTGTCCCACAAGTCATTTGATTCTGACCCTGGGCTCCCAGGGTGAGCATCAGACCCCATAGGCCCAGGCCTGCACCCCCACAGGCTGCCCCTACTTCAGGTGCCTGCCACACTTCTGCCAGATTCCCACAGCCCTGTCCTGGATTGACTCACAGAACTTCACAAAGTTCTACACTTACAGTTCCTGGTACACAAGAGAGAACACCACTGGATGGCAGCTAGTAGCACAGTGGGTGGCGAGAAGGATGCATAGCTTCCCCACCCTTGCTGGGCACCTCCACCTCCACACCAATGTACACTCAGTGTCTTCCCTCCAGACGTTTTATAGCCCAGCCTCCTCCCTTCTGCTTCCAACGCTAGGGTGGGGCTGGTGGCTCTGTCCCTTTAATCCTCTGGTCTCTCGCTGGCCATCCTCAGGCTGCTTGAGTTACCCATTCCTATTCCCGAAGAAATGCTAAGCATTATAGCAGTTGTGTGCCAGAGCACAAGTGAATGCTAAACACATTTCATCCCATTCCACGCATTTCTCTAGGGCCTTTTACTTCCAGTAGAAGTCTAGATAGGATTACCAAGAGGTGCCCGCCTCAGCTACTCCCCAGTAGGTCAGCATACGGCCCAAAGTGAGCTCTCAGGGACGTCTACCCCTGGCTTAGGAGGACCCAACCCCAACTTCCTTACATATCCTTGAGTCACCAGGCTCTGGGAATATCTGCATGGCTTGTGTTCACAGGAGACAGAATATACTTATGTCCAGGACTAGTCATAAGTATAGTCTTGACCTAACTGGAGGTTTCCTGCATCACTAGCATTCCTACATGGTAGAGATGTGTGCTACAGAAGAGCAGGAGGAAAAAGCCTATAGGAGGCAACTCATAGCCAAGCTTTAGATCTCAACAGCAGAGATCAGAGATACTCAAGACCCACTCCCTGTGAGCTTACCTATCCTTAGCAGATGATGCTATTCAGGTATCATCCCCTCCCCTGCAATTCACCAGACCATCTCATTCCATCACCTACACACGGCACTTGAAATGAGACTTCTGCCTTCTGCCATGAGTTGCCTCTCTTATAGAAAATTGATCAAAAACTTCAAATCATAGGAAAACTGCATAAAGGCAAAGATTACCCTTGTGGGGCAGGGCATCTCTAAAATCTAGACCAGGCTGGCCTTGAACTCACAGAGAACCACCTGCCCCTGCCTCCTGAGTTCTAGGATTAAAGGCATGCTATGCCTGGCTGAAGCCTGGACTCCTAAGGAATGAGTGCCGCCAACGAGGTGGCTTCCCTCCAGCATTGCTGTAGGTTGGCATGTGGCTGAGCACTGAGCAGTGGGCTTGACTGCCCCTGAGAGACTGAGGAATATGGAGCTGTCTAACTTTAAAAGTCATAGAGTGGAGGTCCGGCCTCTTTTCCATATCTCTTTCCCAGCCACTGATGTTCAGAAACTCACTAAAGTGTACGAATGACGAATGCAGGTGTTGTGCTTTCTGTGATAAGCACACAGCCACAGGCATTGTCACTGAGGTTCTGAGTGAAGCTCAGAGGGGTTGTATAGTCCAGATTGGCTGTGGGAACAGCATGGGTCAGGGTGTCTTGACCCAGAGCAGAACATGCTATTGAATCAGGGATATTCTTGTTAGAGAACATGGAGAATCTGAGACAGGAACCACAAGTCTGTTTGTGAACACAAAGCTGAGTGTTCTCAACATGATTAGTTTAAGAAGAGGAGGAGGAGGAGAAGAAGAGGAGGAGGAAGGGAATGAAAGAAGAAAGGAAGGAAAGAAGGAAAGAGAGAGGGGGAGGGAGATAAAGACCTATGAAAAAGGAAGGGCAGAAGACCATAACTAAAGCAACCAGCACCGAGCATCTGGTTCCTCCACATGTCCTGTAAAATGTACCAAAAACAATAAGAAGGAAGCTGCTGAATACAATAAATGTTTGGCCAAAGAAAGATATCAGGAATGGATTGCCAAGAGACATAGACTGCCCTCACTGAGAGCTTCTACTTCTGGGTCTAGTCAAAAATAAAAACCTTTAAGAGTAAGAAATAAACGACCAGATTTTGAATTTTTTTTGAAAAAGAAAGAGAGAGAGGGAGGAAGGAAGGAAGGAAAGAAGGAAGGAAGGAAGGAAGGAAGGAAGGAAGGAAGGAAGGAAGAAAAGAAAGAAAGAGAGAAAGAAAGAAAGAAAGAAAGAAAGAAAGAAAGAAAGAAAGAAAGAAAGAAAGAAAGAAGACAGAGCTTAGGAGTTGTTCGGGGCATGGGACAAAGGGTAAAAATTGAGCTTTGTTTTCTCTTTCACATGCTGAGTATCAAATCAAAGCAGACATAAGAGCCCCTACAGCCTTAGCACTCTGCCCAGAGTGCTCAGTGTGCATGGCTTCAAGGGCTATGGATGCAACTACACTGAGTTTGTCACCCATACACCTAATCCAGAAAAGCCTAGAAGGAAGAGGGTGTGACTCATCATCTTGAGCACCGTCGGTATCATTGTGCATTCTATTTCTTTACAACCCTCCATAACTCTGTAAGGCAGAGCTGTTAGCACCAAGATACATAGTTACTGCTATTTGGACAAGAGATTACCAAATCTGATACCCTTCTGAGGAACTTCTCAGATCAAACAACTTAGTGAAAACAACTTAGTGAAAAGTTAGTTCATCTCCCACTACAGATGCTAAAAGGGCTGGGAACTCATCTTGGACTCCCTTACAGCTAGGTGCCAGCATGTGACTTGAACACTGTCTACCAAATGTATCTACCCAGATCTAAACATGCAAAGGCTCTGTTTGGTGAGTGGGCTGGGGAGAGCCATGACCATAGCAGCAGGCACAATACAGGGTTCAAAGCAATGAGTCCCACAGGTCAAGGACAAACAACCTGACAGTATAAAATGCATGGGTCAGAAAGCCATGGGTGGGGGGCGGGGGAGCAAATGACCAGGGAGGTTGAGAAAAGATGCCCAGCTGGCAAACAGGAAGCAATGGGATAGGATGCTTCCTCACAGTGTTTGACAGCAGTGTGAAATTCTGGAAGGTGTCGGTACCCTCTCTTTCCAGTTTTATAGAATAAAACTGATGAGGTACATGCCCTACCTACAGCACTTCTAGGGCACAGAAATGTAGATAGAGTCCAAACCCTCTCGGGTTGGATGAGGTGACTGGTCCTCCCAGCACTCAGGAACAGTGGGGGAAGGGAGAGGCCCTTGGAGCAGCATGAGCCTCCACCAGCTCCAACACTAGTGGCAGACTCTGGGATCTAAGCTTTCCCTTGCTCACCCCAACCTGCCATGCACACACGGTCTTGTTCTTCATACACTGCACAGTGTACAAAGCAGGGGCATTGTGCACACGAACAAAGAGAGGAGAACTAGGGAGCTCTCTGTAGCATTGCTACAGGAAGAGCATGGGAAACAGACTCTCTAAGGTGAAGACTGTTATGTGCAGCCCAGATTTCTCTTCAGGATGGAGATACTTGTTCCTTCCTCCATCTTCCAGATGTGTTTGTTGTTTGATGGCTCAAAGCTGAGTCCCTCTAGGAACAGTCTTTACGGAACACGGCAGCTTTGTCAATAGTGACACACCCTCCGCAGCAGAGCCCGTGGTGAATGACAGGACAGTAGTGAAAAGGCCCTGACTCTTCCTCTAAGCAAATAATTCAAAAGGCCTGCTCCTCCTCCAAAGGATCCCACAGGATCAACCATGGTCCTAACCACGACTTGCGCTAGGCAGTTAGCACCTAGGATCCTGGATGTTGGTAGAATACAGAAAGTACCTGTCAGGAAGATATGATGCATTTAGTCTTACTCTGAGGCAAAAGTGGTGCAAATACTGTTGTCTTATGTGCCCATCAAGATGGAGACAGTTTTGCTTCCTCTCCTAACACCAGCCAATAGTCATCATCAATTCCCAAGAAGACCAAGGATATGGACCTACATAAGGAGGGGAAAGACTATGTGATTATTTGAATAAGAATGGTCCCCATAGGCTCATATGTTTAAATACTTGGTTCCCCGCTCCCCATTGGTAGGATTAGGAGGTAGATGGGGCATGATCAAAAGACTCGTTCCATTCCCAGTGTCTGTTTCCCTCTCCCTCTAACTTTCAGATCCAGACGTAAGCTCTCAAGTCCTGCTGGTGGTGCACACCTTTAATCCCAGTACCCAGGAGGCAGGGGCAGATGAATCTCTGGGTTCAAAACCAGCCTGGTCTACATAGCAAGTTCTAGGACAGACAGGGCTACACAGAGAAACCCTGTCTTGACAACCAAACAAAACAAAAGAAACTGTAAGCTGAAATTAAATGTTTTCTTTCACAAGAGACTTTGCTGATGGTGCTTTATCACAGCAACACAGAAGAAACTAAGACAGACAGACTGACAAAAGAGCCAGGGGACCTCGTCAACCTATGTGGTAAGAGCTTCTAGAAAAACTGACCTTAGGATCCAATCCTGAGTCTTCTGAATTAAAAGGGATTATAGAGAAACAGATGATAAAAGTCAGAAAGATCTTTGAAAAACATTCGCCATGATCAAGTTTAATACCTTGAGACATGCCTGATGTCCCTAACATGTGACCAGATGCTGTGACCTTGGGCCATCGAGATGCAATGAGGTCGCCCACGGGACATACTGGGCACCATGCCTGACACATCTCTGGCCCTCCGTTGAGATCAACCTCAAAGTCCTCAGGAGGACTCTGCAGAACCCCCTGCCAGGTACCCTTTCCAAGAGCAACCCGCTCCCTCTGTCTTGGGAATGGATTAGGGAAGAGGCTCTTCATAGGCGGTCCTCAAATTCCTCAGCCAGGAGGGGATAAAAGAGTCCTTTAATTGGTACCACAAAGACTTTTCCAGAGAGAAAGAAATAGAACTGTTAAATGAAAGGCAGATTTCTCTGCAGGGGGGTGGGGCAGTCAGCTGGCCTGGAGTCAGAGCCCAGCTACTGAGCCATTTTCCAAGAGGGGAGCCAGGACAGAGGAAGAATCATACCCCACTCACGCTCACCAAATGTCCCGGTTCTGGCTGGCTAAGGCATGCTACATGAATGAATGGGAGGTGGTGTCAGCACCGCGGGACAGCAGTTCCACACGCAGCTTGGCACGGCCCACTTATTAGGATGGGGCCACATGGAAGACTCCAGACAGCAGGCAGACAGAGCTGCTGACTTGAAGATACCGTTCCAGATGATACCCGCCCCCAGAGCTCTGAGTGTATTGAAGGCCTTCAGTACTCCATGGTTAACAGCTCTATAGGAGCAGGTTCCTATTCGAAAATCAAATCAAAACAACAACAAAAAACAAACAAACAAACAAACAAACAAAACCCCACTGAGAGATCTCACAGCACACAGGGAGACCTCAGCTACACCACTGGCTGAAGGAAGAAATGGAGAACCTGAAGCCCATGCGTGGGTCTCAGGAAACCCAAGGGCCCTGGTAGAGTTAGGTGAGCATTTCCTCATCTACTTTGGCTTATATATTCACTTATGCATCTTTGGCGGTTACTCTAGCAAAATACCCCATGGCTGGTTTAATTTGTAAAGAAAAAAGTGGGGGTGGAGGTCCTCTTTAGCTCACAGTTCTGAAGATCCAAGAGTGTCAAGTCAGCTTCTGTTTGGTTCTGCTGCCTTTTGGCAGATGGCATCACAAGGACAAGATAGGACACAGAGCAGGAGAGGCCGGGCTGTTCTCAGAGCAGCCTGCATTTCATGGACCTAAGTCCCAGGAGCTATGTCAATTGTTCCACGATCGGCACTCCCTACTTGCTTTGCACCTGGAACACTTCTTTTCTTTTTCTTTTTAGTTCTGATATTTTGAGATGGTCTTCGTTCCTACATAGGCAGAAAATTTTAATCCCTGCCTTTGACCATTTAGTTCCTGGATAAAACACACAACACTTATATTTATAATAAGCTTTAAACAACAAAAGAACTGGGCAGATATCAGCCCTCTATGTATTAAAATCCATTTCCTATCAATTACCTCAAGTTATTCTTACTATGTTTCTGGGCTGCTCTTAACTCCAATTGACCAGCTCTTGGGGCCATGTTTTCTTGACTCCTAACCCATGGCGACTTTCTCTTTCTCCTTACCTTCTTCTCTCCCTCATGGTTGTCCTCCAACATCCCAAGCCTGGGAACCCTAAACCCTGCCTATGTCTCTTCTGCGCAGCTATTGGCTGTTGGCATCTTTATTCACCTATCAGAAATAACTTGGGGGTGGGGGTGGGGGACGGGAAGGTCACATATCTCACTTGGGTCTACATTCAGATTCTCTCTTGGGCAACCAGGTCTTGGGGACCCCGCACTTAGCACTTAAGAGTAAACCTCAGCAGGCTGGCCCCAAGCTTGCATATGCAGGAATTACAGCCATGTATCACCATCTCCAGCATCCTGTTTCTTAAAAGTTTCATCAATACAACATTGCCCATTGAGCGCCAAGCATCAAGTCTGTAAATCTTTGTGGACAATGTACATCTGAACTATAGGAGTTCAATTTCAGAGACATTATTTGTGGACAATGTACATCTAAACTATAGCAGTTGTTTTGGAGACGTTTGTGGGAGTGATTATGTCACTCATCAGAAACACTGCCTGGACCCTGTAGGTTTCAGCTGAGCAACACATGAAGCCCAAACTGCGTATGGAACAAGGCTCCCAACCTCTTCCAAACTCAGGTCACCTCTGCTCAGGCCTAGTGAAGGCAGACCTAAGCTAGATAGCCTGACCTCAGCGGAAGTCAGGCCCCCAGACATCAAACTCAGGAAGTTTTCTGAGATCGTGTTCTCATTTTGCAGATGGAGGTACTGCATCAAAATTCTGCCTGGGAGGCTGAGAGGCAGTTCTTCAGTTAATTGCACACACTGCTTTTGCAAGGGACCCAAGTTCAGTCCCCAGCATCCATATCAGATGGCTCACAATTGCCTACAACTTCCACACCAGGAGCGCCAGACACTCTCTTCTAACCTCTACAGGTAACTAGTCATGCATATACTCCACACTACACACACACACACACACACACACACACACACACACACTGAAAAAAAATATTCTTTAAATTCTACTTGGGACCTAATTTAAAAAAAATTGGTTCAAGCAAGAGTTATCAATTAATGTGTTGAGACCACACCTGGGGGTCCATTCCAGCTGCTACAGCAAAATTCCTCACACTGGGTTATCTGTAATCAACAAAGTTTATTCTCACAGCTCTGGAGACCAGACAGCCCAAGATCAATACACCCAGGAAATGAGGTGTCTATTGAAGGCTGGTTCCTGATAGACAGCACCTTCTTACTGAGACTTCAAATGATAGAAGAGCCAGAAAAGGCTAAGAAGCTCCTGCAAACCTCCTTTATAAAGCCTCTAGTCACACAGATAAGAGCAGAGCCTCCTGACCCACCCTCCTCCCGAAGGCCCCCACTTCTTAATACTACTATCCTGGAGATTAGATGCTGACCTGGATCCGGGAAGGACACAAACATTCAGACTACAGAAAACCATCCATTTAGGTAAACTTACCTTCACTGCAGAACTGAACAACTGAACAGTGGCAAAATAGAGCCACAGACTTCTTCTGATCCAACGGAAAGAAACAGAAATGGGAGGATCAGCCCATCCCTATCCTGACTGTATAACTTTCAGAGGGGCAACAAGACACTCTGTGTCTCCCCAAATGATGTAGTTCCATGCCCTTGGCATTGCTGGTCATTGACCTGGAGTCCGTCGAACCCCAGATTTGACTCATAGCTCACAAGACACGAAGGGAATTCAGAACAAGCTAAACAGGAGCAAAAGCAAGCATCCCATTAATCCACACTGTGGGATTTTCAGGATGACAGATCCACCCTCTTCTACCAACCACTGCAAAAGACACTAGGCAACAGGCCCCAGAGGTACACCGGCCCAACGGCCCTGGCCATGGCCTGCTGGTGATGAACCAGCTGAAGTCTACTGTTGAGACGAGAGAAACTTTAAATACGCATTAGGTATAAAAGGGCATTGGAAGTCATTGCTTATTCAGGTAGCTAACGTTCTTTGGTTTTGCTTACACAAGCAATAAAATAACTCCAGAATATTCACAGTTGCCTTGAGGGAATTCCAAGATGGCCCCATGACCCCAGTGCACAGCCTGATGCAATATTTGGATCTATACTGCTTCCCAAGAGCCCACATGTTAAAGGCTTGGTCCCCATAACACAGTCTGGAGATGTGTGAACCTTTAAGAGGAGGTGGGCCTCTTTAGAGGCTTTCAAGTCTAGATGTGCCTTTTCAGGGGACAGTAGGATTCCCACGCACTTCCTCCTCTTTCCACATGCCAGTCACAAGGCAGTGGCTTTGCTCTGTTCATGCTCACTGTCATGATGTCCCATCTCACCTCAGGCCAGAAAATACAAGGTCAGAGATCACAGACTGGAGCTCTCAAAACCGTGAGCCAAAATAAATTAGCTGGGCAGTGGTAGCACACGCCTTTAATCCCAGCACTTGGGAGGCAGAGGCAGGCGGATTTCTGAGTTCGAGGCCAGCCTGGTCTACAAAGTGAGTTCCAGGACAGTCAGGGCTATACAGAGAAACCCTGTCTTGGAAAATAATTATTTAATTAATTAATTGCGACTGGTAATTGTTAACAGCATTAAAATCAGCTGCCAAATGCACACCGATTCTGGATGTGATGACGTTACCCCAGCAACTAAGGCTTCTTCTTGTGGCAAAGGTAAAGGATTAGTGAAGATGTGACTAAGCCCCTATTCAGTTGAATCGGGTTGTTCTGGGTGGGCCTGACCTAATCTGACTAGCCCATTAAGAGATTACTGTCCACTAGGCTGCAGAGGGAAAGATGGGCGGCCTGAAGAAGCTGAAGGCCCAGCCTGTAATTGCTAAGAACTGAATCCTTTCACAACTTTGTTTGTTTGGGGGTTTTTTTGTTTTGTTTTTTTGGGTTTGTTTTTTTTTTTTGAGACAAGGTTTCTCTGTATAGCCCTGGCTGTCCTGGAACTCATTTTGTAGACCAGGCTGGCCTCGAACTCAGAAATCCGCCTGCCTCTGCCTCCAGAGTGCTGGATTAAAGGTGTGTGCCACCACGCCCAGCCACAATTTTGTTAATTTAGCAGAAGATCCACCCCTAGGTACTGCCAGCTCCCAATAATGACACAAAGACTTATTATTATTTATTGAGCTCAGGCCTTATAGCTTAGGCTAGTTCCCACCTAGGTCATATATCTTAATTAGCCCTTTTATTGTAATCTAATGTAATGTTCTGCAGTGTGGCCTATTACCTCTCCTTCAGTCCAGGCATTTGTTTCCTCTTCTGAGTCTGGCTGGCGGATCCCTCCTTCTGCCTGCCTGATTCTTTCCCAGATTTCCTAACTCTGCCTGGATCTCCAGGCCTGCTCTAGGCTATCAGCTCTTCATTAAACCAACCGTAAGGTGATGGAGAAGAATGTTTACAAACACGGAGACAGGTGATGTTTCATAAAAATAACAATGCAGTACTCAGCTCTCTGCTGGTACAGAAAGCAACATTTGAATAACACAAAGACAACCCTTACACACAGTTCTCAAGAAGATTATCCCAACACCTGGGCCTCTGATGACATCACATCCCCAGCGGACACCTTTATTTAAGTCTAGTGATACACCAAGACTACAAAAACTGTGACATTATAAAAGTGGGTATGGCTTTAAGCCACTACCTATTAACTTGAGAGTGGACAATCTGTGATGTTGCCATACCATGGGCTACAATTCAGCAGTGAAACAGCAGACAATCTTGTTGCTTATTTCATTCTGCAGCCATGACCAATTCTGACCAAAGCCACTCAGGGAGGAAGGACGTATTTGGGCTCATGATGAACAGGAGGGAGAAACGGGAGACAGGCAGAAGCCAGGGATTTACTTCCTCTGGCAGAGTCTCATCTGCCAAGGTTTTCAGAATCTCCAAGAATAGCACCACTAGCTGGGGAAAAACCCTTCGATGCAGGAGCCTTTGGTAGAACATTTCATATCCAAGCCATAGCACCTACAGGTACAGGGAACAACCCAGGAGAGTCTCGAAAACGTTATGTTGAATAGAAGAAGTCAGACACAAGAAGCTCGCAAGTTGGATTATAATTCTCTCTATCTCTCTCTCTCTGTGTGTGTGTGTGTGTCTGTCTATCTGTCTGTCTGTCTGTCTGTCTGTGTCTATCACTGTCTTCTCCTCTCGTGTGTGTGTGTGTGTGTGTGTGTGTGTGTGTCTGTCAGTCTCTCTGTATTTCTCTGTCTCTGTCTTTCTCTGTCTCTGTCACTCTCTGTCTCTCTGTCTCTGCCTCTTTTTCTGTGTCTCTCTCTCTTTGTTCTCTCTCTCTCTCTCTCTCTCTCTCTGTGTGTGTGTGTGTGTGTGTGTGCTTTTACACATGCACTCTCATGTCCCCCACCTGCATGTATGTACATGAGTTGTGTACAGGCAAACATGTCCTTGCATGTGCACATGGAGACCAGAGATCAACATTGGATGACTTCTAGAGCTTGATGGTTTAGCTTGGCTGTCTGGCCAGCAAAGTTCCAGCAATCCTCCTATCTCTACCCTCCCCTCAACAATGGAGTTCCAGGCATATGGCACCATACCAAGTTTTTACAAGGCTGCTGGGGATCTGAATCCGGGTCATTACATTTGAACAGCAAGCCCATCTCCCCTGCCCGTGTATTCTATGATTCCACATACATGATATTTAAAAATTGGCAAAACTCTGTGGTAATAGACAGGAAGTATGGCTGCTTGGGCTGGGGAAGGGACAGAATTCACTGCACAGACCTGTTGAGAAAAACATTTTATTTCTTCAGAGATATGAGGCTATGTGAATTTTACTCCTTTGTGAAGGCTCAAACTGTAGACATTTCATTATTAGCTACTGTTCAATTAAAAAAATAATACTAGGTCACCTCCACAGATTTAAAGGTCTAAGACAGTTCTGAATTGGAGATGAAAGAGCCATGGCTTCAGGGGACACCCCTCAGTGCACATGCACTTGCACGTGTGTATACACACACATGTGCATATTCACACGTGCTCGCACACACGCATGCACACATGCACACATGCAGGCTATGCCATTCTAAGCCGAACACACACCCCCATTGGCCTTTGTCTCATTTTTTGTGGAGAAGGCAGCTGCCTCCCGGCCCTCGGGTCACTGCTCTGTGTGTCTGCCTGTCAGGATAAGATGGCGAGGGCAGATGCAGCCAATTAGCTGGCCTTTCAAGTGGTCTCGTGGCCTCACATCTGGCTCCATCATCAACACCCAGCTTGAGCCAATAAAAAAGCCACATACAGTCACAAAGGGCTAATTTGATAGTCAATGTTATGACGACCTGGACATGAAGGTGTGGGAGTGGGACAGGGATATGGGTGGAGGCTGGGACAGGGGAGAGTACTGCTGACCATCTGATTCCACGTCAGCGGGGCAGAACGACCGACCAGGAGGCCATCTTTTTATTGTAGATGGCTTCTGCTCTGGTGGAAGCTAGATCCTGGTGGAATCTGTCCTAGACAGCTTGAATGTGTCCTGCTGATGCTGAGAGATGTCCCAGCAGCCCTGCCAGAGAGCACCAGATGCAGAGCCAACTTCACGGCAGACCTGCAGGTCTAGAAACTTCAAATCTCCACAGCAGTGCAGCCCCAGCAACGTGTAAGAGAGCAGAACCCATCCAAGATCTTGCTGGAGTAGAAAAAGATCTGCCCCTGGTGCTTGGCGAGGGAGGGACTCTGGAAACCTCCAGCTACGGCCCTCACTTTTCTGAAACACCACCATCCAATCAGACACTTCTTCAAGTTGAAAGGGTTTGAAGGTCTCTATTGTCCCATGCAAGTCCTGAGAGATGCATGCCTGTGTCTTGTCTTGGAGTCTGACATTTTCAAGACTTAGAAAAAGAAAGTCTAGGCAGAAGAAACAACTGAGGGGTGGGTCAGGAGGAGTATAACTCTCTGTGTGGTGACTGTCAGCCTCCCCTTCTGGGAAGGGTTAGGAAGGTTGGAAGCAGGGAGGTGAGCCTGCTTATCTCTGCACCTTGAGCTGAAGTTGCAAGCTGGCGGCCACAGAGTGGACTCAGCCCTCAGAAATGCTTGGTTTGCCTCTCAAGTATGTTTTCAGGGAATTGGGGCCAACGTTTAAAAACAGAGAGACTTTGAATCTTAAAAAGGCCAAATGCCTTGCTCCTTTTGGAAAATGGGAAGCTCTGGTGGCGTGGAGCCCACAGTCCCACTCGGTGACAATTATCAAGCTTCTCAGCCCCAAAATGGCTGGCAGGCTCCACTTTGCCTTCGTCTCCACACTCCTTGCTGTCTCCAGCAAGTTCACTCGGCTCATTCATTTTGTTTGCCTGATCTTTGCAGGGAATTGAGTTGGTGACTTTCATCCTGCTCAGGCTTGACTTCCATACTGGCCCGGCCTGGTTGGTCCTACTTGTATAGTGAATAGATGACCAGCCTCATGCCCTACACAGGGCTCAAGCATGAAGGTCCCCTTCCTTGGAAGGCGTGATGCAAAGGCTCCTTAGAAGGCAAAGTCGTGGGATTATTTTGCTAAACATAAAAACCCAAAGGCAGGAGAGACACGGATGTGTTTTTGCAAATTCCAGCAAATTAAAAAAATGTGTATGCAGAATTCAACTAGGGGCCTTGAGCTGGCTTTCATGATAGAATAAACTGTCAGCTGGACGAAGCAGCAGATTAACTTTTATGGGCAATGTTTTGGCCTGGGATGTTGCTCCTACGAGCTGGCTCTGTGTGTCTGTGACAAGATGGGCCGTTCCGGCCCTTATCTCCAGCCAGATGCGCCGCCTCGCCAGCAGTGGGCCAGGAATCGGGCTTTAAATGGCTCCGAAGCAAATGTCAAAACCGTTTGATCTGCTTTTAGAAAAGCACCTTTCAAGGCATTGGAGGATACTTGACACTTTGCAAAGAGATTAGAAAGTTTTCAGCTGAGTTAGAAAAAGGGGCCAGGCAGGTTTGGGTCCAGAGAAGCAAGAGGATGACTTCAGAAGTGCCCAGGACCTGTGTGTCAGAAGTCAGGGGTTTCACTTTTAAAGTAAAGAGCCAGAGCCAATCGTGGCCTCAGCCACCAGCCCCTGCCCGTGGCATTTGGAAAGTTCCCAGACTATCTTTCCTGGATGTACTATCTGGGAGAGATAGCCATGCTCAAGGTTGCAATAGAAGTAAGGGGCGGGGAGGTGGAGCCGAGGAGGTGGGGCCAAGGAGGTGGGGCCAGTAGTTCCTTGGCAGCAGCTAACAGTCAGCCTGGACAGCCCAGCACTGAGCCCACCAGCAGGTCTGGATGCCCCCGGAAGATACACAGAACTCAGGGCTGAGCCTGGGTCTACCACAGCAGAAGGACAAGGGCGGGCCACTGGACCCATGGTAACTGTGACACGCTGGAGTGTTTCTTGCAAACATTACCAGGAAGCCCAAGGCATCTAAAAACCATGAGATCTCTAGATCTCTTGCGGACCAGAATGCACCCACATACCACCCGCTGCCCATCCCACGATAAAGGGATTGCACCACCGTAGGGAATGGGGCTTTTAAAATGCAGACTAATTGTCACTTCCAGGCAAAATGACAATTACTGATAAAGAGGACCCTCCTAACACTGCATAAGGACCTTCTGAGGGTCGAGGCGGCCCCCGGAAGGATGCTACACACTGTCAGTAGCCACTAGGTCAGAGCCTACTATAAGGAATTGGAAATGTGCTTTCCATCCTTGCTTATAAAACCAAATGGGCTGTTTGACATTGGGCAAGCTCCTGAGGCCCAGCTTTCTCATCTATAAGACAGAATAAGCAATACATCACCATTCAGGATAGGGTAAGTTCTGCTGCTGTGACAAATAGCGCCAAAGGCTATTTGACAAAACAAAGGCTTCTTTCTTATATGGACTGCGGAATGAAAAAGGTCATTAAAGGGCTATGAGTCACTGTAGCAATTTCTACTCACAGTTCAGCCGGGAGATGTCCCCAGGACCCAGCCTACGTTCACTGAGTGACAGGGTTATACTCTGTGTTCTCTGTGTATTAGAAGCAGATCTGAATGAACATTAGTCAGGTCCTGTGTGTTCAGATTGCTGGCAACTCAAATGAACACCTTGACTAGACATCTTATTCCAAGATTCTGAGCCGAAACAGATGGAAGTGAGATCCTGATTCCAGAACACTGGGTGTGTGACCTTGGGGAAATCCCTGATCAAGGATACCCACCCTTACTATCTCTGTGCCATACAGCCTCTTTAGCCCAGAGCAACTTGGTAAGAAACATAATTAAAGAACATAAAAATGGGGGGAAAGGAATAATTTTCTGTCTATCCTTAGCACTATTTTATATGTAGAAAATTAAATTATACAAAATAAAACCTAGTAAAGCAGCCAGGCGTGGTGGCGCACACCTTTAATCCCAGCACTTGGGAGGCAGAGGCAGAGGCAGGTGGATTTCTGAGTTCGAGGCCAGCCTGGTCTACAGAGTGAGTTCCAGGACAGCCAGGGCTACACAGAGAAACCCTGTCTCGAAAAAAAAAAAAAAAAAAAAAAAAAAAAAAAAAAAAAAAAAAAAAAAAAAAAAAAAAAACCAACAACAACAACAACAAAAACCTAGTAAAGCTAATAAACTCAGTAAAGTTGTGAGATGTTATATCGTTACACAAAAAATCAGTGTTGCAGCCAGGTGTGGTGGCGCACGCCTTTAATCCCAGCACTCGGGAGGCAGAGGCAGGCGGATTTCTGAGTTCGAGGCCAGCCTGGTCTACAAAGTGAGTTCCAGGACAGCCAGGGCTATACAGAGAAACCCTGTCTGGTTAAAAAAAAAAATCAGTGTTGCACACAAGAAATAAATAATACCAAAAGATTAACAGACTAATTCCATTTATGATAGCAATTATCCTTCTGTGCTGTATCGTACCTGGCTTTTTTCCTATAGCCCCTACAGCAACTGACTTCTGAGAGCAACTGGCATTTGCTTAACATAGCTAGTAACAAGACTCTGGAGACACTCCCAGTCTGTTAGGTCTGAGATAGGTAGGTAGGTAGGTAGGTAGGTAGGTAGGTAGGTAGATAGACTCTGACAATGAGTACTTTGTTACTATATATGTAAGACACACTTGTACATAATCTGTTTGTAATGACTAATACTTTCCCCAAATTTTTAAGAGACTTAATTAAAGTTTTGATTACCAAAACTGATTTGATTGCCAAACTTATTCTACTGAACCAAGGTTACCAGATTCTGCTAAAGAAGTAGCTTGTAGGTCGTTAGTTCTCCTGTGCCATGTTGATTGTTACTGGCTCTGTGTTTAAGACACCCCTTCAACTATGCAAGCCTTCTGAAGAGAAATAGTTATTACTTTTCTGAAAAGTTTTATTACTCTTGTTAATTTTGTTTTTTGTAAAGCCTTGTAGCCAGCTGTTCTTACAAAGTCTTAGAGCTCTGTTAACATTCTACAAAGGCACAGATTCTGACAAAGAAAGACGAGCAATATTTTTGGAGATGTGAGGACGTTACCCACAGCGCAAACCAAATGGATTTCAAGTGTGCCTGACCTAACAGGAGTAATGGCACAGCACAGAAGGCAGAGGCAGGCAAATCTCAGAGTTTGAAGCTGGCCTACAGAGTGAGTTCCAAGTCAATCAGGGATATACAGTATATAAGTAAATATCACTTTTATTATTTATTTTATTTCCTCAGATAAAAGGATGAGATGAGAGCCATACCCCAAGTGTGCCATTACATGGCTTGGGCTAAGCCCAGAGCTTTTCTATCTCTGTACTAACTATCCATAGGCCTAGGCCTGGAAGTTTCTAGCCTCTGTACAATCTAATATTACAAACTGACTGATTCAAACTAGCTTCTCTCAACTTCTAACTGAATTGCTTTGCTTGGCCTCAAACTAACTCTGGCAATCTGTTCTGATCTTCTGGCTCCTTCTTATTCTTTGGCTCATTCTGTCTTCACTAGCAACCTGTGCCTATAAAACTGTCGCAGTAAAACCACCTTCTCTCTCCTGACTCACTCTGTGCTGCTCTTAAGTCTTCTCTCATTCCTGTCTGTTCTTGTGAGAGCTGGATGTATCTTCTTGGACTTATTCTGTCAAATATTTCTCTGACTTGTCATTTTGTCTGCCCCTCAATTAAACATCATTGTCAAACAAGGCTGCTTTCTTCTACAAACTAACCTTACCTTTATTGTTAGGGATTAAAGGTGTATGCTAAGGATGTTTCTATATTTTAGCCAGAAGGATTAAAGGTGTCATTCTAGCCAGATCACACAGTCGTAGAAGGTCTTTGGATGTGATCACTTGCAAAAGCATACATGTTGCTGGATTAAAATTCCTCTACAACATAATGAGCCCCCCCATGGGTTAAAATAAGGGGGGGGGAGATGCACTGTTGCTCAGTACTAAAGAACAGTTGCTGGTGTGTGTGTGTGTGTGTGTGTGTGTGTGTGTGTGTGTATGTGTGTGTTCCTAGTTCAGTCCTCAGTACCAACAAAATGAGAAGAATAAAATACTGAAATTTGACCCTTATCTTATATCATATATAAACCAGATTTCAAATGTTTGTTTAAGAATGAGAACTATGACACCATTTAAAGGAAATGCAGGAAAAAAATCTTCCTGACCTTAAGTTTGACAATGGTTTCTTAAATATGAAAATAAAAGAAAAATCAGATTAAACAGACTTCATCAAAACCAAACCCTGTGTGTATTGAAAGACATGATCAAAAGAGTGAAAGAAACCCACCAATGCCATAAAACCTTGGTGTCTCATAGGTCTGCGGAGAGATGACTATCTAGAACTGTATAAAGATTTTCTATAACAGTAAAACAATCAGGCCAAACAAGAACAAGGGGGCTTGAACAGATAGTTGTCCAAAGAAGACACAAAAATGGCCAATTGTGTAGTTTTTAGAGAAGGGTGAATCAAAATCACACAGACACCACTTGATGCCGATGGGGTGGGTGCATTCTAAAAAATGGAAGATAACAAGTGTTGGTATATGGATGTTGAGAAATCACCACCCTCAAAATTTGCTATTGGACATTTGGAAAACAGTTTTGGCAACTATTTAAAAGCTCAGAATTACTTTATGATCCAACAATTTCTATCCTAAATACCCAGCATTAAGGATCAAAAGCAGGGACTCAAGCAGTTATGCACATATGCACAGAACATATTTTTGGGAGTAGTGAAAGGCTAGAAACTCAGCCCAAAGGTGAGTCCATCACAGGTGACAAACCAAGTGTGATACTGCATTCATCCCTTATCCCCAGGGGCTGTGCTCCAGGCACTCGGGCATGCTTGATGGGGACAGTCCCAGTGCCTATTATAAAACTGTTTTTTCCTATGCACACATTCCTATGATGAAGTTTAACTTATTCTTCAGGCACAGTATGACAGGAACAGAAACTCACAAATTTGGGAAGTTATTTAAAATTTCAGAATTGTTTCTGATGTTTTCTTTCTGATATTTTCAGATCACAGTCGACCCCGGGGTCACTTAGACATCAAAGTGAATGTGGAATATGGTATATATGGGTGCTTTGTTCGTCCATAAAAGGAAATAAAGTACTGACATGTTAACACATGGACAAGCCTTGAAAACATTATGCTAAAGTGACAGATGCCAGGCACAAAAGTCGCATGCTGTGTGATACCATTTATAGGGGATATTTAAAATGTGTAAATCCACAGAGCACACACTAAAGAGGTCGTTGGTGTTGAGGAGAGTAGGGAATGATTGTTTCACAGGTGCATACGTTCAGTTGGGAAAGTGACCAAGCACCACACATGGACAATGGTGTTGGTGGCCCAGCACTGGAACAGGTCAAATGCTACTGCCCTGTCTGTTTTTAAATGTTTATATTATACTGGAGAGATGGCTCATTGGTTAAGGGCACTGGCTGTTCTTCCAAAGGACCCAGGTTCAATTCCCAGCACCCACAAGGCAGCTCACAACTATCTGTAATTCCAGGTCCAGGGAATCCAACACCTCCACACAGACAGACATGCAGGTAGAACACCAGTGCACATAAAAAATAAATTATTAAAAAACGTTTGTATATGTTATATGAATTCCACCTAAAACACAAAGCCTGGGAGGCAGATCTTGTCATCTCTGTTTATGGCTGAGAAATCTTATATCCCAGGAGACAAACATCTTGTTCAAAGTCACACCGGCCTCTCAGCAGCCAAGGTCAGGAATCACAGGTGTGGATCTGAGGAAGCCAAGTTCAGCCTCAGCCTCAGCCTCAGGAAGGGAGACGGCACTGCAGTGGGAAGAGCCAACTCTGAGCTCCAGCAGGTTCTTTCTTGTTTGGTTTTGTTTCATGAAGCTTTTCTAGGGCATCCTCACCTGCATGCCTTCTGTTTCTTGTGCACATGCCAGAGTGCTGAGTGAAATTTGTGAACCCAACCAAAAATCTGGTAACAACTCCCACAGGAGCTGTGAGCCACCAACACAGAGTGGATCATGTTCTGAGGCAAAGCCATAGCCCCAAACCTACCCACGCCTCCCTCAGATTACTGTCCCAGAGGAGCCACAAAGCCAGAACTTTATATCATAGACCATTTTTCTTCCCTACATCAGTCACTGCCCCTACGTTTTTGCCTTTTGTGACCAGACTATTAAGAGATTTTAAAGGTTTCTGTGAACACTGAAACAGTTTTTATTTTTAGAACAGAAGAGGAAAAAAGGGGGGGGAATTTTTCATAAATTTCTATCTTTTGTTAACAAAGTTGTATTATCCATATTTTTGCATGTTGATTGACTACATTTTGGTTGAACCACGTACGAGGAAACTGCAGGACCCAGGGAAATGGATCATTTGGTAAAAGCACTTGCTGTGCAAGGTTGATCACCTGAGTTCAGATTCCTAGAACCCATGTAAAAGCTGGATGCAGGGCTGGTGAGATGGCTCAGCGGGTAAGAGCACCCAACTGCTCTTCCGAAGGTGATAAGTTCAAATCCCAGCAACCACATGGTGGCTCACAACCATCCGTAACGAGATCTGACGCCCTCTTCTGGACTGTCTGAAGACAGCTTCAGTGTACTTACATATAATAAATGAAATAAATCTTAAAAAAAAAAAAAAAAAAAAAAGCTGGATGCAGCAGTGTTCGAGCACGACGCCAGCACCCTTGCACTGGGAGGGAAGGCGTGCACGAGAGAATCTCCGGCAAGCTTAGCCTGGATAGACTCCACAGCACAGCACCAAAAGCACGAGAGACCTCAAAACAAGAGGGAAGTTGGGAAATGACTCCCAAGAGTTATCCTCTGAGCACCAACACACACTGTGGCACCCACATGCACCCCAACACCATATACATATACACAAATGTTTAGATATCATGATAACTTCAACATGTCAAAAATTGAGCTATTTCCATTTCTGTTTTATATCTAATAAACCAACACTAACTCTTTATTGTTATTTGGTACTCTATCCATATTCAATTTCCATTTGGTTCCAAAACTACCTTTCATGGTGGATTTAACCAGAAACTAATCTGAGACTACATCTTACATGAGAGTATTGCCTCTCTCGTGGTTTCATCTCATTCCTCGGGCCTCTGTCCTTTACACCAGCCAGAACTGGTGCTAAGTTGACTGATTCTATGTCATCAGCAAGAAACCTCACAGGTATAGCATCGCATGAAAAGGCCCAGGTTCCCCACTACTGCTAATGCTAAAGTTGACTCTGGGCTCAGTTGGCCAAAGCTAGATATGCTGATATACAACCGTAGGTTTCCTTTGATGAGTGGACTATGGAACTAAGAACTTGACATTGTGCACAGGTGTAGTTCACAATCAGTCTTCTACCTGATATTCCCAACACCCACAATGATCCTGACCTGGGTCATATTTCCATAGATAAAAGCAGTTTCTGGTTGCCCCATCCCTTCATATAACAACGGGGGCTTCCTCCACTACTGGCCTACTCACCCCACAGAAAGGTAGATTCTAAAGAAAAAGCAGAACAAAAGCCAAAACATAGTTCTCTGGTCGGAAAACTATGACCAGAGCCAGAAGGTGGACTTGAACAGAGCTCAGTAAACTAACCCTACCAATGCCACTGAAGGGGAGAAGGCGCGGGCCCAGGTCCTTTGCTGATCAACTCCATCAGCTGAAGCTAAAGGCCTACCAGAGTGCTGTCAGTCAGTCAGTCAGTCAGTCAGTCAGTCAGTCAGTCAGTCAGTCCCTGCTGCTCCTCTCCCTGTGTTTTGCACAGTAGCTCATGACCCAAGTCTCTCGTCACTGGACAGTTTGGCCACTGTCGTTGGTTTGTGTTAGCCTGTTGTCTCCATTCGGGAGAATTCTGGTTTCTCCATACTGTGCCACCATACGACTTTGTCCAACTGTTCTTGTCAGGCTTGTTTCTTTTTTCTCTGTGCTGGGATTGACCCCTGAGCTGGGCACATGCTAAACACACGTTCTACCACTGGCCGTCACCCGGCTACTTCCTGATCAGCTCTGTGAGTTTTCACCCCTTGGGTTTGTTTGTTTTTGTTGTCCTGTTCTTTGAGATTTTTTTTTTTTTTGAGATACATTTTTCCTTTGTAGTGCTGGCTGCTCCTCCAACTGTCTCGGTGACTTTACGATACAGTTTTGGTTTGTTTGTTTGTTTGTTTTTCAAGACAGGGTTTCTCTGTGTAGCCCTGGCTGTCCTGGAACTCAGTTTGTAGACCAGGCTGGCCTCGAACTCAGAAATCCACCTGCCTCTGCCTCCCGAGTGCTGGGATTAAAGGCGTGCGCCACCACGCCCGGCTACGATACAGTCATAGGTTTAAAACTGTCCGGCGCTAAGCAGAGCAGCAGAGATGAATACAGCAGAACTGGGCATTTTAACAATATATCTGTAATCAGCAGCTATTCTTTTTTTATTGCTTTGTTTTCTAACTTTTAAAAACTTATTTCAAGACCTGCCATTGATGATATTTTTGAAGTTTTAAATTACAAGTTCATTTAAACCGGATTGTCTTCCTTTACAGGGTTAGCTATTTCCCACACTTTAATGACATGTGTCTTTGTATGTAAGTTGTTTTCGGGAAGAAAAGCAAGAGTCCCAGTGGTGACAAAGGTGTAGCCAGCTTCCTTACTGATCATTCCAGAAAACAGAACTAAGCACTTTAAATGTTATCCTAAAGCTGGAATGTGGAATAAAGAGGTGAGACGCTGTGGCATAAGCCACATCTCCAGTTCAGCATTCCTGGTGCCCAGGCCTTAACACCGCTCTCACCTGACATATCCACATGGCTGGACCCAGGCTATGATTTCTGTTGGAGAAATGTGGGTGAGCAAAGTGCTGAGACATTCATTCAACTCCCTTCTGCTCAGAGAGTAAAGTGACCGTCACATAAAAACAGTTCAAAATCGGGGCTTACTAAAGGGACCATGCATACCTGGAGAGGCTGGCCACAGCTTCCCGTGCTCCTCCTGAGTCTATCTAGCTCATGGACACAGGCCAGGGTGGCTCAGGGCATGTTTAGGCACTTTAACTGTAATGAAGGGCTTGGTGATCACAAAAACTAAGGTGTAAGCTGTCTGTCTATCTATCTATCTATCTATCTATCTATCTATCTATCTATCTATCTATCTATCTATCTACTGACCAATCTACCTACCTGCCTATCTACCTACTTGCCCAGATCCCTCTTTCTCTCTCTCCTTATCAGAATCCAGCTGGCTCAATGAAGTCCAGACTCCTTCCTGAGCAGTTTCCAGCCTGCTATCGGCATGAGCTGTTCTGCCATATTAGTTCACCATTTCCTTTTTTGTGTGTTTGGGTTTTTTGTATGAAACAAAAGCTCAGACTGTACTGGAACCCCTAAAATACTAGCCCTCCTTCAGGGAAGGAAGTCTTCTGGTGATCTGCTGGCAAGAGCCATGAAGGTAGGAGAAGAATAATCTTTCTTGCCTATGACTGCCCTTCAAGCCAGTCACCATGGCAACAAGAGCACCAGGGTCCCAGCAGCTCTCTGACCCAACCCTAGAATCTTTTTTTTTTATTTTATTCATTTTAGGTGTGTGTGTGTGTGTGTGTGTGTGTGTAAGAGAGAGAGAGACAGAGACAGAGAGAGACAGAGAGAGAAGAGACAGAGACAGAGAGAGACAGAGAGAGAAGAGACAGAGACAGAAACAGAGCAGTGTCCTCATAAGCCAAGAGAAGGTACTAACTCCCATGAGACTGGAATTATAGTTGGCTATGAACCATGTGGGTACTCACCTATAGGCCAATCTGACATAGGTATCTTCTCTAGAGGCGGCCTCATGCTGGGTGAACCTGCTTGAGTCACGTTGACAAAGAACTAGCCAAGCAGTAAGCCCATGTCACGTCACTTACCAGGACTTACACAAGCGCTCAAAGTGCTCAGCAGGAAGCAGAGGCAACCCCTCTCCTTGGAAGCTTTTAGATTTTTTTTTTGGAGGGGGAGGTCTAATAATTTCTCTGTTACTCTGAATGCCTTATTTTTGATTGATTTTGGAAGTAGAAGCCATCAGCCCTGATAGCTGACATCTCTTGGCGATCTGTTCCTGGCGCTTTTCTTTGGCTTCCTTTATATTCTCTTGGCCAAAGGTTCAGCATCGTCTTCAGCCTCCTCCTTTTTAATTTGGGGAACTACAATATAATGAAAACATTCCTCCTTCCATCTCCTTTCTCCAAATCCTCCCAAACACCACTTCCCACTCTCCTTCAAATTCATGAACTTTTTTTTTCACTAATTGTTACTGCATGTACATATCTACATACATATATATTCCTAAGTATAACCTGCTCAGACCATATGTGTTAGCACATTGTTTCTGCAGAGCAATTCACCACTGTTTGGGTTACAGGATGGGTGGAGTCGTGCAATGCTAAATCTTGGTGCTTTGGTCCTGGGCTTTTAACCTTCTTTGTTTTTGTTTTTGTTTTTGTTTTTGTTTGAGACAGGGTTTCTCTGTATAGCCATGGCTGTCCTGGAACTCACTCTGTAGATCAGGCTGGCTTCAACTCAGAAATCTGCCTGCCTCTGCCTCCCCAGTGCTGGGATTAAAGGCATGCGCCACCACGCCCGGCTTACCTTCTTTGTTTAAGGACTTTCTGACAACACACTGGCAAACATCTTCTTTAGAGACATTGAAAAGCTTCCAGATTCTCCGAGCTCTTTAAGGCCCCAACTGCCAATTTATCATTACAGGGATATCCCTTCCTCCTGTTTGTTTATTTATTATAACTACTAAATTCAGAACATTCAGATTTGGCATCCATGATGATCTATGAGCAGCTTTCCTCTCCAGTTCTCCTGGGTTTATAATGAGATTGACCCTTACTCAACTGCAGCTGTGCTCTGTGGTGTCTTGAAACCCCTTGCTTTGTGGGAAAACCTTGTTTGTGGTTCCCACCACCAATCCGGACCACACAAACCTTCTACCCTTCACCTACAGTAGGCTCAGCTGCTTCTGTAGCCATGAGCTGCCTCTGGTAGAAAGCACGAAGCTTGCGTTCAACATCCACGCCTGTGAGTTTCTGACAGCTGGTGGCTGGGAAATAGATATTCAGTTTCATCTTGACACAGTCAACTGCGTAGAAGTCACCACAAAAAAAAGCAATTTTTAAATTTTCTATTTTTTAAAGTATATGGGTGTTTTGCCTGCATGTACAGATGTGTACCATATGCATGCAGTGCCCAAGGAATCCAGAAGAGGGCACCAGATACAATGGAACGGGAACCAAAGTACAAGCAGTTAGTTGTGAGAGCCATTGGGTGCTGGGAATTGAACCCCACTCCTCTTGGAGAGCAGCCATTGGCTCTTCACAATGGAGCAGTCTCTCTCCTTGCTGTTTTGTTTGTCTTTTTTTTTTAATGTTATCAGTGGTTGGTTGAGTCTGGAACTCCTGAATAAAAAGGACCAGCTGACCCTTCCTATATATATATATATATATAAATGCATTCGCTAAGAAGTAAGTCATATGTACATCCTACCACAATCGAAAGCATACAGCCAGGGTGATGTAGCTGCATTGGTAGTGTTTGCCTAACATACAGGAAGCCAGGGGTTAGCACTATGTAAAAGCGGCTGTGGTGGTGAACGGCTACAGTTTCAGCACTCGGGAGGTAGAGGCAGGAGGATCAGAAGGTCATTATTGGGTGCATGGCACATTTGAAGTCAGCATAGGCTTAATGAGATCCTAATTCACACCTATGTTCAAAGCCACACTGCGTGTTTAAGGCTGCTCACCAACCGTGTCGGAGATCAGAGGAAGTAGCAAGGGGCGTGTAGAGGAAGCTGACAACTGGCAGTGACTGGCAACACACCAAACAGGTTCTAGTCTGTGCACCCGAGTTCCATAAGTTCTTCAACTTCAAGTATCTTCACCGCTGAGCTCAGTGTCAGAGTGCTTGCCTAGCATGGGGGGCGGGGGGAGCTGGGTTTGATCCCTAACATTGTAGAAAAATAAAATAAAGAAAAACATAAAGTTACATATGATTTTAACATGGCTAGTCAGGTAAAATTGACATGGCCCTAAATTCATTTTAAAATTAAAAAAAAAAATTCTTAACGAGAATTCTGGAATTCCAAGTCCAGCTGGGGGGGGGGGGGGTGTCCAGTCCAAGGCTGACACCACCGTGGCTAGTTTCATGCCTGGCCTCCTTTGGTTTCCTGTAGTCAGCAGCTCCATAGGTGTCCCTCCAGCTGCCAGCAATGCCGGCCTGGGGCTGGCACCATGGGCCCAGCCAAGCACCACAGGCTGGCTGCCTTATCATACCAGGCAGAAGAAACAGTGTGGGACCTGACACAGGCCCTCCCGTGGCCACAGCGGGGCAGCCGGATTTTTTTCCCTGACCATCTTTGAGTTGGGATCAGACACAGGGAAAGATTAAAACAAATATGAATTTAATCAAGGGATTCTGCTGTCCTGGGGTGGAAACAGGAGCCTGCTGACATAAAGAGGGACTGGAGCGCTGGGGAGCCAGAGCAGAATCAAAGCTGCTTGCTTACCACTAACAGCTCAGATGATCCATATCATAACAACAAAAAAGAAAAACAATTATTTATTCTTTTTGATGTTGCAGCTCAGCAGCAACTTGCTTTTTGAAGAGAGGCAAGGTCAGAACCAAGTTATTGTTTTCGCCTGAAACTTTGACAGGGACTCCGAGTTCTTCTGTGTGACTCTCGGACAAGAGATGAGAGAGACTGGCAGACGCGTTCCTTCCAGGCCGCGAAGCAGCTCTTTTATGCTCCCTCCTGACCTCTCTACCCCTGGCCATTTCTCTCTCCCTTCTCTTCCTCAAGGACCTAAGTGCACAAGGGCCACTGGGCAGAAGTTCTGTCTCCTCCCGCACTCAGGAGCAGAGAGAGTTCTCTAGATTCATAGCTATGTGAGGACGAGGGGGGAAGTCTGTTAGCCCTCTGATTTGCTCCTCAGACATTGATGATGCAGCCCAGGTGGGAGGGTCCATGCCTGGTGTGTAGCACAGCCACCATCAGTCATGGCCCTAACCTGCAAGCCTACTGTTCATAGGAAAGACACAATTAGTAATTCAGGCCCATCCCAGCATGCTCAGGCCACACCCAGGGCTTCAGCAGCACCTGCTGCCTACAAGTGACATTTAAGTACCAGGGGAGGAAGTATATTGGGACAGAGGGAAGAGCCTGCACAGAATTAAGGCCTGGAAGTAAGAGTGTTTTCAAAGATCTAGAAGTACTTTGATTATGCAAGTGGAAAGGGCTGTTTGAATGGGGAAAACCACTAGATCTTCTCTGGGCCCAGATCCTGCAGGCTCTTGTTGAGCCACAAGGAGTCTAGGTCCCTCTTCACAGCACAGAGAGCCACCGGTAAGGTCTCAGCAAGGAGCCACTTGACCAAGGTGCTTCCTGAAGTCTGCTAGAACCACAGTGTGCCAGCCCTGGAGGTGAGAGAGGACACCAGCAGAGACCAGAGAGGTGTCGGCGTGCCGGAATACTCTGTTCGTGCTGGAACAACACAGGATTCTGTGCCACTGGGCGAAAGCAGAGCAGAGGCCAGATCCTATCTCCACACCTGAGAGCAGCCATCCAGGAGAGGAACTAGCCAAGAATGGGAGGAACGGACCATCTCACAAGGGGATGTCCAGGGTTCAGGCTCAGGAGACAAGGAAGGGGTCAGATATGCAGATTGTCTCCGTTCTGCCTTTAGCACCTGCTTGCTGGCATTTGGACTTTTACATTCTGTGATCCTTCACAAAGCTATTAAAACTGATAAGTCCTTCATACTGTACCATACTTAAGGGGGTGGAGGATGGGCCATAAGCCACAAGTGGGACTTCTAGCACAGAAGCCAAAAGGGCTGTCATGCTATGGCCCAGATGGGTGCTTGTCTTAGTCCTTTTTCCCCCTGCCTCACCCCACCCCCATCCTTTTTTCGTGTTGCTTTAACAAAACGCCTGAGACTGGCAAAGTTATAAACCACAGAAGCTTATTGGCTCATAGCTCTGGTGGAGAGAGCTGGAAGGAGTTTGGAAAGAAGGTCTTGCCTGCTGCTGGCAACAATCCAAGGAGCCCATTCCTTCCCACTCTGGCCCAGCTTGCCAAGTTAGCCCCCAGGTCTCTTTCTCCGGCAAACACAGCCCTGGTCTAGACAGAAGAACTGTATCAGCCAATTACCAGCCCCTGGGAAAGAGCCTCGACCCGACATGTGGGGACGCAGCCAAGAGTCGTAGTCAGGCCCCTGGTCAGAACGGCACAGCCACACATCCCTTCCACTCTCTGTAAGTACGAAGCCCTGGATATGCTCACAGGTGCTTGGCTCAAGCACACTCTCTTTCTAACTGTCTTCCTCCCTCCAACTCCTTGCTTCCCGGGCTGTGCCAAAGCCAGCTAGTGCCAGTGCATGGGAGCCATCTCTGTGCAATGTGGACTGTCCCTAAAGACCCCTGTGCTGGAAGCTTGGTCTTAGTGTGGTGGTGTGGAGGTTTTGAGCTTTTAAGAAATGGAGCCTTCTTCTGGCCTCCACGGGTACCTTCACATACATGCCTGCACTCGCACGTATGCACACACACACACACACACACACACACACACACACACACACACAAACAAACAACAAAATTAATATATTTCTATTTAATGGGAAAACAGTCTGGGAAGATTAAGTCAGTCCTCTGTAAAGTTCTTGCCAAGATTACATGAGAAACTTGGCTCAACCTAATTAACAAAAATTAAAAGTAATTAATTAGCTACATTAAAAATTCTTGCTCAGAGTCAGCTCCTGGGTGTGACTAACCCGCCAGGGTGATGTCCCAGAGTCCAAGATCATCCTCACCCTAGTCTCCAGCCTCTTCCCACCAATCTGTCCCCTCGCCCTGATCCTTCCCCCCACATATTCCCAGCCCCAATCCACTTCCCAGCCAACCACCCTGCCTGGCACCTTTGGTGACAATCTTTTACTTATACCTGTCATGGAGACTCCATCCTCAGAAGGGATCAATGTTGGTCTGGTGGAACTCTAGCAAGTACAAAATGTTATTTAAGCGACTAGGCCTGATCTCTTGAGAGAAAATCCTCTTGGGAAGATAGCTCAGTCAGAAATTCAGCCAGAATGGGGCTTGCTGCTAGTCAAGTCCTCTGTACCAATCTTGGGATTTGTTCCTTTGTCCTAACAGTGGGGAAACAGCCACCATTGAAGCATCTAGTTATGAGGTTCTGATAGAGCCCACACTTACTGTAGAAATGGCTTCTCCCATAGGTCCAGTGACTATTAGCAAAATAGTCATCCTTTTGGATATTCGGATCTGCACATTTCTTTCTGCCACACCTCTCACTTTCCCATGAACACACGGCTGAGTGTACACAGCTTTTCAGGCTGTGGTTGTGACCTGAATGGCCTCATGAGTCTCAGGACCTTTAACACCAAACTACAGAAAACCTCAATTCAGAGACATTGCCACAGGCACCAGAACCTTTCAGTGAGAGGCCTGAGTCAAGAGTTCCAATAATGGAGCCGGGCGTGGTGGCACACGCCTTTAATCCCAGCACTCGGGAGGCAGAGGCAGGCGGATTTCTGAGTTCGAGGCCAGCCTGGTCTACAAAGTGAGTTCCAGGACAGCCAGGGCTATAAAGAGAAACCCTGTCTCGAAAAACCAAAAAAAAAAAAAAAAAAAAAAAGAGTTCCAATAGTGGCCTCAGGCCTTGGTCTCAACCTTTACTCTATTACTGCTTCCTTCTGTAGACTCTAATGTGCCTCATAGGGGCCCCAGAGGTCCCAGCCTCACTTCCTGTCAGCCCCAGGGCCACTGGAACATAGAATTCCTTTTCCCTAACTCATCTGACCAAAACAGCCAGCCTGGCTGCATGGTCCAAGTGGACACATGGCCAGCATTGCAACAGGCACTGAGCTGAAAGGGTGAATCCATAGTTAGCTCATTCTAGGGTCTTTGCAGGTGTGGATCAGTCGCATGCAAACAAGCTGTGAGGACTGAGGTGGGAGCAGGGAGTTCCTCAAGGAAAATGGAGTGATTTGTCCAAGAAGCAAGCTCAGCTAACATACAACAAACTCCTCTGGTGTCCGTCTGCATCCAAGACCACCATCCAATTCCATGCCACCATGATTACACCTGCCCTGAACTTCAGTCTCCCCACCTTAGGCATCTTCCAGGGATCCCTGAATGGATTGCAACTTCAAAAGAGAACAGAGCTATGCTGGAGAGACAGTTTGGAGGGCAAAGGTGCTTTCTGCACAGCGTGACCACCTAAATGTGGTCCTCAAAACCTCCAGAGAGATGGAAGTAGGGAACTGACTCCACAAAATTGTCCTCTGACCTCCACATACTCACTGTGACATACGTGTGCCCACTCACCCACACACGTCAGACACACACATAAACACAAACACACATGAAGCATAATGATAATAATAATAATAATAATAATGCCTCCATGGCACTCACTTCCAACCCATAAAATCCAAGGTAGAAGAAATTCAACAACCTCTTGCTCTGAGCCTATTGTAACTCACCTGCTCAAGTCTCCTTTCCATCACTCAGTGGACGAGCATCTCAGCTGTCACTCAGTGGACGAGCATCTCAGCTAGACAATACTAGGTGCTATTCTTCCCGCACAGCTTCAAGGCTCTCTCTCTGGAGGGCTTCTTAAGCCAGAGTTCCACCATTTGCTGGAGTGCTCACCTCTCATTATCTACTCCCCATACCAGAACCCAGCTCGGCACACTGACTACTTCCTCAGGAGCATTCCGTGCCACTGTGGCCATATCAACCACACTTTAGTCCAGCTGGTCCCATGGCTGATGACACTAGCCCATGATGCAGCTCGTCTGAGAGCGTGAGCTCCTAGGTAAGAGAGGACTGGAAATGTTGGAATCATGGGTGGGAGCACCCTCAGCCCACAAGCCAGTCTCCATAGATCAGGACCCCTTTGAACCACAAGAATCTCAATTTGAACCTCTTGATTGCCGTGGTGGTTTGAATACGCTTGGCCCAGGTAGTGGCAGTATTAGGAGGTGTGGCCTTGTTGGAGTGAGTGTGGCTTTGTTGGAGGAAGTGTGTCACTGTAGGGGTGGGATTTGAGACCTTCCTCCTAACCATGTGAAAGCCAGTCTTCTCCTAATGGCCTTCAGGTGAAGATGTAGAACTCTCAGATCTTCCTGCACCATGCCTACCTGGATGCTGCCATGTTCCTGCCTTGATGATAATGGACTGAACCTCTGAACCTGTAAGCCAGCCTCAATTAAATGTTGTCATTATAAGAGTTGTCTTGGTCATGGTGTTTGTTCACAGCAGTAAAACCCTAAGACAATTGCAAAGGTGTTTGGATCTGTCAAAGGTGTGAACAGAGCTGCCTCTTCAATTATTCTTTCTTCCCCTTCTTCCTCCATCTTATATCTGCTTTTTCTTTTTTCTTTTTTTTTTTTTTTTTTTTTTTTTTTTTTTTTTTTTTTGTCAAAGAGTTTTATTTGCTCCTGGTGCCAAAACTTCCTTACAAAGATGAAGAAGGTAGCATCTCACTTGTGTAGACTAAACAGGCCTTGAACCCCCACTGCTCCTAGCTCTGCACTGAGCACTGGGGTGACAGGCATGCACCTCCACACCAGCTTGGAAGTGTATTTTCTCTAGTACTGTGGGACCAAAATTCAGGGAGGATTCATTTAGCATCACTGGCCACAGATCTTCCTGAGCCAATTACTGTGGATTGAGGAACAGGGTCACATGGCCACAGCAGGATCAGCCCCACATCAGAACTGCAGGAAGGCCACAAAACAGGGGTGTGTTGCTAAAGGACAAAAAAGAAGGAGAATGAAAGAGCCATTACCACAGGACCCTCCTGACACTTAAGCCTGACCTGGGGCTGTCATCTCTGGTGGCTCGTGAGCCCTGTTCTGGATGACATTGCAGACTGAGAGCTTCCCAATCAAAGCAGCTTTGGTTGTTGGGCTCCTGTGTTCTGGGCACTGCTGTGGAACTCGTTCAGTCTCATGACAGCCCTTAAGGTGAGTGCAATTATTGGTCCCTTTCTGTGGATGAGGAAAACGAGGAACACAGGAAGGGTAATTCATGTCTTCAAAGTTCCCAGATAAGAGTCTGAGGAGCCAAGATTCAAGTCCCAGGAAACATCGTCAGTACCTGAGCCTCCCCTACTGCACAGTACTGCCTGCAGGGACTGCTTGATCAGACCTATGTGCCCCATACAGGCAGCCAAGTGGTGGCAGTCTGCCTCCCCACATGGTTACAATCTCCAACCTGAGGTACCACACACACACACACACACACACACACACACACACACACACACTGATACAGCTCAGAGTCCCGACAAACTGGCTAGGACACCCAGCTCTGTCCTCTGCCCCAAGGTAAGGCACCCGATACAAATCCAGCCTTCTCCCCTGAGCTGACCTCAGCTCCTCTGTCACTTGGGGTCCTCTACTTCTCAGCACCTCAGCACCTCACTCAGTCACTGAAGAAGCATCTGAAGAGTTGGATGGTGGGGAAGAGGCAATGGGCCTATGATCAGGGCACCTTGTAAAGTGGCGGGTGGGGGAAGGGGCCAGTTCTACCTCTCCCACTGGATACAGACTTTACACAAAGCTCCCAATCCCAGTATCCGCATCCTCCAGTACATTTCTCACTTGTCCCTGCACAGCTGCGTGACCTTGACGAGCCCTTTCCCAGGCGGAGCCTCAGTCTAAGTATCCATGCTACAGCCCTGTGGGGAGGCAATCCTGGGATTAAGTATTCCTCACCAACTTCCAGGCCAGCAGTGCCCTGACAAGGATGCTCAGGGGCTGGTCCTGTTCACCTGACTTCCCCAGGAGGTCCTCATCCTGTCCAGTTTCGTCTCTCCTGCCTGCCGACTCATCAAAACTTAGCTTTCTGGTCCCCTCAAGTCCTGCCATGTTGGCTTTAAGACATTACTGTATCAGAGGCTGGAGAGAGAGTTCAGCAGTTAAAAGCATAGGCTGCTCTTGCTGAGGACCTGGGCTTAATTCTTAGCTTCCACAAGATGGCTCAAAATCATAGTAACTCCAACCCCATGGGATTGACACCCCCTTCTGGTCTCTTCCAGGTACTGCATATACATGGTGTACAGACATATATATACACAGGCAAAACATTTGTACATGTTAAATGAATAATTAAAATCTCAAAACAAAGCAACAAAACAAACAAACAACAGAAATATCACATAATCCAGATAGACAGTAACTAAAACGAATGGCTTTTCTCCTCTTCTATCCCTTCCCAAGAACAAGAGGGAGGGCTGGCGTTGCAGGACTGACAGTTCTGCCCAGGGACTCTACACAAGGGCCTTGAAACCTTAAAGGCAGCAGAAACGAGAGACATCCGCATTGGGCTCACCTGTGACAGGGTATTGGCAGTCCCCAGGGAGCACGTGGGCCCCTTATGTGGCAGAGCAGCACAAGGCACATTATTCCTAGCCTGCATCCAATGTCAGTCACGTTGCCTGGTACCCCACCCTGTTCCCGAAAACCAAAGGCGCCCCTTCCAGAGAAAAAAGGAGACAGCTTCTTCATTAATAGCGCTGGCGGCAAGGTAAGGCCGGCCGCCCGCCCCAAGCCCGCGCCCCTAATTATGCCACGCGCCTTTCATCCCCACGCACACACGCGGAAAGTTTATTGTTGTATTTCGGCCTTTCTTCAGTCTCCTCTGCCTTTCATGCGAGGGAAGGGTGCTGAGGGGTCAAAGCTTCCTCCCCCGGCGCCTCTCCCTGCTTCAGTCCTTTAGAAAAACACCCAAAGCCATAATTTGTCTTAGAATTTCTTTTGAAACAGCTACAAGAAAGACTAACGACTGCTCTTTTCCCTCTGTTTCTGATTCCAGCCATCCCTTTATCTGGCTTTCATTAGAGCCTGGGCCGCGCCTCTTTTGTGGGAGAGACTTGAGGGAGCCGAGGCAGTTTCCCGCCGCTGTGATGTTGCTAAAGATTAAAAAGGAGCTTTGAAGCTGCACCAGCTCTGCCTGCGCCCCCTCGGAACAGGACCTCAGAAAGACCCGCGCCATCTGGCAAACCTGACATAAAGACAAAATAAAGTGATTGAAACAGTCTCTTCAAAGCCACAATGGCAGATTTGTTGATTTGGGCGTTATCTTTCATGCGAGGCCCTCAGAAGTCACCAGAACACCTAGATAACCTCAGGCAGGCCTGACTGGAGTGGATAGAGCCTTGCAGGCTGAAGCTTGCCGAGAGAGAGAGAACTGGCTGGAGCTGGTGGGGGCTGAGAGAAGGACTGATGGCCTCTGGAGGTGGCTTTGGGTCACCCAACAACTGAATGTAGAGGCTTCAATCACTGGGAGTCTGCCTCACCTGTGTGTTCCCGTGTTCCCTCAGGCAGAGCCCAGGATGATGGCGGAAGTAGAGCCCCGGCAGGAAGCTGATACAGGGATGCCTGTGGCGAGTGGCAAGAGATGGAAAGGCCTTACCCTGGTTGCAGGTGACAGTCTGTTAGCCGGGCTATAGATAGCACTGTTGTCAGTGACGATCCTGGCTGGGCAGGTGCTTCCAGGCTAGTTCCCATCAGACAGTCCCTCTCAGCCAACTGAGCCCAGCAAAGATTCTGCCAAGGTACTACTGAGCTCTAATAACACCCACCATGGCTGGAATTTGACTCACTGTGTGCATGAGCCTGGGCTCCTTCAGTGGAGAATTTGCTGTCCTGATCTGAGCTTACATTCTGTTAGGTGGCAGTGTTGAGCCTACAAGCTTCCAGTCTTGAACCAATCATGTTCTGTTGAGCAAGTGGGGTGGCGTATACCTGTGAGCCCAGTGCTTCAGGGGTGGAATTAGAAGAATCAAGAGTTCAAGGTCCCTCCCAGCTACACAGCAATCCTGGACTACAAAAGACAGGGTCTCAAAAAACAAATGAACAAACTGCCTTGGACAGCAGTCTGGAGAGGGCAACACAAACACCAACTGAGTAGACAGAGCTTCAGCCCAGGGGCTTGGGGTGACCACCCACATTCCCACCGCCCATGCAACTTCTCCTAGTAAGAAGATGCACGGGCTGGAATGGGAAGAAAGGGGGCTCAGTGAGCACTATTAAGGGGCTCAAGTGGAGTCTGGGGAGCAGAACAGCTGACCCTCCATTTCTGCCACCCGACTACCTTGACTAATTCAGCTTCGTCTCCACACAAGGCACCCAATTCAACCTCTGCCTTTATTTTAAGGCCTTTCTAACCAAACACATGCACAACTTAAAAGGTAGGATGTCTGGAGGCCTCCAGTCCTTCCTCCTGATCCCCTTAAACCTAGGGTTCGAATCAGGCTGACGAACTGGATAAGAAATGAATTGCAGTCTGCCGAGTTTCAGCAAAATTGTCAATTCATGAAATCTGACCACTGCTCAACCTCCAAAGATCTACTGAAGCCCTACTGTACACATCCACACAAACAAAAGTGATGCCTAGCTGTCCTCAAATTCCAGGCACAGAAAAGACACCCAGAGCCCATCAGCGGGAGGCATGACAAGCCACTTCTGCTTTCAGAGCAGGGGCAAGGGTCCTATCCCACACATGGGCCCTCCAGACAACTTGCCTGCCCTGGCCAGATGTACTGCCAGTATCAGCCCTCCCCACTCCCTTGTCTATTTCAGAGGAAGCTCTCATCCCAGGTGGCCCACACCACCCTTCCTTTCTCTCAGAAACACAGCTGGTTTGGCATGGGGTGGCGGGAGGGGCTCACAACAGATTTCCTGGCGTGAGATTAGGGTTCTATCTGTTTCCTCCCAGAGTGAGAAGAGAGTCTTCTCCCCTGAGATGGCTGCAGGGCTGAGTACACAGGCAGAGGCGGCTCCCAGCCCACCAGTTCCTGCAGGGAACCTTCCAACTCTGTCATTCACCCTCCTTTGCTGGTTTCCATACCTTCATTGTCTGACAGACTTCTATTCATCCTTTAAAACCCATCGATGATGACACTCTTCCGAAGCCTTTCTGAGCCCCTGTCACCCTTGGCTCACATGTCACATCTCCATCTCTTTTGGGTGCCTCTGAAATAAAAACTATAATATTTTTCCAGAAAAAAAAAGAAAGTATGCATGTCTGAAGTCAAAAAGGCTTAGACCAAACGTCAGCTTCCCTATCCATCAGCTGTGACATTTGGGCAGGTCACTTTGCCCCCATCTGATCCTCCTTTGTGAGTGGAAAAACATAAAATGCATCCTCCTGGCTTGTTTTGAAGATTCAGTAAGGTAATGTGGGTCAGGGGGATGACACAGTGGGCAGAGACCTCGAAGAGGACCTGGGGGTCAGTTTCCACCAACTCACATTGTGGCTCATAACCACCTATGAACGCTGGTTACAGAAGATTCAATGCCCATTTCTGGCTTCATCAAGCTCTGGGTACCCAGATGTACATGTAGATAAAACATTCATGCATGTCAATAAAATAAAAGCAGTGTATGTGAAAAAAGCCTAAAATGGTTACTAACACATAGTAGGTCTCCAGGGATATTAACTCCACTCCTTCCTTGATAGAATATGAATCCCTTAATAACAGGGCCAGGTGCAGTGACGATTTTGGAAGTTCAGTTTCTAAAAAAAAAAAAAGCACAGAGAAGTATTATAAGAATATGCTTTCATTTTAATCCCAGGTGTGGGCTATGTGGCTGCTTCAGGTTGTCCACAGCAGCTGACTATGATTTGATTCGTGCTCTGGCAGGGGCATGATTTCACTGGCAGCAGATAGTTTCTGTGATTGTGTGACCTCTGGAATTCTGGGGACTTTTCAGAGGGTCTATAAGTGCTAGGGCCCTGAGAGACAGAGTACGTTGTTGGTTGGTTACTGTTGGTTGTTGTTACCATGGTTTCTTAAGCCATGGTTGTACACAAAGAAGAAAGAAGAAATTAAATATCCTGGCTGTGAAGATCAAACTTATCCCAAAGAACTCGATGCCCCAAATTGGCAGCAAGTAGTTTAATGATAACATCACCTCTTTCCCTTCTATCTTGTTTTCTCTCCTATCTAGTGTTAGGGGGTTGAAATGGTAAAAGAAAAGGGGGTATAAAAGGGTAAAAGAGAAAAGATCTCACAAAATGTCAAACACTGGCTGCACCCAGGTCTTCATTCACTCACACAGTCACTTCATCAGTGGTCCATCAGCCTGAGCTCTTCCTGAGCGCTGAGGTCTGAGCTCTTAGTCATGACTGGGTTACATAGCAGGTCACAGTACAGACTGTACCCCCGTGCCCAACCATCCCTTAGCTGGTTCCTTTTCATACCACCCCAGCACCTGCTGTGACTGGCACTGTCCCCACGTCCCCATGCTTCCCAAGAAGCTTGGCAAACGTCTTTCTTTGCACTCCCTGGTGGTGTATCTGACCAGAGCAAAATGTGACAAGAGAGACAAGTTGTCTCCAGGGCCTGGGACGAGGACCTGCTTTGAAAGATGATGACCTATCTTGGCATCCCACAGAGTATGCTATCTTTTAGGCATTTTTTTTCCTGTGGCTAACATCTGAGGACAGATAGATGCTATAGTTTTCTTTGTGGAAGCACACCAGTGTACACAGATGAACCTTCCCCTCCCCCAGGATGGTCAGCAAACTTCTCCCTGAGCTAAATATCTGTCTTTCAGTTTGCATTGCTGTTACAAAATGTCTGAGTGAAAAGCCTGGAGCAGGGGTTGGGGCGGACACATTTGTTTTGCTTAGTTTCAGAAGTTTCAGTTTATGGTTGGCTCCATGGATTTTGGCTAAGTAGAGTATCCCAGCAGAAGGCTATTGTGGGCAACTATGCCTCTAATGGCTCATAGGAGGCAGAGAACAAGAGAAGAACCAGGACAAAGCACACTCTTCAGAGAGTCTTCAGTGACCACTTCCTCCAGCCAGGCTACATCTGCCAATTAGCTATGCACTATTCCATGGAATGGCCATTGAGAATATTCTCACAACCCAGACATCTGTCAGCATCAGCAGCAACTGGGGACCAAGCCTTTAACGATAAGTCTTCGGGGAGGACACTTTATAGTCAATCTAAAACAGCATCCTTCGGGAACAAGAGTGTTCATCCCTCTCTTGAGAAGACAGAGAGGGACCACTATCCACTCTTTGAGGCTCCTGATCTGGTTCAGACAATGCTCCATCCACCCCTGGGGAGTATTTAACCGTGATGGAAGAGACAGGCACATCATTCTCAATTTTGAAACCTGACAATCATGGAACCGGGACTGCAGCACAAGAACAGAGTATTTGTCTGCTGTGCTATGCCCAGTACAACATTTCAAAGATGAACCAAGGGTTCTTGCTTTGATTAAACCCAAAGCTGAAATGCTTTTAATTTTAAAAAGAAAAAGAGAAAGAGGAAGGAAGGAAGGAAGGAAGGAAGGAAGGAAGGAAGGAAGGAAGGAAGAGAGGGAGGCAGGGAGGAAGGGAGGAAGAGAGGAAGGGAGGCAGGGAGGAAGGGAGGCAGGGAGGAAGGGAGGAAGGCAGGGAGGAAGAAAACTCTGATTTGCTGGAAGTGTCCCATTTTCCAGATTAGAGGAAGTTGCAGTCTGAAAACAGCTTCATCCCCGCTAGTGCTAACTTGTGGCCTGGTGGGGACAACATAGCTCAGGAGTTCTCACTATGGGGTAGAACTGCTCCTATCAGAGGAGGACACTCCCCCTGATGATGGAGGTAGCCTGTACTCAGAGATAACTTGACACAGTCAGGTAAACATGTATGGGGGAAAGAAATCCATCCCTCATCCCCCATCCCTCATCCCTCTGAGAAGCTGGGTGTACAGCATCTATGTGAGCTCAGAGAGATAGACCACCCTAATCCACACTGGAACACAGGTGACCCAGGATCACGCTCCCCTGCTCCCCTCGGGCTCCCGGCCAAGTCCTCTCTAACTAGAGAATCAAGCCGAGGGAGCTGGCCTGGAGCCCCATCCCTGGCATCTCATGCCAGCCTAGCCAGGGGAGGCTTTCTCACGATCGGGGACATCTGGGCTGGCAGGGCTCCCAGAGGCCACCGACATGAAAAGCAAGGGCCTTGGCGGAAACACCATCTGCACATCATAAAGCCGCTGGTGGTTCCCAGGGGCTGCCTCCAGCTGCGCTGGGCTGCCTGGATACAAGGGAGGAGGGGATGCAGGGTGAGAACTGGATGACTGCAGTGGAGCAAGAGGGACCTCTCTCCCACCTGGCGTCCTAGCACATTAACAGTCAAATGCACCAGGCTTGTCTCTCTTTGGCCACAGGGGTCACATGGGGGTGTGTCCCTGTCCAAGAAGGTGATTTGGTCATGCCAGGCAGCGAGCAGCAGTGACTAGGCACTCTGTTCTAGATTGCACTTCTTGATCCAATTCCTAAACCGTTCCTGGGATAACTGATTGACGTCTTCAGGGTTCACGCATGGGCGGATGGTAAATCAGATGACTCAGGCTTGCCGTGAGGACCAGAACATTGGTTATTTATTACTCCCTGGAACTTCATTACCAAAGAGGTCACGTGGTTGTGAAGGCACACTCCATCACTGCTGATTCTTGTCCCTTGCTGTCACCTTTCCCACCCTGAAGCTGCCGGCAGGCTGGCTCACAGAGCTCTCATCTGTAACAAAGAATGGGAAGTAGAGAGGAGAGATGTTGAGCCTGTCTCACTGGACCAGTTGCCCCAAAGACCAAGACCACAGCTGATTGGACAGGAGCTTGGGCCTGACTCAAGGGGCATTCCCCTATTGGCAGCTGAGCAGAGCCCATCAGGTCAGAGCCTGGGGTCAGAGCACGTGAACTGATGGTTCTGTTGGGTCCTGAAAGAGCAGAGAGGCGGGACTGACAGAGAGGAGGATGGTACGAGCTCATAAAAAGAGGAGAAGGAAAGGCGGCCCCCATTCCTCTTTGGGTTCCCACGTGAATTCTCTGTAGACAAGGCTGTACCTGAGAAACCAGTCTTGCCAAGAAGCACAAACCCAAACACATGTCCCTTATATCATCCACGGCCAATCGCACTTACATAGATGAACTCTTTCAATTCCTTTATATCCCATACCACGGCAGGACGACTTCCAAAAAGAGAGAACCCCAAGGGAGACTGAGTAGCGTGAGGCTCAGAAGCCCAGAACACGCTGTGCAGCTGTGGACAATGGGATTTCTGGAGGGGTAGGGGCGGCTGGCTATAGAAGAAAAAGTGCTGGTGTGTAGCAGGATCCCACGAGGCTTCTCCTAAAGCAGGAGAACAGAGGTGTGTGGTCCTTGGCGTTCATCAAAATCCTGTCACCTGCCACCTCTGGGCTCTGCTCGCCCCAGCCTGGCTCTATCCCCGAAAAGTGTTTAACTCCTGACAGCTAAAGAGAGAGAGAGAGAGATAAGGGTAAATCACATAACCACAGACAACAAAAGGGGTCCCATGTCTTTGTCGGGGCTCCCATTTGGAAGTCCTGAGACAAGGACCTGAACACAAGCATCCCCCCTGGGAAATGGAAACACATGGAGAATGAAGACACATGGGCCAGAGAGGATCTGGCACCAACGAGGGGTGGTATAGACTCTAGACTCTCTGTGGATGCAGAGAGCCTAACCCCACAAAGGATCTGGGAGGCCTAGAGAGAACATGCATCTCAGAGGAATTCAGGTGCTCCCTCGCCAGCCTCTGCTGCTCTTTAATTGAGGGGAATCCCAGGGCCTGGACTAAGAACTCAGGCTTTCAACCCAAGCATCCTCTCTTCTGCTGCTCCCCTGGCTGCTCCCTAGTTGCACACACGGAGAGAACAGGTTCCAGCTGCCTGAGGGCACCCTCGGGCAGAGACCAAGGATGAGCAGCTGGAAATGGAGTCAGCATGAATGCAAACAGAAGGTGTCAAGGGGGTCGGGGCTGGGCAGCATCAGCATCTGCCACACAGCAGAACCTCATCCTATCTGTTCAGCCCTGGGCTAATTCATCACCACCGAGGCCAGAGGATGTGATATACGTGGGCTGAATTGTTCAGGGAGCAGGATAGGAGAGCAAGATGACGGGAGGATGGGATGGACCAGGTGTGGTCCCGCAAGCCCACCCTGCAACAGGGAGTGGGTGGGCGGCTCCAGAAAGAAGAAGACATACAATGGCCACTTGTTAGCCACAGGCTTCTAAGTTAACCTCCGGTGGGAAGATTGAGTTTGATTGACAAGAACACTCGCAGGGCTGGGTCTGTAGCTGAGTGGTGGAGCATCTGTCTAGGATTTGCATTGGGGAAGCCCTGGATTGGAACCCCAGCACAGCAAAAAAGAAATCAGATCCCGTCAACCAAACCCTTTGGCTGGCACTTGTCCTCATCAGAATTAGAAGGCATTGTCAGGGCTTCTCAACCTTCCTAACGCTGCAGCCTTTAATACAGTCCCTCATGTTGTGGTGACCGCCAGTCATAAAGCTATTTTTGTTGCCTCTTTATAACTGTGATTTTGCTACTGTTATGAATCATAATGTAAATATCTCTGTTTCCCGATGGTCTTAAGCGACCTCTATTAAAAAAAAAAAAAGTCATATGATCCTCCCAAAGGGGTCGAGACCCATTGGTTGAAAATTGCCTCATTAAATCTTAACATTGTGCCAGGATCTGAAGGCACAGAGAAAAAAGGTACTATTTCTGTCGTCTGGAAGACGGCAGTGGCATGCACTCTGGAACTCTTTCAGGGTGGGCTTGCGGGAACACACCTGGTCCATCGCATCCTCCCGTCATCTTGCTCTCCTATACTGCTCCCTGAGCAGTTCAACCCACGTATATCACATATATGTTACTGATACATAGTCCTGACAAGATTTTTGATTCTCTTCTGCCCAATCTGTCGGTGAGATCCTGCTGATTACAAAATGAACCGCCCCCCCAAAAAAAAGATAAGTTTCCAATGAAATTCTTTTACACTGTGGAATATAAAATTCATCCTAATTTTTGAGTTATAAAATGAAAAAAAAACAAGTTGTATTTTAGAACATATGGATTATGGCTGTACTATTATAGTTTATTTAAAAATCTCCATAGGCACCATTGCATTTGCTGTTCAATGCAAACTTGCTGGAAGTTATATTACACTGCCCGTGTGTCATTCCACACAGTCACATCAGTAACCTGAGGACACTAAGCTCTTTGATGGACAGAGTGGAACTCAAAGTCACAGAGCCACTACCTTACTGTATACCTCTGGCTAGCTCCGCTCTCTCTTCATCCCTTTTAACCAACTCTCAACTCTTTCACATCTGCCCTTCTTCCAGTCACAAACAAGAAGCCCACCTAGTACCCTGCTCTCTGCTCCTACATGCCATGGGCTCACACTTGAGAGATTTCTGTTCCCTGGCAATCTCTCACTTCCAGGAAAGCCCATCTTCATTTTTAACCACAAGTTTGTACAAGTGTCTCCTTTACTTCCACCTCCTCTCAAGGTAGAGATGACTCAGGAGTCATCCTTAGAGATTTGTGAGGGGCTAAGCACACAGTCCTGGCAGTATAGTAACTTCCTCACATATCCGCTAACCAATCCCAAGCTGAGAGAGCTGAGAATCCACCCCTGAGCACCTGCATAGATGCATGCATGGGTGTGTGCGTGCCTGTGTAGACTCATGCATGTATGTGTGTGTGCATATGTATGCACATGTGTAACTGGTAGCTGAACCCTGTTTCATATGTGCTAGTCAAGTGTGCTCTCTATTGAGCTCTCTACCAGACCCTCTTTTTTTACCGTATTAAAGAGATTTTATCATTTATTTTTGTTATGCAGTGTGTGGGGATGTATATGCATGTGAGTCCAGTTGCCCACAGAGACTAGAAGATCAGATTCCCTGAAGAGCTACAGATGATTGTGAACTGTCCAACGTGGATGTTGGGAAGTGAGCTGCAGTCCTCTGCAAAAGCAGCAAGCATTCTTGCTTGCCATCTCACCAGCCCCTTCCTTTTTTGAGAGGGAGGGTACTTTTTGGATTTTTAAAACAAGGTCTCACTCTGTAACTCTGGCTGGCCTGGAACTCACTTTGTATCCCAGGCTGGCTTTGAACTCACAAAGATTCCACCACCTTCCTCTCCCAGGTGCTGGGATTAAAGGCATACACCACCACACCTGGCTACTTTATATTTTGAGACAAGGTCTCACTACATTGCTCAGTCTGGCCTTGAAGTCACTCTGTAGCCAGTCTGGCCTTGAATTTCCTGCCCCAGCCTCCCTGGTACTGTACCACCAACCCTCCCTAAAGTGTCAATCATTTTGAACAAGGGACGTGTGCTTCTATTTGCCACTGGCTTCCAGTGATGTGCTGCCTGAGACTGTTCCAAAATACATCTGAGCAGAGAAGTAGCTTCTGTTGTCCCTGTTCTCAGCACCCCTGAGATGAGTGCGTCCCGGTCCCACTGCAGGCTCTGGATATGGGTCATGCTTGGTTCTCTAGGCAGAAGATGCACTGAGTGAACCCCAGGTGAAAGAATGAAAGACGTACATATGTGTGCACAGGTGTACATGGGGGTGGCACACTCGTGTCAGCTAATACTCAGCCATTGCAAAGGATGAGAGTCTAGTTCAAAGGGGCCAAACTTCGGAGAGGAATCTATGGGCTTGCTGGATTGAAAAGATTAAGAGATGTATAAGCTTCAGGTTGGGTTTGATCCAAGGTCTCTTGCCTCTGTTTTCCAACGTGACTCTTCCAAAGGACCACCTTCTCTGGAGCCTCAGGAGCCCCAGGCTAACATACAGTCAGCTTAGTCATTGCCAGACAAAGTGGCTAATGGAAAGCTCCCACCAAAGCCAGCCTCAGTTCCCATCTCTGTACTAGTAATTAAGCCAGAGGCTGTAAGGGTCTCATTAGCCAGACGTCAGTCTCATGGCTACTCCTGGACCAGTCAGTCCTAAGCTGCCTTGCTGTGCCTACTGACTGGCTGTGGGCAGAGGACACGATTCTCCTCTTAGAGGAGAAGAACGTCCTGGATGAGCAGAATGCCAGGGTCGGGTGGAACGGCTAGAGTAGGGAGCAGAATGGACAAATTGATACATCCCAAGTATCTGAAGCAGGGACCAGAAAAACAGATACAGCTCAGGCAGCTGGAGCACAGTCTGCACTGTAGTGTGCTGTTTAAAAAACAAAGAAAGAAGCCTAGAGGTGGTGGCACACACCTCTGATCCCGGCACTCTGGAGGCAGAGACAGAGGCAGGCAGATCTCTCTGAGTTTGAGGCCAGCCTGGTCTAAAGAGAGAGTTCCAGGAGCCGGGCGTGGTGGCGCACGCCTTTAATCCCAGCACTCGGGAGGCAGAGGCAGGCGGATTTCTGAGTTCGAGGCCAGCCTGGTCTACAAAGTGAGTTCCAGGACAGCCAGGGCTAAACAGAGAAACCCTATCTCGAAAAAACCAAAAAAAAAAAAAAAAGAGAGAGAGAGAGAGAGTTCCAGGACAGCCAGGATGACACAGAGAAACCCTATCTTGAAACAACAATAACTAAATGAATGAAAGAAAGAAGGAAAGACAGGAACGAAGGAAGGAACGAAGGAAGGAAGGAAGGAAGGAAGGAAGGAAGGAAGGAAGGAAGGAAGGAAGAAAGGAGAAGGAAGGAAAGAAGGAAGAAGAGGGAGAGGGAGGGGGAAGGAGGAGGAGGGAGGGGGAGGGAGGGAGGGGGAAAGAAGGAAGGGAGGGAGGAAGGGAGGGAAGGAGGAAGAAGGGTAGGAAGAACAGGAGGAGCAGGAGCTGTAGCCCAGTGATAGATGACTTGCTTAGCATTTCAGGCCTAGGGAACCACTGCCTTTCTGACACTACCATAGCCATTTTGAATACAACTTCCATTTTGAATAGGGGTCAATAAAGTTTAAGTTCCCAAGACCCCCCTGGGTGACTGACATCCTGGTTGGCAAGTTGAGACAGGAATGCTAGGCAAGTCACCCCACCACAACCAATGGAATCAGGATATGTGTACCACAAAAACATATTCCTAAAGAAGTTCCCTATCCCTAAATCCTGATTGGTGGGATAACTTGGCACAGGTGTTTGTGGATTTCAGGCTTAAAATTTCTGTAGCATTCTCACTTGAAGTCGGTGTCTCAGCTCCCGAGGCTGAACTGTGGCCCTGATTGATCAGTCCCAAGGTGTGTGTTCAATACACTATCCCTGTTTGACTGAGATCAGTGTCTGTGTAGAGGCGATTTCTGGACCCCTACAATACAGGCCTGGTTTCCATGCCAAGCACTGCAAAAATTAAATAAGATGAGGAAAACTAAAGCAGAATAAGACAAGAACATCCAATGCTGAGAAGCCGGAAGAGGACACACTTAGGCAGGATTCAAGCGTTCCTTCCTAAGACAGTAAAAGATGAGAAGAAGCCAGAGTTAGCAAGTAGGAAGGCAGTACTCCAGAGTCTGGCATGGCATGTATAAAGGCTTACCCTGTGGTCAAGGAAGGGTTATTCAAAAGACTAAGATTAGACGGAGTAGGTCTAATCACAGATGAGAAGCAAAGTAGATAATGACATAAGAAGGAAGGGAGGAAGGAAGGAAAGGAGGGAGGGAGGGGGAGGGAGGGAGAAGCAGGGAGAGAGGGAGGGAGGGAGGGAGGGAGGAAGGAAGGAAGGAAGGAAGGAAGGAAGGAAGGAAGGAAGGAAGGAAGGAAGGAAGAGAAGGAAGGGCCTCATCGTGTAGCTCAGCCTGGCTTTGAACTTTTGATTCTCTAGTCTCAATCATCCAAATGGTGGAATTGTGTGTTTGCACCACTACACTTAGCTGTCACCTTTTAAAAAATAATCAGAAGCATTTTAAAATAAATGAAAAGGTCCTTTGGCTTTTCTTCATCTTTCCTTGAGCTGTTGAGTCAAACCAAAGGGCATCTGAGTTCGTCTGTTCTAGAAAGTTCCCCTTTGCATGTCCAGATATTTGGACTTTACAGAAAGAGTCTCCTCTTGTTCAAGAAAATAGTCTAGGAGTGACCAATACTCTAGAGTGTTACTTCCCAAACTTTCACACCTGTGTGTGCATTGCTAGGGGATCTTGTTGAAAATATGACTCCAGACCCACAACTCTGAAGTAGTCCCTGTTATTGCACGGTTCTCTGGGAGTGCGGATGGACTTGTCCATGGACCCCACTTTGAGAAGCCAACCTCTAGAATAGTCCATAAAGGAGCATTATGAATATGTTGCCAAGGTAGGAAGAGGAGAACCACTATCAAATTCTAGTGTGGGAAGCCAGTTGGAAAGTCTCTGGAATGGCATATTCCAAAATATTACAGACCGTGGTGAGATCCTGCGCAATGTAAATGCTCTCCCTCAGTCTTGCCTGGATTTTCAAGTCTACGAGGACCGTGTACTGCTTAGGGATAACATTTAAATCTGTTACAGGTTGAATCAGAATTGGCCCCCAGCTCATGTTTTGAATGACTGTTCCTCAGCTGGTAGAATTATTTTGGGAGAACATGGAAATCTTTAGAAGGTAAGGACTGGCTAGGGGAAGTTGGTCATTAGGGGTGGGGCTTTGAAGGTTTCTCTCTCTCTCTCTCTCTCTCTCTCTCTCTCTCTCTCTCTCTCTCTCCCCCTCTCCCCCCCCCTCCCATGGAGAGAGTACCGTCCATCAAGGGCTCCCGTTGCTATGCTTTCCCCACTATTATGAGCCCTGTGAAACCATAAACCAAAATAACTCCTCCCTTAAGTAGTTTCTTTTCAATACTATGGTCCCAGCAATTCCAAAGTCACCAATACAAAGTCTAAATAACTAAATCAAGACAGAAAACCTAAAATGCACACAATTTTCTCTTTTCAGATAGAGTCACATGCAGTCCAAGCGGGTCTCGCTCCTGCTGTGTGATCAAGGATGAACTTAAGTGCCTGCTTGTCCTTCCCATGCCTCTTGCATGCTAGGATTACAGGCATGTGCAACTGTGCCTAGTTTACATGTTTCTTAAATAGAACTCTTTTTTTGAGACTGATAATGACCAGAAACACTTTCTCGCAAGCACTGAAGCTTGAAAACCACCACCTGGCCCTCCCTCCTTCTGCAGTGGAGATGGTCATGTTGAGACCCAGAGAGGAAAGACACACATCCAAACTTCACAGCTGGCTTGAGCAAAGCCAGAACTCTGACACTAGTAAGAGCATCCCAGTCCAAGCCCAGAGCTACATCTGGCTACCTGCCAAGCCCTTGCTGTAAAGGTTTTAGATCTGTCCTCAGCGGAGAACTCAAAGGAATGCCATCAGAACATAAGCCTGCGCCTGCAAGAGCATTTCTGAGCTGCTGTCCATCTATCTGTCCCTACGCAGGGCCCCTCAACAATGCCCAGACATCTCCAAGGGCCATACTTTTTGCGTTTTCCCCGCTTTACACAATAAAGTCTTTTCTGTACCACCCAGCTTCAAAGCCCTCAGACCCTTCCTCTGCTTCTGTTTCTCAGTCCTCCATCACCCAGCCTCAGTGCCCTGGCATACATGATTGGATATGCTTGCACAAGCCCTGTGGAGACTCTCAGAAGGCTTCTCGGCTCCCTGAAACCTGATCCCACTGTCTGAATCCTCTTTCTGTCCCTAACTGATCTTCCTCAGCCTCCCTGGATGCTGCCTCATCCCTCCCGGACCTGTTAGCCTTGAAGCTCCCTTGAGCCCCTTCTCTGCTCATTCCCCGCCCTCTTCCTGCAGTCTCATTCCCTCCTGAGGTCCTGAATTCTCTCTATGCTAGTCTATTCGCACACCTGGCCTCTCTCCGAGCATCACCTCTTGGGTCACTTCTTAACCCCACCAAATGCCCCCTAAATGACTCTCGATTATCCCATCACACCAACCCATACACCCCACATTCTTCCCTTCTGGACAGCACAGCAACCGGGATCCGTCTGCCACGTCTCCTAAACCCACTTCAGGTCTGTCTGCAGAAGCCAAAGCACCATTTCTTAAGTTGTGAAGCTGGATGCTGGAGAGATGGCTCAGCAGTTAAGAGCACTGGCTAGGACCAGCAGTTTCAATTAATCTGGACCCACGAGACCTCTCAAACCCTGGACCACCAAACAGGCAGCATCCCCCGGCTGATAGGAGGCCCCCAACACACACACAGCAGAGGACTGCTGGTTCTGTGTTCATTCAGAGATGATGCACCTAAGAGACTGGAGGCCCCGGGGAGTTTAGAGGTCAGGTGGTGTGGGGGATGGGGACATCCACCTGGAGACAGGGGCAGATGGAGGGGTTGGTGGGGGGGAGGAGGTATGAGATGTGGAACAGTAGGAGGGTGGATAGGGGTGGGGGGAATAAAATATGGAGTATAAAATTAATTGATTGATTAAAAAAGAGCACCGACTGCTCTTCCAGAAGTTCTGAGTTTAATTCCCCGCAACCACATGATGTCTCACAACCATCTATTCTGGTATGTCTAAAGACAGCGATAGTGTACTCATATACATAAAAATAAATGTAAAAAAAGCTGTAAAGCTGGATGTGCATCCCCTTCTGCCTTTGTTTCCTCAACAAAAATCACACACATTAGCCACGCCTCCCGACGCTCTGCCCAGCCCACTCTGGTTTTTTGTTTTGTTTTTTTTTTTTTTCTTTCGCCTTAGCATTTACTTCTATCCCATATTCTTGGAACTGTCTTCATCAAAGCTCAACAGGAGATAGCAATGATGGCAAAGATGTTGGCTCTGCCTCCAAGAACAGCTGTTGGAGCTGCCTGGGAAGATTGACACATCGAGAAATCGGGGAGATGCTGTTAGGGTGGGCAGCCGCCTGCAGCCAGCTCAGCATCTCTTGGAAAAGGGGCTGGGCTGCAGCCCAAGTCTCTCACAGTGCCTGCACTTCCTCCAGACACTAGTCACAGGCCTCCTAGTATTCCTCATGGGACTTCATCATGATCACACAAGTAGGATGCTCGGAGCCTGTGGCTACACCCAAGTCCGTTTTAGAGGGAGTATAGACATAGGGCAAGTTCTGATCCCCGCACATAACTGGAAGATGGCAGTACACCTCAATCAGCAATGTGACTCCTGCCAAAACTATGAGCCCCGTGTTGACAAATTTCTGAACTTCCTTCACCCCGTGACAAATCTGCTTCTGTCTGCATCACGGCGACCTTCTTGATGCACTTGTAGAGTTTGCGTGTCAGGAGGCGGAAGCCAGGGGCTGTGCCATGAGGTTCCGGTTGACCAGCAGTTCTTGGTACAAGCTCACCTTGTTTCCTGTGCCTCAGACACCTCAGAGATGGCCTTTATTTCAGTCATCTTAGCAACTACAACAACTCAGTCAGGGCATAGAGCAACCATGCGGCCGCGGCCTCCGAGATCACTTCCGGGATATCCACTCTGGCCTCTTACACTACTGACCTTCTCACACTCTTGCTTCTAGCCTGGCCTCCTTCCTGCCTTGAGTGTGTCCACCAAGGAGCCCTCTGCTGCTTGATGGATGACCGTGCCACATGCCTCAACTTTGCTGGACAGAGCCAGTAACTGGGAGTGTTGAGGGCTGGGGGTCAGTACCCACCACTTTCCCTGGAGAGTTGTCTGGAATCACTGGGTAGGATCTATGACAGATGACCCAGGGCAGGCCACACTGTCTGGGGCTTGAGAAGCCAGTCCTGCTCCTCGAGGGGAAGATTAATCTCTGCATCCCATCACCGTGTCTTCTTGAGACCAAGAGCCTCACGTCACTTTTCCTGCTTCTCCCCTTCGGTTTTCTCCTGGTCCTCATTTTCTCTAGAGCAGTGGTTCTCAACCTCCCCTAAAGCTGTGACCCTTTAATACGGTTCCTCATGTTGTGGTGACCCTGGCTGTAAAATTATTTTCATTGCTACTTCGTAACTGTCATTTTGCTCCTGCTATGAATTGAAATGTAAATGCTTTTGAAGGTAGAAGTTGGCCAAAGGGATCGTGACCCACATGAAAACTGCTGCTTTAGGGGTACTCCTAAGGCTCCCACCTTTCTTCATGTCAGGAATGGCACACTCAGGAGACCTTGGAAGAACCCCAGGCTGGGACAAAGCCTGATACTAGCCACTCTGTTTTCTTCAGAAGAGCGAGGACATCTGCAACTGAGCGATGGCCAATGTCATCACCTATGTGTCAAGTGTCTCCCTCACATGCTTGCAAACTCCATAGGGGCTCCTGGCACATAGGAGATCTGCAGTAGACACTAGGTGAGCCCATGGGAAGGAAGGGGAGGGAGAGATGAAAACCCTTGGGTTGCCCTTTATATTGGCTCCAGGACTCCATCTTTATCTCAGTCTCGGTGGGGACTGAGGCTGGCTGTGGCCTTGGGGTTGGCAGCAAGGAACGTCTGTGTGTGGCCTCGTGGCACAGCCCCAGCCCCTGCAGCCCTTCTAAGACCACACAGCAGAAGTGATGCAGGATGCCCACATGGAGAGCTGCCACCTGCTGTCTTTTCTCTGAGCACTCAGAAACAGGAACCGAAAGCAGCCTTAGAAGCTGTACTGTCCGCTGCATGTGTCCACACATCACCTCTGACGGGTGCATCTTCCAAAGAGCTGCCCCATTAACCAGCCTCAGGAGCTGGCAGGCTGCCACCAAGAAGACCTCGACACACCTACCCTGTCAAACTGGGACACTTACTGTAGCTGTAAGGGTCCTGGGCTTGGGAAAATGGTACTCTTCTCCCTCTCTGGGAGATAGAAGGATATGCAGAAGAATCAGGCCTTCCCCACCCGGCCTACCCCTTCACATCTGGAAAGTGCCACACACTCTCACTCCTCTTCTGGTCCACTCTCATGTGGGTCACCCATTCCTCAGATGAGCACATTGAGATCAGACAGGAGACATGGCTAGGAACAGAAACTCCCAGCCCCTAGAGCTCCTCACCTGCCTTCCTGCTAAAAGAGCAAGCTTTAAAGAGCAAGGCAGGGGCTGGTGAGATGGCTCAGCGGGTAAGAGCACCCGACTGCTCTTCCGAAGGTGATAAGTTCAACCATCCGTAACGAGATCTGGCGCCCCCTTCTGGAGTGTCTGAAGACAGCTACAGTGTACTTACATATAATAAATAAAAAAACCCCAGTATTTAAAAAAAAAAAAAAAAGAGCAAGGCAAACAGAGGTGAGGACACGATGTTCAGGTTCACCTGGGTTACCTGGGTCACTTGCCTGTGTACACGAAAACTTAAGAGGACCTCACAGGATCTCCCAGAACTAGGCCAAGGAGTTTAGCCCCTACTACAGGAAATAGAAGTCACAGTCTACTCCAGGATCAGGTGGCCAGGCCATCAGATGTGGCCTGAAGTGTATCCTCTCTTCATGGAAGCACTAGGGTTAAAGGTTCTCAAGCCACTGAACAGCAGTCCTTCCCTCAGGAGCAGGGCTCAGAGGGCAGAGGCTGAGCTGGGCAGATTATCTGGGAAGGCCACTCCCCCAAGTGGTCACCTGCACAGTACCTAGCTCCTCCACAGGCTCCTTACAAAAACATGAACTCATCTCTGGTTCCCCAGAAAAGATTCCCACCCAGGCAAGGAAGGGGTAGGGGTTCATAATCCTAACACAGGGAGGCTCATTTATTCATTCGGCTTTTCAACAAAAATGGCCTCTTTTCAACCCAGTTCTATGGAAGGTGCGGGGTCCCTGTCCTGAAGGTCCCCATCCTCAGGATGTTGAAAGTCCAAGGGAGTAGAAGCAAGTGAGGAGGCCAGTGTGGGGGTAGAGGTGACTTGGGGGGTGGAGGAGGGTCATCACCTCTTCCCCTCACACTGGGTAGTTCAAGGCCCTGAGAGCCCAGATGTGGATCTGGATTTGACTGAGACAGGAATAATGGGACAGCGTTGATGCTGCCTGAATCACATTTTTAAAAAGGACCACAAATATTTAAAATGTCATGTTAGAAGTGACATTTTCCAAGTGCTTTCTATATATTAGTCAATGCCCTTGGTACACTGGTCTTAGTTTTTTTTTCATCCTTAAACCCATCATTAGGAAAAGTACCGACTCAGGACACCCAAGTCCAAGTTCTTCCCACAAACGAGATTTATTGGCCCCTGAGGGACAGAGGGCAAGGAATAAGAGACAAAGACAGGCGATGGAGGACTAGGGAGAATTGTGGGACAGAGATATTTGTCCCAGAGAGGGACAAAGGACTGCCTCTGGATAGAGAGGAGACAGATATGACCCATAGGAAAATAGCAGTTTATAAAAATAAAGGAGTAATCCCCATGTAATGATGAGGTGTTTAATTTCGATTGGCCATGTTAATTAGGGAAGCCAAAAGGACCTTTTGATTGCTGAACTTCAATACTTTGATAACTGGACCTTGGTAGTTGGCCTAGGGAGGAGGGATTGGCCAAATAAGGAAGTAGACCTTGGTGGCTAGCTTTGAGAATTGAACTGAAACTTTTTAGCAAGGCAGAGGAAATCAGGGTGAAGGGCAAAGCCTGCCAGAACCATGCCTGCCATGCTCAACCTGGACAGGGCCCCTTCACCCATCATATTGTTGTACCAAGCCTGAATGAAGGAGACAGAGTGGGAGAGCCCCTTGGGATGTACCCAAGGTCATAAAACTGGAAAGTATGAATCTTGGCCTTGGGACAGCTGTCTCTCCCTAGAGCTACTGAAGGGTTTCCCTGGCCTGGGACTCAATGCTAACTCTCACCAACTAGCCAGCTAACCAATAACTGCTGTTGAGTACTTTTTCCCAGGGCTGGGATGAAGCTCAGAGGTTTGTCCATTCTGGACACCACTCTGTTATAGAGCTACAGCCCCAGCCCTGTTTGTCATAGTCACAACAAGGTATTCGCAATACAAAGAAGACCTGTAGTCAGTCCCATCTAGATGGCTTTCATGAGGTACTGCCTATACTGTGCCCAGCCCCAACCTCCTCAAGATGGGTACCGTCCTCCTGTGTTGTATGACAAAAGTTTTCCTAGGGAAAATATAACACATACATCTACTCACCCTAGATAGGAAGCCCACGACAGATCAATATATGGATACCACAAAAGTCCAACTTGGTGAACCAATGAGTTTAATTGGGGTTACTTACTGGAGTCTGGGTGAAGAGTTACTACAGGTGCAGAAATGACTCAAAGACAGATGCATCACCAAAGCCCACCCCAGCATGTGACAGCTCACAAAGCTGGGAATCTGGAGCACAGCTTGCAAGCAGCACAACAGGATGGAGGGTCTCCTTTGTTTTGTTTTGTTTTGTTTTTTGTTTTGTTTTGTTTTGTTTTTCGAGACAGGGTTTCTCTGTTTAGCCCTGGCTGTCCTGGAACTCACTTTGTAGACCAGGCTGGCCTCGAACTCAGCAATCCGCCTGCCTCTGCCTCCCGAGTGCTGGGATTAAAGGCGTGCGCCACCGGGCCTCCTTTGTTACTAGCCTAAACTTCTTCCAGGCTCCTCTGTTGGTTTCTGTTTCTTCTGTGCAGCCTTGTCTGATGTCAGAGTCTTCTTTGTAGCTTGATTTGTCTGAATCTTTTTCTCAGCTTGTCAGTCTTCTGTTTGAGCAGAACTCTCACCTCTTGTTGATTACTCTGGCAGGGAGGAGCATAGTGAATCTAGTCAGTTTCTGGGACTTCCTGAAGCTATGCTGAGATGTTTACCTTTGTGTTTTAAGAGCTTCCCTGGAGGATAGAATGTCTCAATTTTGAAGGACACTGTTAAACAATACGCTGGAGTTGCTGCAAGGAGACTAAGCTCAGCCTCTGGGTTAACTGTGGGAACACAGCAGATGCCCCACAGTCAAGGCAGTGACTAGGAATCTGGCCAGTTCAGATCACTGGGGTGAAGCAGGCAACCCTCTGCTTCCGTGATGGATCCCAGAGGCCAGCCAGCTGCAAGGGAGCAGCCAAAGCAAGAGATGAAAGCTGAGATCAGGGGATTACTAAAAGCCCAGAGCCAGCCTGAGCCTCTCCCAGAGCTGAACCCTTGCTCTTCTGTGAGATAGTTCCCCATCTCCACTCTCTCCAGGAAGTTTCCCTTTCAAGCAGATTAGGGTCACAGATATACCATTAGATGTCACAAAATCTGACTTTCTGACATCACAGAACTATGACAGTGAGGAGACAATCATCTTCTAGCACAGGTAACTTTGTCCATTGTCCTTGTCGAGGGGACCTACAAAAGTCTGAATAGCAGTCACACCTTCTGCTCCTTACACTACTTTCCACTGCTGTTTAGCAGGTGTACACAGGCAATATGTATCCTCTTCCTGACCTTAATGGAGGCTGACTCTTTTGCAAACATGTAGAGTCTACAAAGAGCCATGTGGCATATAGGTTAGAAAGTAGAACTTGGGGGAAGGTGGGCATGACTCCAGTCTTAGGCCAGCAAGCTATGTGACCTGGGATAAGCCACCAGGACTTACCAAGCCTCAGTATCTCCACCTATTAAATAGAGATGAACTATCATTCCTTCTGCCAAGTCAGAATAAGGGTGGGAGACAATCTTGGGTGCAACAATTCAGTATGCCATGTTCTTTTAGTTTGTTTTGCAGATCCAGAAGCACGGAGCGTCCCCATGGAGCGTCCTCATGGAGCGTCCCCATGGAGCGTCCCCACGGAGCGTCCCCATGGAGCGTCCCCATGGAGCGTCCCCATTGGGCATATTACTTTAGCTGCCTACTACATAGCAAGTTATCCCAAACTTAGCGGCTTAAGTAAATATAAGTTTCTTTGAGTCGGGAGTCTGGACGCAGCTAGGTTGGGTTCTTTGCTTTTGTGTCTGTCCAAGACTATGATTGGGATATTGGCCATGGCTTAGGTCTTACCTGAATGTTCCAAGCAGAAAAAAAAAAAAATCAATTTGACACACAAACGGCATATGCCAGGTACAAGATTTGAGCTAGGAATTCTAAAGTGGATGACTTGGAGTTTTTTTTTTTTTTTTGGAGACAGGGTTTCTCTGTATAGCTCTGGCTGTCCTGGAACTCACTCTGTAGACCAGGCTGGCCTCGAACTCAGAAATCCGCCTGCCTCTGCCTCCCGAGTGCTGGGATTAAAGGCGTGCGCCACCACGCCCGGCTTTGACTTGGAGTTCTTAAAGAAAAGTTTTGTGATCAGAGACTTCTGCTGCATGTTCTTAGTTTCCTCTACGGCTGTTGGAGGGTCATTCTTAAAGGCGGAAGCTACTAACCCTGCAGTATAAATGAAGCAAGCAGGGTCCTCTTCCTCCATCACAGGGCACACAGGAATGAGGGAGGAGGAGAGGGAGCGAGACCTCTAAGAAGCATTGGGAGAGTGAGTGGTGGTTGACTTGCCGCATATGTTCCAAGAGAACAGAATTATCCCTGCCCTTAGAGAGCACTCAGGGCCAGGCACAGGCAGGAAAACCAAGTCCAGCCTGGAGGAAGGAGGCAGGCCACAGGTGAGTGGCTCAGAGACTCGTCTTCAAACAGAAAGTGCTGCACCCAACAACTGAAAAGCTGACCCGCGTGCTCATTAGAGCAGTGGTTCTCAACCTGTGGGTCTCGCTCCTTTGGGGATTGAATGACCTTTTCACAGGGGTCACCTAAGACCATCAAAAACACAGGTATCACATTATAATTTCATAACAGTAACAAAATTACAGTTATGAGGTAGCAATGAAAATAATTTATGGTTGTGGGGTCACTATACCTTGGGGAACTGGAGTAAAGGATCACAGCATTAGGACGGCTGAGACCTACTGCTTTAGAGGGTCCTGGGGACTTGATTTCACTACAGCAGAGTTCCTTTGCCCACACAGCCTGAGTCTTCAACTTCACAAAGAGATTGTAGCACAAAGGCAACAGAGTCAAACTTGGCTTCTGTGAAAATGTAGCTACCTTTGCTAGAGGAGCATCACCTTCCCTGGCCCAGTCCCAGATTCTCTTCCTTTTGGTCACCAGGCTGGACCTCATACCCAGGCTGGACCAATCACCTACAAAACAAATGTCTCAAGTGAGCCAACCAGCATCATCCCCTAAGATTTTTCCGGGTGAAGCTGAGACCTTTTCCCCAGCTGTCAGGACACATAAAGATCCTAGCGACAGCTGGTGGTCATGTTTCCAACGATACAGGGTAGGGGTGGACAGAAGCTTGAGAAGGTTGGGCGGGGGACCAACAGCACCAAATTCTTGTTTACAATTCTCCCCTTTGAGACAAGAAAACTGGTAAATCTCCTTTTTATTGACTTGAAATAATTCACATTGAACCTTTCTTTCTTTCTTTCTTTCTTTCTTTCTTTCTTTCTTTCTTTCTTTCTCTCCCTTTCTTCTTGTTCCTTCTCCTCCTCTGCCTCCTCTTCTTCCTCTTCCCCCTCCCCCACCTTTCCCTCCTCTTCCACTTCCTCCTACTACTCCTGTTTATCAAGACAGGGCAACAGCCCGAACTGGCCTGGAACTCTTTGTGAGCCAGGCTGGTCTCAAACTCACAAAGATCTGCCTGCCTCTGCCTCTGCCTCTGCCTCTGCCTCTGCCTCTGCCTCTGCCTCTGCCTCTGCCTCTGCCTCTGCCTCTGCCTCTGCCTCTGCCTCTGCCTCTGCCTCTGCCTCTGCCTCTGCCTCTGCCTCTGCCTCCCAAGTACTGGATTAAACATGTGAGCCTAAAGCTCAGCTCAAATTTGATTTCTATCGCTTGTAAACTGCAGGGTCCTAAAATATCAGCCTATCATCTCAACACTGGAATTCAAGGCTAAGCTACAGGGCTAGGGGTAGCTCAGCACTACCTAAAAAGTGGCAGTGAAAGGACACTGGCCAGCTTGAGTGTGGCTCTAACAGGCCCTGTCCTTCTCCCCATTCCCTCTAACTTGCTAAAAATGGTTAAATTAAATACCTAAAGCTAGCCACCACGGTCTAGTCCTTTATTTGGCTAATTCCTCCTCCTGAGGTTGCCTACCAAGGTCCAGCTATCAAAGTATTGAAGTCCAGCCATCAAAAGCCCCCTTTGGCTCACCTAATTAACATGCACAATCAAAATTAAATACCTCAACTTAACACACAGTTTTCTCCTTTTACCTACGGGCCCTGTTGTCTCCTTTGTATCCAGAGGCAGTCCTTTGTCACCTGTGACAAATACCCCTTACCCCTCTCCCTTGTTCCTGTCCCCTTCTCCGTGTCCTCTATCTCCTGTCTTTGTCTCTCATTCCCCGACCTTTGTACCTCTGAAGCAACTAAATCTTTGTGCTGAGAATTTGGTCTCGGAGTGTCTTGAGCTGACTTCGAGGTTCCCTACGGGGGTTTACATACCTAGCATACCATACACAAAGATAAACATACAAACCTTCCAGGAAAAAACCATCCAAGAGTCCAACTTGTTGTTGGTTTTTGTTGTCGTTGTTTTAATTTATGTGTGTGCGTGTGACTGAATGTATCTATGTGCACTAAATGAACACAGGTGCCCAAAGCACTGGGAGACTCCCTGAAGTTGGAGTTACAGGTACTGTGAGCTGGTGGATGTGGGAAGGTACTGGGAACTGAACCCAGGTCTTCTGGAAGACCAGCCAGTGTTCTTAACTCCTGCATCTTCTCACCATTCTGAAGTCCACTTCTGAGTACAGTAGAAATGATCGCTGTTAGATTCTTTCTTGTGGAAAAAAATGAAATTATAAGTTTATTTAATAAAACATATAGGCCACTGTACTGGCTGGTTTTGTGTCAACTTGACACAAGCTGGAGTTATCACAGAGAAAGGAGCTTCAGTTGGGGAAGTGCCTCCATGAGATCCACCTGTGGGACATTTTCTCATTTAGTGATCAAGGTGGAAGGTCCCCTTGTGGGTGGGACCATCCCTAGGCTGGTAGTCTTGGGTTCTATAAGAGAGCAGGCTGAGCAAGCCAAGAAAAGCAAGCCAGTAAAGAACATCCCTCCATGGCCTCTGCATCAGCTCCTGCTTCTTGACCTGCTTGAGTTCCAGTCCTGACTTCCTTGGTGATGAACAGCAATGTGGGAAGTGTAAGCTGAATAAACCCTTTCCTCCCCAACTTGCTTCTTGGTCATGATGTTTGTGCAGGAATAGAAACCCTGAATAAGACAGCCACTATAAGGCTAAAAGTACAGTAAAAACACTTTGCACTTTGCACTAATGAAAAGGATTGTAACTCCAGTTCAGGCCTGGATGTGAATACTGATTCTACATCTGACCCCTATCTTATTTCTTTGGGCATCCATTTCCTCCTCTATAAAATGGGAATGTGAATATTACCTGTTCTTGCTATTTTGTAAAGTTGTCACTCACACACACACACACACACACACACACACACACAGAGCGTTGTTTCCCTAGACACTTCTGCACATGCAACAGTGAGAGCTCCATTTTTAGATAGCATGTCACTATGTAGCCCTGGCTAGTCTGGGATTCAGTCATCCTGCCTCAACCCAAGGGCTGGGATGCCCCAGCACACCCATGCATGCACCATCACACCCAGCACAAGCAGATCTTAACGTGGCCCATCTGGGTAAGTGCCAGTGGACAAAATTGTCAGTGAGCCATGCCCAGCAGGGCTGGGCATCCAGAGATAAGAGAACAGGAAGGGCACTGACAAGGGGTGAGAAGTAGACAAAACAGCAGGCAGCCTGTGCCTCCCTGGGGAGCCAATAGCTGCAACTTCATCACCTTTTCTGAGGCAAGTTCTAGCTAATTTCTAGACCCTTAGCTTTCTTTTCTTTCTAGTTACTTTAGTATATAAATTGTTTTTTAAAACCACAAAGAAAAGCTTAAAACTAAAAGAATCCACCCCTCATACCGTCCTGATCACCTGAAATAAAGTAAGCAGTACTGTGTTTCCAGACTTTGAATCCAGACCACACCTTCACTTCCGGTCTCACTTTTGAACAACACTGCTCCACACTTGGTACGTTTCATTTAGTTAACCTCTTGGAGGCTTTACCCTATCATGAACAAGCCTTTTTTTGTTTTGTCTTGTTTTTTTTCTGTATGCATTTATTTATTTGTGCAAGGATGTATATGAATGTAAACATTAGAGGGCAACTTTCAGGAGTCGATTCTCTCTTTCATGTGGAACCTGGCGATAGAACGAAGATCATTAGGCTTGGCAGAACCAGTATTCTTGGGTCTGCCCGATCCTGTACAGATGGAGTTCAATAATATTGCTATAGACAAGAAACAAAAGCCAAGGAAAGTTAAAAAGGATTCAGGAAAGCAGGGAAGAGCATCAGGGATGGAAAAAGAAAGTCATAGAGACAGGCCCCGCCTCTGAGCCCGCCCCCTCAGACGCAGCTCCGCCCTCCAGCACAGGCTGCAGCGCCGCCTCCGGCCGCCAGGGGCCGCCACGCGCCGCAGCCCGCAGCCCGTCCGCTCGGCGGCTTCTCCCTCCCGCCGGTCCGCCGGCCTCTCGCTCTCCCGCCACTGGTGTCGCGCTCCGGCCGCATCCCGCGCGTGGGTTTTTTTTCTCGTGAGGGACCTCGCGCCGCCGGGCGCGTGCCGTCCCCCTGCCTCGCGGCGCGGGCTCTCGCGGGCCCCGCTCCCGCCCTCCGCTCGCCTGGCCCGGACCGGAAGCGGCGCCGCACGGCCTGGGCCTGGCGCGGGGGGCGGGCTCTGGGGCCCGGTCGGACATGGGCAAGAAGCACAAGAAGCACAAGTCGGACCGCCACTTCTACGAGGGTGAGGAGCGGCCGGCCTGTCCGCGGAGCCACGCCGTCCCCGCCCGCCAGGCCCCGACCCGCGGAGATCTGCCCCGGCGGGGCGGCGTTCGACTCGGGCCCGCCGGCCCCGGCGGGGGTTCGTGGGGCGCTGGGAGGTGGGGCGCCCGCCCTCGGTCGGCCCCGACTCAGCCCCGCGTCCTGCTCTCGTTTCAGAATACGTGGAGAAGCCCCTGAAGCTGGTCCTCAAAGTCGGGGGGAGCGAGGTCACTGAGCTCTCCACGGGCAGCTCCGGGCACGACTCTAGCCTCTTCGAAGACAGAAACGACCATGACAAACACAAGGACAGAAAACGGAAAAAGAGGAAGAAAGGCGAGAAGCAGGCTCCAGGGGAAGAGAAGGGGAGAAAACGGAGAAGAATCAAGGTAAAAGGTTTAGGCTTTGTTGCTTATGGCCCGGGGCTCCAGCTACCAGCCTCCTCGGCCTGTCCAGTGCGACACCCAGGCGTCTGGGACGTCTGGCTTTGTGGAGGAGTGAGACAGACCAGAAGCCTATGTCACCTGAGCGCTCAGCAAGTCTTGTCTCAAGTGTCCTCTCAGAGCACCCGTGCCGTCCCCGCACATCCTGTAAGAAGCGGAGTCCTGGTCTTCGGTGACTCCTTCAAAGGCTGTTTTTTATAATTGTCTTGGAAGGGTGAGAAGTCACTCACCGGAAAGCTTGGGAGGTTTGTCGAACGTAGCTGTTCTTCAGAAGTGAAGGCGATCTACAGGTGTCCCAAGTGTTCTTCTGAAATAAGTTATTTTAATATCATATCGAGCTGGTGCGGCGTGATGGCACGTGCCTGTGATCTCAGCGTGCAGGAGACTGCAGCCAACCTGTGCTGCTGCAGCTGCTTAATGCAAAATAAACAATCATTTTCATTAACTAGAAAAGAGTAAGTAGCTGATGTCTTGATTTGCCAGGTAGGCTGAATAATGCAGGTTAACTTTCTTCTCAAAGGTGCACCCACCCATATCTGGAATTGCCCTAGAATTCCACCCTTCCAAAATGTTAGCTGCCCTCAAGTAGCTTACTAAAAGTGTGTTAGTGCTTTTTGAAGGTCATCCTTTCTGAGGCTTGGTTTTAGAATTTTTCTTTGCTTTATACAGTCATTAATGAGTGGCCAAGCCTTAGAGATCGTCTCTTTAAAATGTCTTAAATTATTCGGGGGGTTGGGGGGCGTGTTTTAAATTCCTTTTTGCCCAGATTTTTATGGCCTTTAGCTTGACTATGGCATGAGTCTTTGTTTTAACTGAGAGTTTTGAAAGTGAACATGTAAATTGTTTTACCTCTGAGTTTGATAAGTCTTGTCTTGATTATACTCGTGGGCACTTGAACATCAGGTATGCAGCTGGCCTAGAACTCAGTGTATGTTCATCATTCTGTTTTTAATATTGCTGGGATTATGGATGTGTGTGTGCCACCATCCCTGGCTGAGAAGCCGAAGAAAAACTTTGAACAGGTAGATTTTGGTATGCTTTTCACATTTAAAAATCTTTGCCCTTGGGTAGATTTCTCATACAGATACAGAGTTTGAGGCAGTAAAAATTTAAATCAAAAGATATTTTCTCTCGGAATTTTAAAATTTAGGGCATGGGGTCAGGTGCATGTAGGTACTTGTGGAGCCCAGAAGGGGGTGTCAGATTCCTTAGAGCTGGAGTTACAAGCAGCTATAAGCTGGCCAATGTAGGCACCAATTCGTCTGACTTTACGTCTTTTCTGGCTGCTGGCCATCATCCTGATTTAGTCTGTGACCAGCATTTGCTTTCTTGGAAATTTGGGGTTGCCTCTCCCCTGGTGTCATCGTCATTTTACAGTAGATGCTGTGCTTTCAACTCAGGTATTTAGTGAGAGTACCTCTCTGATGACTTTCTTCCCTCTAATTTTTTCATTCTCTGTCTTAGTTTTTTTGGGTTGTTTAGGAGAGAACTCAACTTTATCTTCTGAGCTCAAGAATGTACATTTTAAAGTTTTCCAGGTCACATGGGTACTGCTTTGGTGATCACTGCCTGGCAGTCTGTTCTCAGGCTCTACTTTGTACCTTTAGGTCAGTAACTCTGGAGTCCCCGACTAACCAGCCACCTGGTTCCCAGCCTGTGGTCTCTACCCATTTTGGGGTAGAATGACCCTTTCACAGAGGTCACCTAACAGTAACAGCAAAGTTACAGTTACAAAGTAGCAACGAAATAATTTCAGTGGTTGGGGTCACCACAGTACAAGGAACTGTGTCGGGGTCACTGCAAGGTTGAGAAGCACAGGTCTAGAAAGCATCAGTGTCTTATTACTCCACATTTTTATAGCAACTTGTTCATACATTTAAATTTTGCCCATTAGAGAGACTTATCTTCCAAATTTTATTTTATTGTTTAATGGGATGGGTGTTTTGCTGTGTGTACATCCATATGCCACTGCATGCCTGGTGCCCATTAGAGGTGAAAAGAAGGCCTTAGATCCTCTGGATCTGGAGTTGTGAGCCACCCTGTGAATCAAACCCAGGTCCTCTGGAAGAGCAGCCAGTCCCGTTAACTGCTGATGAACCCCTCTAGCCCTGTCTTTTAGTTTTGAAGTTTATAACTCATGAGTATTTGTGTTTCACATACTTCATCCCAGTCTGTAGTTTAGCTTGCTTTACTGGTTTTATTGCAGCACCCAAGTTTATAAATTAAATTTCAGATTTGGACTGGAGAGCTGTTAGAGACACTTGCCCTCCGAAGGGACCTGTGCTCTGTTCCCAGCCCTCATCGCATGCCATTCACAACTGCTTGTAACTCCAGTTCCAGGATTTCTGCATGCCCTCTTCTGGCCTTCATGTGCACTGCATTCATGTTGTGTCTGCACATACCTAGGCACGCACATACATACATACATACATACATACATACATACATACATAAAATAAATAAATCTTTAAGTCAAATTTAAGGAAAAAACTACCCCTGGGTCTCAGAATTATTTATCTGAAAGTCTGAGGTTTTGCTTTGTACATTAAGTCTTTACTGGAATTCTCTGTGTGTGGCTGGTTTCTAGATTTATCGTCTGTCTGTTCTGCTTGTCTGTCCCTGTGTCCACACTGTCTCATGGTCACACTATGAAGATGTTTAGTGCTGTTAAGGTTTACTGTCGTTTGTAGCTTTGGCTTCCTTGCTTGTTTCGGTGCCTGTGGCAGTGGAGATCAGGCCTTCACCAGCCTTTCTGCTGTTGGGCAAATGTTTTTCCAGAGAAGTACATCCTCTGCGCCTCCTTCTCTCACTGGGACCTTCTTCAAAACTGTTGTGTTTTTAGTCATTCACTCTTCAGGAAAAAGGGTATATAATTGGTTTCTCGGATTTTGTGGCGAATGGCTTCACAGTTCTGAGTGGCGTTACTTGGAATTTGATGGCTGTGGAGAGAACTAACTTGATTAACACAGTACATCTCCTTGTTCGGGTTTTCTGCTATTTATTGGCTCACTAATATTTTATGATTTTCCCTAGAAGGGACTCTTTTAGGTTTTCTTGAAGAATATTGTATTTGTGAATAGTATTATTTTTCTAATCAGTTATTTCTGTCATAAGGAAAATGCTCACTTTCCTTGATGAGCATGTTCACTTTATCCAGTAGATGGCAGCAAAATACATTATGTTTTCTTAATTTAGAAATTATTCTTTTCAGTGTTTTTTTTCTCCTTTGAAACTAAAATAATATGTATTTAAAGATGTTGATTATGAAATATTTCTAAATTGCTTCCCTTTGTTCTATTTAGGAGGATAAAAAGAAGCGGGATCGAGACCATGCAGAGAACGAGGTGGACAGAGATCTCCAGTGTCATGTCCCTATAAGATTAGACTTGCCTCCTGAGAAGCCTCTCACAAGCTCATTAGCCAAACAAGAAGGTTAGGGTTACTCTGAGCTGTCTGTCTGAGTGAGGAGGAGGAAGCTGTAGAGAGAAAGGGACTGAGCATTAGCTCGAGTTACAACTTAAACACTTGTAATGAGTTTATTATAAGTTCTCTTATTTCTCTTGCTGCATGAGAGCTCTAAGTTAGCTTCAGTGTTGACTTGGTATTCGCAGCCTTCAACACTTGTGTGATAAATTGAATTCCTGAGTGAAGTATTTAGTAAGAATAGATGATAATATAAATAGAATGTAAATAGAAAACTGAAGTGCTAGATTATGCCTTTTTTTTTTTTTTGACACACGTTTCCTGTTTGTTTTAGAAGTAGAACAGACACCCCTTCAGGAAGCTTTGAATCAACTCATGAGACAATTGCAAAGGTAAATGTTTTCCAGCTTTTTTTTTTTTTAAGATGTTAATTAAAAGGGTGATCCAAACCACAGCTCTGCTTTTAGTTATCTAAAGTCAGATTATGTGGCCTGAACCCAAACATACTTGATTTGAAAGTAAATTATAAGTACCTTGCCTGGCAGCAAAAGTAGTCCCGAGAGGGTGACACATACTCTTATTTGGTCTGTTTTAACTGGCAACTTGAAGGGCGTTATGAAATGGCAAGTTTCTCCTTTCTAAATTAATTCCTCGTGTTCAAACTTGAAACTAGAGGTTATAAAGTTGGGCTTACTTTTTTTCCACTTATAATCTCTTTTCACACAAGAAATTTTATGTAGCCTCAAATGGAACATCAAATAGGTAGACAGATCAAACATACAAAGAAGTGTGGAATTTATTTTATTTGTTTATCCTTTGGTTTTGAGACAGGGTCTGTCTACATAACTCAAAGTCACTGTGTAAAGCAGGCTGGCCTTGGACTCTAATCCTCCTGCCTCTGCCTTTACTTTCAGAATTCGGGGATGAAAGGTGGCACTGCTAGACCTGGCTTGAAATTTATTTTAAAACATTCTTTGGTGTGCATATATTTTTACTATTTGTTAAAGATTACAGTGAATTTGCATACTAATGACAGATCTGTGCCTTGGCTGGATGGCTGATACTGTAGGACAGGGAGCGTCTTCAGTGGTTTTCAGAGCTGACCCATAATTTAATTTTTAATCGCCAGTGCTGAGGGTGCTGCTTTGCTGTGCACAAAAGGAAGTGTTTGGGAACAATCCAGAAATCGTTGTGAATTCTGTCCTAACATCAAGCCAGAATTCATCTTAATACTTTTTATAAAACTTAAAGCAATTCAAATAGCAGTTTTTAAAATTATACACTCTAAGACGATGCATTCTAAAAAGATCCACTGACCTGACAGCCGCCTGCTGACCTGGCACCTGCCTGCTGAGCAGTGGTGGTAAGACCCTGTAAGAATCTGTAACTAAACCACTGCTTCAGTGAGAACTGGAAACCCTGCTTGTATAATTACAAACAAAAGCTACAGTAGGTGACATGAAATACCCCTAAATCTGAGCATAATTTAGACAGCATTTGTCACATCATGTGGCATGAATTGCATATATGTGCAAGGGCCAACCTACAGGGAAGCCGTGCCACACAACAGGAAGTGCTAACAGACACCTTGGATTCAGAGAAGTTTGATTTTGAGTTAATTTTTGGTTGTACCTTCAGAAACCTTTATTGCCAAATTTTTCTTGACCCCTTTTCCACCAGAGGTTATATAATGCCATATTGATTCCCACCTTATAGTTTAAGAAGCTAGACTGTAGAGCATGATCCTGACAACATTAAAAATACCACTGCCATGTACTCCAACCCCAATACCACACTGAACCTTGGCTACACCAGTGCCTAGTGTCCGTCTTCCTTACAAGGGCCTTGATACAGTGAGGTTGGGGTGAGCCTTGCCTATTCTACTAATTAATTTTTTGAAAGCTCCTCTTCTAATATACAGCCAGAGTTGAGAATGAACCTATGACAGAAAGCACTACTTTTTCTCATATAGGAGTCTCTGTGTATGTGTTTGTGCACACACACACACACATGGGCATGCATGCACTTGTTATAGCATGCTTGTAAATGTCAAAGGACAATTTTAGGAGTCAGTTCTCTCCTTCAACCATATTGATCCTAAGAATTGAACTTATATCTTTAGGGTTTTGTTTTTGTTTTTCCAGACAGAGTTTCCCTGTGTAACAACCCAAACTATCCTGGAACTTGTTTGTAGACCAGGCTGGCTTTGAGATCTATCTCTTGAAGATATTCAGTTTCTATTAGAGAAACAGTACTCCTTCTTCCATTTTATTCATAAGCCCTGCTTTGTGGTGAGATACTTTGGAAGAGGAGGTGACTTAAATCCCCTGGAGGCACTGTGTATACATCTCAGTCACCCTTTTTATTAGGTTGGGATTTCCTCCCACATTTGTCTCATGTGTGCTCTGACCTCTTGAATCCTGAGTACTTGCAGAAGGTAGACAAAAGAGATCAGCTAGGGCCTGTAGGCTAAGGCTCCAGAGTCACCACAAAGCTAAAAACACAGGAGGGTCACAAATTGCTAACTTCCTAAGGCCACTGCCTCCAGTTGGGTGCCTGTCTGGAAGGAAAGACAGCCAGCCAGAGGGTGCTGCTGCAGAGTGAGCCCATGCAGACTGTCGGGGCCTTGGGAAAGAGAGCAGAGCAAAAGAACCAGACCCTCTGCCAGTTTTGTCCCTGTTCTCATGTCCAGTCCTAACCTTGTCCTGCCCAAGTTCCCACTACAATCCAATAGGAATTTTTAAACTGTCTTGGGGCAGGGGAGGGACTTCACATGTACATAATAGAAATATTATTTTATTGATTGAGAAAATGTGTATTGTGGACTACCTATTAGGTTTAGACCCAGAAAGGTTGTGGGTATATATTCATAGGTAAACCAGGCTGAGACAGTTGTCTAGATTACTCACAGAAGGCTACTCCTCTAAGAGAGGTTCTGTGTCTTAAAAGTACTACTGTTTAAGGTATCTGACCCTTATTATATAATTTGGTCTTGAATATCATTTCTATAATTTTTCAGTGAAAAGCATATGCAGATTTATATATTGAGAGTTTACATGGTCTGTCTTCTGCTTCTGTGCCAGTACGTTGTGGCAGAAATAAAATATAACATTACTTTTTATATGTCTGCACAGAAAAGACCCAAGTGCTTTCTTTTCATTTCCTGTGACGGATTTTATTGCTCCTGGCTACTCCATGATTATTAAACACCCAATGGATTTTAGTACCATGAAAGAAAAAATCAAGAATAACGACTACCAGTCCATAGAAGAACTAAAGGTAATTGTAATTAGTAATTTTATTTTGTTGTATGAAATGATAGGGTCTTGTTTAGCCCAGCCTGGTCTTGAACTTCTGATTCTCCTGCCTCCACCTGTAAGAACTATAGTGAGCCACCTAGTCTGGCTCGCTAGGTTTTTATTAAAGAAGGAGACTAAAGTGTGATGCCTTTAAACTGAGTTAAATTCTTAGAATCTATGTAGAATAGAAAATTGTGTTAAAAATCTGCAAGTTTGTATCAGATTCTCAGGATTAACATGATAGATCAGAGAACCAACTCTACAGAGTTGTCCCCTGATTTCCACATGTGCCACAGTGGGTAGTGGAGCACACACAGGGTATGTAAGTAAGGTGATTTTTTTTAAAAATGTATTTAGTTGTAGAACATGGTGGTATACATCTTTAATCCTGGCACTTGGCAAATGGATCTCTGTCAATTCAAGGCCAGCCTGCCAACATCTTGAGTTCCAAGACAGAACTATGTGGGGGTCCTGCCTCAATAAAGAAGTAAATAAATAAATTTTGTTTAGTAGACTTCAAATCTGAGCCCCTGAAATGGCTAAGGCACTTGCCACAAAAGCCTAGTGGCCTAAATACTTGCTATAGAAGCATGAGGCCTTTTGAGTTTGAATCCCTAATACCTACATAAAGCCAGGCCTAACAGCAGGTATCTGTAATCTCAGCACTGTGGGAAGGGGCTGTGCAGAGACAGGCAAATCTCACAGGCTTATAGGCCAGTTAGTATAACTGAAATACAGAGCTCACACACACACACACACACACACACACACATAATGCACCCATACACACACACACATAATGCACACATACACATAATACACCCATGTGAATCAGCTAAAATTTATGCAGATTGGCAGATTGGCATCTAATTCTTATTTCTCTTCAGTTGTAGTTTGAGGATGTAGGTAATAATCCACTTACTTGGAAAACTTTGAATTCCGTTATTTTTCTTAATAATGGACATTTTTCCTGACATTTTCACTGAGCAAAAATTAGTCTGAAACTTTTATTTCAGACTTTATTACATTTAATTGGGGCTAGCATATAGTTTCAGAGGTTTAGTCCATTTTCATCATGGCAAGATCTGGGTTGTGTACAGGCAGACATCGTGCTGGAGAAGGAGCTGAGAGTTCTCACATCTTAATCTGTAGATAGCAGGAGGAGATTGTGACACTAGGCCTAACTTGAGCATTTAAGACCTCAAAGCCGGCCTCCACAGTGGCACACTTCCTCCAACAATGACACACCTCCTAATAGTGTCACTCCTTATGGGCCAAGCATGAGTCTCTGGGGGCCATTCCTATTCAAACCACCACATGTTCACAGGAGCGAGTAGAAGTTTCTCGCTTGCGTATGTTTAAGTTAAGGGGAATTTTCTACAGGCAGAAAACTATGTAGAAAGATTTCACTTTTTGAGTGATCAAGTGCTGCCATTACACAAAGTACAGTAATGCTAACTTTAATGCTAAAGTTTAAAGAATTTTAGCCACCTTGGCTGGGGATATAGCTGGTTCCAAGGTTTATACTCTAGCACCATAAATTGCTTTAACAGACAAGACATAGAATCATTAAGGTGATCTCCTTCCAATTCATAAACTCAACTGTTGCCAGATATAATCAAGTGTTAGTTTACTAAGTACATAACAGTCTAATGTCTTACCTTGTTACGCTCCTCTAGTTCACAAAGGATTCTGAGAGGTCTAGAGGTTAGCAAAAGTTTTCACCAGAGCTAAGTGTCAACATATATTTCCATATTTCCATCTGGTTTTAACTTGATCTATTTTTATTGTAAGTGCCATCACTACTACTAACCAGTGAGGTTTGAGTGGTTTTGTTTGGGATTTAGAGGTTTGTGGGTCATTTCTTTCTAGTTATATTCCCCCATTATAACAGTAAGACAGTGAGTGGCATGATCACACATGCTTACAGATGTCGTACCGGGAAAAAGAGTGGGGCTCATGCTTTTAGGACATACACATATGTCCTAAAAGCCCGGTGCAGTTCTGATAACTTGGCTACTCCAGTTATGTGTTGTCACTCCTTGAGGAGATATAGTTTATTTCATATTCACATGGTTTTATAATGTCCGTAAATTATGTTTAATTTATGGCAGTGTCTAAACACTTTAAAGTAGTGTAAATACTTTAACATTTTTATCTGTTTATTTGGGTTTGGCAGGGAAAAAATTGTTAGAATTTAACTCTGGTCCCAGTTTTTAATTAAAACTTGAAGTGAAATATTTAACTCATAAATAGAAACAAAATTATCTTTAAAACTAAGGGTAATATTTCTAATCATATGAGCTACCCAGCTTGAATTATTTATTTTGAGAGAAATATTCTCTTCAAATTGTTTGTGTATATATATATTTTTTTTTTTGAGACAGAGTTTCTCTTGGCTGTCCTAGAACTCACAGAGATCCACCTGCCTCTGCCTCTCGAGTACTGTGTGACCACTGCCTGAATGCTATTTAATAAATGGTGACAGAAAATGATGGTCTTCTTTTGTTCTTTAGTTTATGGTTTCTTCCCAAATTTTTGCAGGGCTTATATGATTTTAGACCAAGACTAAAGAGTTTGTTTCTAATGCCCTTTCCTCTTACAATTCCCTTTGTAGGATAACTTCAAGCTAATGTGTACTAATGCAATGATCTACAATAAGCCAGAGACCATTTATTATAAAGCTGCAAAGAAGCTGTTGCACTCAGGGATGAAAATTCTCAGTCAGGTAAAGAAACTCTCACAAACTAATGAATACTATCAAACTATGTTTGCTAAAGTTAACATGTTCCTGGTTGGCAAATCATATTAAAGTAGTGAGAAATTAGGAGAAATTTTATATCAAGAAAAGATAGATAGATGCTCATACAGTCATTTATTTTTCAAAAGTTATTACTCGTATTTATGTATTAGAGTGTGTGTGTGTGTGTGTGTGTGTGTGTGTGTGTGCGCGCGCACGTGCGCGCGCGCATACCTGCTCACCCGCCTGCCGCCCTATGAGTGTGGAAGTCAGGACACAATGTAGGGAGTCTGTTCTCTCCTGATATGTGGATCCTGAGGATTAAACTCAGATTGTCAGGCTTGGTAGCAAGTGTTTAACCTGTTGAGCCATGTCACCAGCTTGCCTTTTGGGTTTTAAAGATAAGGCTTTATGTAGCCCAGGCTAGCTGTGAATAAACCACTTAGCCAAGGCTGATGATCCTTCTGCCTTCACCTCCTAAGGACTAAGGTTAGGCATGCACCACCACTCCCAGTTTTATTCAGTGCTAGAACTCTGACCTGGGGCTTGGTGCATGTGAGGCAAACACTCTGACACCTGAGCTACATCTCCAGCCTCTCCTTGTAATTATTTCCCCATAGGCTCTTGACAGACTTATTTTGTTGTGGGAGAAACAGCAGCCTGACTTTCAGAATAAAAGTGGGTAAAGTATGAGTTCTTTTAGGAGAAAAGTTCAGTTTCCCTTAGTGATGGAATCTAGTGTCATGATCAGCCCTGCACTTCCTAGTGGCTCAGAGTAGTAAGAAACAAAATACACAAATGAGAAATAATTTGCAATTTTTCAAAGCTGCCTCTACAAGAGCAGTTCCTTCCTTGAAGGATGATAATTAATGCAAAATAAAAAATGTGAGCCACTGGATGGGAGATAGAGGCAGGCAGAGTTCAAAGCTAGCCTGGTCTGCACAGTGAGCTCCAGGACAGCTGGGGCTGCACAGGGTGATCCTTTTATGTGAGCCGTCATCCTTCTGTAGGAGAGAGCTTAAACTGTGCTGCACATAAATTGTGGCAACAAACTGTGTGAGTCTACCCATAAAAAGGGAGGGGGACGTTAATTTTAGTCTCCAATGTGACTTGTAGCATGACTTTTCCAGTTCCAGATAAGAACAAAAATAGGGAAGAGAATGGAACCAGATAGGGGAGGATTATACAAAGAAGACAGGCGTTTCAGTGTGATACAGAGGCTGGCAGAAGAAAGGAATCAGAGTGAACCGTGTAAGCTCAGGCCTGGGGCAATTCAAGGATGGCAGAATTTGTCACATACCTGGATTCAATTTCTACAGTTGACAGAAAGCTTGGGTGTGCAGATGTCTGGTGTCTGTGGGCTTGGCTCTGAGAAATTCATTTGACTTGATGATTAACCTTGTATTCCTAATGTTTGGACAACATCACTACTTAGTCTAGCAGTGTAGACTCCCAAAAGAGACTAGAGTCTACACTCCTTTCCATGAACGGTATCTCTTCAAAGATAAATCTTGTGAGTACTCATTAAAAAATGGTAACAGTCGTCACTTTTTCCATTACACCCAAATATTAGTACTTAATACATGTGCTATTTTTATAAAGAAAGAATTGGGAGTATAATCTCAACACTTGGGAGATAGAAGGAGGATCAGGAGATTGAGGCCTGTGTGGGTTACACTGTGAGGTACTTGTCTCTTAAAATAGCAACAGAAAGCAAAGGAAAGATCACTGAAAATACTTGAGTAGAATGCTGTATTCTGGTACTCATAGCAGTATTTGTATGTAGTATGGTATCCTTGGAATCAGATTAATGAAGTGTCTGTTCCTGTCATTTAGAAGCTGGGTGACCTTTCTCAGTTCTTCTGTAGATGGGGTTGGTGCTGAACTCAAAGTTGTCTGTTACAGAGAAAAACACTATCAAGTGTTAGGACTCTTAAGACAGAAGGTGGCTTTAGGCCAGGATTTAGTGAGACTATCTTAGAAAGGTTATATTAAACAGTATGCTTATGTGGAGGCATGGTTCCAAAAGGAAAGAAAAGGCAAGGCATAGCATTGCTTTCAAAGTAAAATTCAAGGTTTTTTTTTTCTGTGACTTTTCTAAATTTAGAAATTTTTTCTTGTTATACTTTAGTATTAGGCACACTATATTTACCAGTATCTATCTAAATGTTTTTATTATATTTGGTGCTTTACAAAATTCTGGAATGGAAATTAAGAACTTACTGTGAGAATATTATGATCTAAGTCAGTATAGCTGTTTATCAAGTGCTAAGGATCCTCAGATAAATAGATATGACCTCAGTGATATATACAGTGAATAGCCAATTCACTGTTTAGAAGTATAGGGTAAAATAGCCATTTTTAAAAGCATAGTGAGGAGGGATTTTCTGTTTTAATGATACTGTTCAGTTTGGCACTGAGTCAGAAAAGCTGGCAAATACTAGTACAAACTGATAAAGGCTTCCTGAAGGCAGTTTGACAGCACGCATCCTTCATCCTCCACTATAGGAATGTGCCTGGGAGGAATAAATGAGAGGTTCTGACAGGGTTATTGGCAATGTTTATTGGGAATCTGAGAGTCTAAATATCTAGTCATATGTCTAGTCTAAATATCTAGTCATATGTTTTTAATTGATTAACTATTACATATTGTGATTATTAGAAAGCATCCTAAAGACTATATAAGGACAAATTATTTACCAAATATTGAGTATGCGCTCAGTTTGCTGAAAATATGCCATGCCGAGAAGAGAGTTGAAATGCTAACTGCCAGCGAGTACTGCTACTCTCTGGAAAATAGGGAGCAAGTTTGTACCTGGCTTCTATCATGTCTTAATTGATTTATAGTCTGATACATCACACATAGTTTTACAGTTACTTTAAAAGCTAAAGGGGCTGGAAATAGCTCAATTGGGTCAGTACTTTGCAAAGTATGTACTAAGCCTTCGGTTCAATTCCGAGTACTGCAAAAAACAGGAGGGCGGGAAAGGCAGGAGAATCAGGATCATCTTCGGCTACATGATGAGGCCACCGTGAACTATATGTGACCCTGTTTTACTCCTGTAAAAGCAGCAGGCGCCATGCTCTACGGTATCTCTCACTGACTGTACTATGTCTGTGAGAAAAGGCCTGGGGGTTAGGCATTATTTCTCTGGCCTTAGGGCGTCATTCATTTGTGATCTATGTTGTTGTTATTAGACTCCTATTCCTTTCTAGTCTGTTATTTCACCAGAGCTTCCCATGCTGCTATAGTGCAGAACTCAGAAGATTGTACTTCTGGTTTATCTGGTGGGAACTCTCAGAGTTAAAAGGCAGAGCAGTCTATAGGAGCAAATCTTTCCTCTTTAAAATATGCCCAGACACCTCAAACCCTCAACAAATGAAATGTTCACAGCACATTATTGCAGTGGAAAATTAAGCATATGCTTTACAAAATAGGAGCCAAGTTGTTTTTGTTTTCTGTTGTTTTTTTTCTGGTTAGCGAGAACATTATGCACTAAGAAAAAGAAAGTGTGCTAGCAACTTTCCCCCAATGCATGTTGTTTTCACACAGCAAAATGCTAATCAATGGGGATTCCCCATAGGATTCCAGAGTACGAAGGTTCTTTATGTATTCCAGACTTTAAGTCCTCAGCCACTCTTAGCCTTCAAAAGATAAGCCTGTATGATTTCTTAGTCCAAATCACAGTTTGTCCCCCGTTAACTTCTTCATGCTGTAGTATAGCTATGAAGCCTCCTCCTAGACTGCAGACGTTTGTCTGAACTAAGCGGCCCTTATGGTCCAGTTCCTTTGGTGCACTCACACTTGTTTTTCTTCTGTCCGTGTAATACTGCAGACTCTCGTGGCAGGGGCGCATTGCTCGGTGACAGTCATACAATAAATATTTTTTAAAATTTTTAGGAGAGAATTCAGAGCCTGAAGCAGAGTATAGACTTCATGGCAGACTTACAGAAAACTCGGAAACAGAAAGACAGAACAGACGTCTGTCAGAGTGGGGAGGACAGCGGCTGCTGGCAGCGCGGGAGGGAAGACGCCGGAGATGCTGAAACGCAAGCCTTCAAAAGCCCCACTAAGGACAATAAAAGGTAATGTGTTTGCAATAAGAGTTACTTTATTTTAAGCAAGACAGGAATATTGAGTCAAGTTTGATTTGGCATACCTGGTCCCCATGAGTCAGTGCTACCTTTCTTGACATCAAAGTGCATTTGAATACTCTGATACCCTCTTGTCATGAGAGCACTATGTAGAATTGACCAAACACCTCAGATCAGTTCCCAGTATACATTTTTATTAGTTTTAAGACACCAGATAAAGGAGTTATAGTGTCAGTTTGTTTCAATAAAACTATTGTATAGCTATAATATAAACAGTGTTTTATGTAACTTCATCCATCAGGACTGAGGGGTTTGTAAGTAGATGGGATGACACTGAGGTGTGCACACATTTTCCACTGAAGAGCTCTGGTCCTAGTGTCTGGGAAAGCCTCTGGCATGGCTGGACACCAGTACACTATGGTCTGTGCTACCCACTCACACCTGGCCCCTCACTGCCACCCATACTGGAGAGTTAGAATTAACAGTTTGGGTTTCTTCTCTCATACTACAAAAAAAGTTTAATTTCAAAAGAGTATTTGAATTAAAATTTATTTTCATGATTGTATCCAGAAAAAAATGTAAGAGAAGTAACACTAGGGTTCTCAGTGAGGTGTTTGGGGAGTGATGCTTTAATCAGTGACTGTAGGGCAAGTGTTGTCTCCATAACTGTATTCATCTTTGGAATGCCTTTTAATATTTTTCATCTTATTTAGCTACTTTTTTTTAACTTTGTATTAACACGTGTGTTAGGAAAGACAGAGATGTGCTTGAAGACAAACGGAGAAGCAGCAGCTCGGAAAGGGAGCGTGAGCAGATAGAGCGCGTGGTCCAGGAGTCGGGAGGCAAGCTAACACGGCGGCTGGCAAACAGTCAGGTGAGGGTGGCCTTCCTTCCACCCACTAGCTGTGTCTCTCAAACCAGTAGCCTTTTGATTGCTTGTGTACTAACTGTATCTGCCATAGATCTTTCCATCACTACAGTACTCACAGAAGAGTGAGTAAAGTATGACTGTCCTGAGTGCTTAAAAATAAAGTATCACTTATGAAGCCCAGACTGTCTCAGCCACTTACAGTGCTGGGATTGCAGGTGTGCACTGCCATGCCTGGCAGCAGACTTTAAACAACTCACATTCTGGTCTTTGGAACTTACACTATATTGATTACATTGGTTTTAACCAAGTAGATTCATACATGGGTACCCCCTTCAACCCTCAACAGTTTGCGAGTTTTTGAAGTTTTCATAATTTTTTGGTTTTATTGTTTTATGGTTTGGGAGAACTAATGGGCCACACAGCTTTTCAAAATTAGATTTCCTCATCTTCCATTTCTCAAGCCAGTCGGTATCTTGTAGATATAGCTATGAAAGTCAGTGTTCTGGATTAATGATGCTAGCCTGTGGCATTCATTTGATGGCTACTCTTCTGTGTATATAAGATGCGTTAAACTTCATTCCACCTGATACTTCTGTCATTTCAGTGTGAATTTGAAAGAAGAAAACCAGATGGGACAACAACACTGGGTCTTCTCCATCCTGTGGATCCCATTGTGGGAGGTAGGCCCACAGTTCAAGACTCTGTGTGAATCTGGTACTGTTGGCAAAGGACAGGAAAACTGGCATGTTAGTCAGACTTTGCTTTTGACAGAATACCTGCCAAACAGCTCATAGGAAAAAGGACTTCTTATTTCTTGGCTACACAATTTAAGAGGATTCTTGACTCCATTGATTCTGAGCTTCTGCAGAGGTAGAGTAGGTGGGTGGAGCTTCTGCAGAGGTAGAGTAGGTGGAGCTTCTGCAGAGGTAGAGTAGGTGGGTGGAGCTTCTGCAGAGGTAGAGTTGGTGGGTGGAGCTTCTGCAGAGGTAGAGTAGGTGGGTGGAGCTTCTGCAGAGGTAGAGTAGGTGGGTGGAGCTTCTGCAGAGGTAGAGTAGGTGGGTGGAGCTTCTGCAGAGGTAGAGTAGGTGGGTGGGGCAACTGCTCCCTAGTGGGGAACAGGAGGGCAAGGACACCATCTTCCTCAAGTTTGTAGAACTTCCAGAGGAGATGTGTGCAGCCTTTTAGTACATATAGCCTTGTTGAGCAGCAATTCATGTTCAGACCATTAGCACAAGGTTCAATCATTAACCACTAAGGACTTGTCTGGGTGCTCTGGGTTTTATGGTAACAACTAGCTTAGCTTCTTTCCCCCCCCCCCCCTTTTTCCGGTCAACCCCGCTCGCTCTGCTCGACCCCGCTCGCTCCGGCCAGCCCCACTTGCTCCTGGCCGCCCTCGTACGGCCTCCACTGTTCCAGCCAGCCCCGCTCGCTCCGATCGGCTCCGCTTGCTCCGGTTTGGCCCCGCTCATTCCGGCCGTTCCCATTCGGCCCCACTCGCTCTGGCCCTGCTAGCTCCGGCGTCCCCGCTTGCTCCGGCCGTGCCCGTTTGGCTCCGCTCGCTCCGGACAGCCTGGCTTGCTCCGGTTGGTCTCTCTGGTCCAAGGATTCATTTCTTATTATTCTTCATAAGTACGCTGTAGCTGACTTCAGACGCACCAGAGGAGGGCATCAGATCTTGTTATGGGTGGTTGTAAGCCACCATGTGGTTGCTGGGATTTGAACTTATCACCTTCGGAAGAGCAGTCGGGTGCTCTAACCCACTGAGCCATCTCACCAGCCCGCTTAGCTTCTTTCTGCATAGGTTAACTTGTTAAATAAATAATGCGTTTCTATGCTGTCATGAGAAGAATAGTAGGAAAGTAGAAATGGAGAATAACAGAATCCCTACATTTAGGAAGTAATGTCCAATAGTCACTGTCTTTGGAGCCCAACATAAGTTAAGCAAGATGTATGAAATAAACCAAGTGAGGCAAGTCCCTTCCCCTAATACTCTGTACACAGAAAACATCACAGAAAGAGATGTTTGTCATGACTTGAGTACTCCTTAAATGTCTATCTGCAATCAGAAGACTAGCTCAGCCATAATTGTATCTAAGGGAGAGTGTGGCTGCCTAACATTTGTTAGGTTGGTGTTAAAAGGGAGCAGCTGATGGATTGGAGGGATAGCAGTGGTACCCCTGCTGAGAAACCCTGAAGCAAAGGAAGAACTTGATATTTTGGAAACAGAAGGGGTGAGCCTACGTTCAGTGACCAGCCAGGACTAGCTCAGTTGATAGAGAGTGCTTACTGACTTGCCATGCCAGTACCATAGAAACTAGGTGTGGGAACAAATGTCTCTAATCACAGCGTGTAGAATATAGAAGTAGAAAATCAAGAGTTTAAGGTCATCCCTGGCTATCCAGCATTTCAGAGCCAACCTGGGCTACATGAGAGCCTAGCTCAAAGAGCCTCAGCTTTCTTAGTGTTGGGATCATAGGTGTATCCAGTCTGTTGAGGCTATTTTTAATAAAAATTTAATTTTAGAAGTGTAACATGATGATAAAGAATGCCACAAGGCAGTGCAGTATAATGAAGAGGACCTGGCTTATGGTCTGAGCCACATTCCTTTCGGAGTTTAGATTTTTCTTAGCTTAAAAATATATAGAGCGCCTTGCAGTCGTGGCACCTTTTATCCCAGCACTTAGGAGGCAGAGGCAGATGGAGCTCTGAGTTTTAGGCCAACCTGGTCTAGAGTGAGAGTTCCAGGACAGCCAGAGATACAGATTAAAGTGTCTCCATCATTGTGCTCAGGGTTTTCTTTCTGTCCTAGAGCCAGGCTACTGCCCTGTGAGACTGGGGATGACAACTGGAAGACTGCAGTCTGGAGTGAACACCCTGCAGGGGTTCAAAGAGGATAAAAGGAATAGAGTTACCCCAGGTGAGACCACGACCTGTTTCAGGGAGTTGGGAAGAGAAACAGTAATTGTTATTCATTGCTTCATTCACTGGCTTTCTTAATGGTATTTCTGCAATAGAAATTCATCACCAGCTTCAAAAGCAACTGGAAAATTGGCTGTTAGCATGCAGTTTCTTCCTGCTCTGCAGTAGTACTTAGTGTCAGTGCTCTTCTATGCGGGTGCCCCCTGTATCCAACCTCAACATACTCATCCAGACAGGTCAGGAAAGGACAGAATGAATGACACGGACTTAGTTTTAAACAGTGCAGTATGACAGTCACTTAGATCACACTGGATTCTACAAGTTGCCTGAATATGATGTGATTTGTAATGGAGAACATGTGTCGGGGTAGAGGCTGTGGTCAGCCCCCAACTATGCTGAGAGGAGACTATCTGTTGGGAGTTTTCTTAGATTTATGATACAGGTCAGTGAAGTTAGAAGGCATTGTCTTTAATAAAACCAAAATCTACTTGATTTTAAATGATGATACAGTATTTAATTTTTTTGACAGTATTATACTTGAATTATGGACCCTACAGTTCTTATGCCCCACATTATGACTCTACATTTGCCAATATTAGCAAAGATGATTCTGATTTAATCTACTCAACATATGGGGAAGACTCTGACCTTCCAAACAATTTCAGGTAAGCCCCCAGTTAATACCCTGAACATGCTTTTTTCTGAAATATTAATGTGTAATGTATGGTTTATAGATACACTTACAAAGTTATCTAAATGATAGAAAATGTGTTCAGTAATCTTTTAGAGAGAACATATCTTCTTGAAATTGGCCTTTGTAGTATTTTCTAATACCTTTTCTTTGTAGATTTATTTATTTTGTTATGTGTATGAGTGTTTTGCCTGCATGTATGTATGTGCGCCACATATATACCAGCCTGTTGCTGGAGTTATATGTTCCTGGATACTTGATCACACTGTGAACCCCGAGATTATGTTATTTACTGAAAAGAATGTTGTTTCTAGTTGTGGTGTGGATCAGCTCTAGCATATACCTTTAATCCCTCTGGCTGGAATGCCAACAAACCGTTAATACACTTCTTTATCCCAAACAGTGAAGGTAAAGTTAGTTGGTAGAAGGAAGTAGCCATATTTGAAAATGATGTCTAATTGAGAGGCAGACAAACTGACAAATCAGAGAAAGATTCGACACGATAGAATACGCCCAACTCTCAGGAGAAGAGAGGGAAGCTACTTAAGAGAGCAGTGCAGGCAGAGAAGAGGAAGAAAAAGGAGCAGGAGGAGCCAGTCTTCCCGGGGGAGTTTACAGAGGCAGGTTGAAGAGAGGACAAGCTAGACACAGGTGAAGACAGAATGAACCGGAGAATGAAAAGGAGCCAGAAGATTAGAATAGTTTGCCAAAGTTAGTATGAGGCCAAGCAGAACAAGCTAGGAGAAGCCAGATTGAATCAGTTAGTGCAGTTGAGCCAGAACAGCTGAGTTGAACCAACTAGCCAGAGCTCAGAAAGAACAAGAAAGAATGAGCTTATTCAGCAGTGAGTCTCAGGCTGAAAACATTCTAGGCCTACTTTGGTTGTATGGAGGCTAGACGCTTCCAGAACTAGGCCTAGGTTAGCAGACAGGCAGTAAGCCTCCTGCGATGAAAAGTACTACAGGAGAGTTAAAGATACATCTACAGAGTTGGACAGAAAAGGGCATCAGATGCCCTGGGGCTGGGGTTGCAGACACTTGTCACCTGCATTATGGGTCAAATCCAGGTTCTCAAGTGTTCTTAACTACTGAGCCAATTCTTTTCCTTCCTTCCTTCCTTCCTTCCTTCCTTCCTTCCTTCCTTCCTTCCTTCCTTCCTTTCTTGCAAGGGGTAAAAAATGTGGGTGGTGTTTAGGGGGGGGTGTTGTTGTTGTTGTTGTTGTTGTTGTTTTAAACAGTTTTAAAACACTTTAAACACTCTGTAGACCAAGTTGGCCTAAAACCCAGAAATCTGGTTGCCTCTGCCTCCAGAGTGCTAAGATTAAAGGCATGTGCCACCTCACCTGGCTAAAGAAAACTTTTTTTTTGTTTGTTTGTTTTTTTTGAGACAGGGTTTCTCTGTATAGCCCTGGCTGTCCTGGAACTCACTCTGTAGACCAGGCTGGCCTTGAACTCAGAAATCTGTCTGCCTCTGCCTCTGAAGTGCTAGGATTAAAGGCATGCGCCACCACTGCCCTGTCAGAAAAACCTTTTTAAAGGTATTCCTGATACTCAAGTTCAGGAGCTGCTTCTGTCAGAACCTGCTCTGCTGTAAGACATTGCATGTCAGTTATGTTTCAGTCTTGATTCATTTAAGAACCCACTAAGCATTTTCCCTAAGTCATGAAATGTCTAAAGCATCCCACATACAAGAGAGTTTGGCTATAATACACCAACCAAACTATAGTACAGCCATCCCTTTAACTCGTCTCGGAAGGTCTGTATCCCTCTTCAGATACTTTGTATCTGCCCAGTTTGATGAAATACTGTCTCAGTTTACCAGGACTGTGTCCTAGGATTGGAAGTTGAGCCTGAAATTTCTCTTCTTGGCACTGGTAACTTCTTAACTATTATTGTGCTCAAGAATTTTATCCAGTACATTAACCAGTCCCCTGGTTTGGGGGTTTTGTTGTTTTGAGTTTATTTGTATTGGAAGGGGGTGCATTTAACTCTGATCTCTGATCTCTCACATGTTAGTATATTATGTGTTGTTTCTAGATGGGGTTCCCTAAGTTAGAGACTGGCTGTGGCTTCAGATTGAGTTGTTATTCTTAGACTATATGAAATGGGGTACATTCCTTCTAGATTACTCAGGCAATCCACAAATCAGCAGTGTATGCCTCTATGTGCCAGACATTGTTCCAGGCACTAAGAATTCCATAACAGAACTGTACCCTCCTGTCAGATAGGGCCAGGGAGAAGTAATGCTGGGGTCAGGAAAGTGACCGGGGAGGGAACCAACAGTGCTTTCTCTGAGAGGGCATCCTGGCTCTGAAGTAGCTAAGCAAGGGACCTGAATTGAGAGCTGGCCTGACCCAGCCAAGAGCATCAGGAAGAGCTATAAAGAGCAGAACAGGTTTGGGGGGAAGGGAGTGGTCACAAGAGTCACTATGGAAAGAGATTGCTATGAGAAATTTGTGTACTTGGTGGATCAGGAACTAGTCAATGGCACACAGAATAGTAACCCAGTCTGGCTTGTGATTCTGAAGTGACCAATCTGGCAGTTATACAAAGCTTGGGCTACTAGGGCAGAAACCAGGCATGAACAAGTAGACCAGGGAAGTGGCCATTGTAGTTAGTAATTAGTAGGTTGCTGGCTTTTAACTGGAGAATAAGAGAAGTTGGGATGATATCAGGGTTTTCAATTTACTGAAAGGAAAATGATTTTAGAACAGCACTTGGGGAAAGTAGCTGACATTTAAGTTTGTGGTGCGTGTTTATGCAAACAGAGGTGTGATTTTGGAAGTTTTGATACATATGAAAATCCTGAAGTGAATGAGATTATTAAGGGGAACTGGCAAGAAGGCCCATTGCTGACACCCTTGCTTTCTTCAGAGGATGCTCAGGAACATTTTACTTTTGCTTCATTGTGTGTGTGTATGTGTTCTCTCATGGTGATAGATTCATCACTGGTAAGTATGCAGGTGCAACGTTGTTTCTGAACCGAACATATTTCATAGTGTGGTCTATGAACCAAGGTGCATCTAATGGGAAGAGTTGACTCTAGCAGGTACAAGCCGTGAAGTCTACTTCTATAGAAGTGATTTTTCCAACTCTTTTTTCAGCATCTCTGAGTTTTTGGCCACATGCCAAGATTACCCGTATGTTATGGCAGATAGTTTACTGGATGTTCTAACAAAAGGAGGACATTCCAGGAGCCTGCAGGACTTGGACATGGTAAGCACACTGCTCAAGAAACAGCCAGTTTATAAATGGCTTTGAAGTGCTAGACATTCAGTGTTTGAGACCAGGGATTAGCCAGTGTGACAGCTGAACTCCATTCCCCGGAAAGGACAGCCTGCTGTGGGCGGAGAACAATGAAAGGAAAGAAATAAGTCAGCTATCAGGACCCAAGGGAGTTAGAACATGGCCATTCTCTACTAATTTTGGTAAGACTCTGAATTCCTGAGCGAGCTGGGAATGAAGCTGGCTGACAGGATAGGGAATGTGCATGAGAGCAGTGCACTGGGAGTCTCAGAAGGGAAGACCTTCCCTGTTGCATCTGTTATCAATACTTGTGAACTCTCTAGTCCAGGTCAGGACCGTTTATAATCTGGAATCATTCAAATGAGACTAGAACCAAGAAATGTTTCCCACTCATGTAGAGGAATTCTGGTGTCTAGAATGTTCTATGACAAAAATAGAGGAGTCTTGGAAGTCATCTGGTTTGGTTTTGTTTTGTTTTTTGTTTTTCTGTTTTTTCCCCCTTGTTCTGGTCAACCCTGCTTGCTCCCGCTGGCTCCGCTCGCTCAGGCCAGCCCCACTCGCTCCCGGCCGCCCCCGTATGGCCTCCGCTCGTTCCAGCCTGCCCGCTCGCTCTGGCTCCGCTGGCTCCGCTTGCTCCGGTTGGCCCCGCTCGTTCCGGCCCCGCTAGCTCCGGCTGTCCCTGCTTGCTTCGGCCGTCCCCGTTCGGCTCCGCTCACTCCGGACAGCCTCACTTGCTCCAGTTGGTCTCTCCAGTCCAAGGATTCATTTCTTATTATTCTTCATAAGTACGCTGTAGCTGACTTCAGACGCACCAGAGGAGGGCGTCAGATCTTGTTACGGGTGGTTGTAAGCCACCATGTGGTTGCTGGGATTTGAACTTATCACCTTCGGAAGAGCAGTCAGGTGCTCTAACCGGCTGAGCCATCTCACCAGCCCCTTTTTTGGTTTTTTGAGACAGGGTTTCTCTGTATAGCCCTGGCTGTCCTGGAACTCACTTTGTAGACCAGGCTGGCCTCGAACTCAGAAATCTGCCTGCCTCTGCCTCCCGAGTGCTGGGATTAAAGGCATGCGCCACCACACCCGGCTGTTTTTTTGTTTTTTAATTTTTAGATTTTTTTTTAATGTATATGAATGTTTCACCTGTCTGCATGCATGTATAGCACACACATACCTGTTGGATCTCCTGAAACTGCAGTTGCAGATGGTTGTGAGCTGCTGTGTGAGCTGTTAGTGATTAGACCGAAGGCCTCTGCAGGAGCAAGTGCTCTTAGGCAGCCCTGGAGGTCGTAACTGTTGATGGTGGCCACGACGCCTTAGCCCCCTGTCGGTACTGCACAGCTGCTGATGGTTCGCTGGCTGTCTTAGCAAGCCTAGCCAGTGGCTTCTGCTTCAAAATCCTACCACACAAACTACTTAGCAAACCTAAAGAAATACTTTTTCATCTGTTCAAAATTAAACGTACGCCGGGTGTGGTGGCGCACGCCTTTAATCCCAGCACTCGGGAGGCAGAGGCAGGCAGATTTCTGAGTTCGAGGCCAGCCTGGTCTACAAAGTGAGTTCCAGGACAGCCAGAGCTGTACAGAGAAACACTGTCTCGAAAAACAAAAAACAAAAAACAACAACAACAAAAATTAAACGTACTTGACCTTTCCGCTCAACTAATTAGAATCAATAGTTAACTAAAGTCAAATTGCTTTGGTTTGGTGATGATAGTAATATATTTAAAATAATGGTCTTTCTGTCCTTTGAACTAGCAGTTTCTCTTCTCAAATATATCCTACAAAGTAAGACAAGAGTTACACATGTAAAAAAAATATATGGCTTACAAGTTTTAGAAATTGGAAATGGAGCCGGGCGTGGTGGCACACGCCTTTAATCCCAGCACTCGGGAGGCAGAGGCAGGCGAATTTCTGAGTTCGAGGTCAGCCTGGTCTACAAAGTGAGTTCCAGGACAGCCAGGGCTATACAGAAAAACCCTGTCTCCAAAAAAAAAAAAAAAGAAATTGGAAATGGTCTAAATCAGAGTATAAACTTTCATAAAAGAGATGAAACACTTTTATTGATGTCCCTCCTGCACCCCAACAGGATTTCTATGTATAACAGTTCTGAAACTCAATTTATAGACCAAACTGGCCTCAGATTCACAGAGATCCGCCTAGTTCTGCCTCCTGAGTGCTGGGATTAAAGGGTTCACCACCACCTGGCTAGATGTTTATTTTTGTGAAATGTGTGTAAACTACATTACATTAATGTGCATAAAATCATGAGGGACCATCTATATTTTGTGGTGTGTGTTTATTTTACAGTAAGCCTCTACTGTCAGAGAATATTGCTTCTTTAAAGTTTCTTCCGATCCTTGTCAAAGATTCAATGTATTCAAAAGACTATATATTTAGACATTTATCTAATATTTACCAAGTATCTTAAATATATAACATTATTCTTTTAAAATTAAAAATAATTTTTTTGGAGATAAGCCTGTGTAGGCCACACTAACCTCAGATTTATGATACTTCTGCCTGAGCCTCCAATTGCTAATTTATGGGCATGTACCACTACATTTAGCTATGTATAATCAGGCACGGATCTTAGCATTACTAACAACTCACAAAAACTCAGAATGCTAATAATTATATTAATTAATTTTGGTTTTAAAATATACTTGAGGGCTGGAAAGATGGCTCAGCAGTTAAGAGCACTGGCTGCTCTTCCAGAGGTCCTAAGTTCAATTCCCAGCAACCACAGATGGTGGCTCACAACCATCTGTAATGGAATCCACGCCCTCTTCTGGTGTTCTGAAGACAGCTATGGTGTACTCATATACATAAAATAAATAAATCTTTAAAAAAAAAACTCAAAGTGCTAATGATTTATATTAATTATTTTTTGTATATTGAAAAATATACTTGACGGCTGGAAAGATGACTCAGCAGTTAAGAGCACTGGCTGCTCTTCCAGAGGACCTGGGTTCAATTCCCAACACCCACATGGAAGCTTACAACTGTTAGTAACACAGCTCTGAGTGATTCAACACTTCACCATGACATACATGCAGGCAAAACACTAATGCACTTTAAAATAAATAAATCATTTAAAGTACATATATCCTTATTTTCCATATACTTCAGTATGCTGCTTTTCTCTTGCCACAAAGTTAAGTTTTCTATTTACCTTGATTTTTTTGCATATACTGTTTGCATAAAAGTTTTCCTTTATCCATACAGTCATCTCCTGAAGATGAAGGCCAGACCAGAGCATTGGACACAGCAAAAGAAGCAGAGGTGCTGACAATTTATCTTTTAAATGGAGGATAAGTTTGAGAGGCCTAAATGATTGGGCAGTATTACTTGGGGTTGGTGAGATGAGATGGCTCAGCAGGTAAAGATGCTTTTCACACAAGCCTGGGGACAGCTCAATCCTAGAGTCTATAGGTCTTAATTAGGGTTTCCATGGCTGTGAAGAGACATCATGACCAAGGCAACTCTTATAAAGGCAGACATTTAATTGGGACTGGCTTATGTTTTCAGAGGTTTAGCTCATTATCATGGTGGGAAGCATGGCAGCATGCTGGTAGACATGGTGTTGGAGGGAGCCAAGAGTTCTACATCTTGATCCAAAGGCAGTCAGGAGGAAACTGTTAAATAGGCAGCCAGGAGGAGGCTCTGAATCACACTGGCCAGACTTGAACATATACATGAGACCTCAAAGTCCCACTTCTCCAGTGACACACTTCCTCCAACAAGGCCACATCTCCTAATATTACTACTCCTCATGAGCTAAGCATTCAAAAACATGAGTCTATGGGGGCCAAACCTATTCAAACCACCACACTATAGAGAGGTGGAAGGAGAGAAATGACTCCAGAGAAATGCCCTATTTTCAAATACCATATGTGTTGTAGCACATGTACTTCACACACACACACACACACATACACACACACAATATGATTGTTTTTATAAGAAAATGTTAATTGAGTATCATCTGGAGTAAAAGAAGTAATTTGAGAAGTTTATAAGTAGCTCATTTAGTAGATAGCTTAAAGGGAGCCCAGAGTTATTATCACAGTTTAACTGCCTAGCATGCGTACTCAAAGTTGGGGAGCTCGTTTTTCTCAGGAGCAGAAACAAACCTGCAAGATGAGAGACATTTACTCTCCCAGCAAGCAGGGCACATGCTCTGAGCTCAAAAAGCAGGTGACCCAGGGTTCCCAAAAAGATAGTGAGACAGAATATGTGGAAACCCAATGATGTGCAGTGCTAAAAGGCTGAACTGCTTCTTGGAAGATAAAAGGTAGGCTGCTGTGATAGATTATGAAGAGAAGGACTGTTAAAAAGCTGTAGGACTTAGAGTGCAGTGATGCATGCTTTTGATGCCGGCACTTGGGAGGCAGAGGCAGGTGGATCTCTATGAGTTCAAGGCCAGCCTGGTCTACAGTGTGAGCTCCAGGTTGGACATAGAGTAATAGACCCTGCCTGGGTTGTTCAGTTGTTTACAGAAGGGCTGGTTGGCTTGGTTTGGTTTAGTTTTCTCTAGGCATAGTTAGTTTTTCTGTTCCTGGCTGTCCTGGAACTCACTCTGTAGACCAGGCTGGTCTTGAACTCATAGAGATTCACCTGCCTCTGCCTCCAGAGTGCTGGGATTAAAGATGTGCACCACTACTCCTGACTGTTGTTTTGTTTGTTTAAGAAGAAGGCTGTAGCACTTAAGTAAAAAATAACTTAGCCTATCAACATAAAGGAAGAGAATCTGAATTGGGGAAATAAACCAGAAGAAAAGGTTCCTCAGCACTCACTACAAAGAGAGACATAATAAACATAAAAACAGGCAGCCGTGTGGTGGTGGCGCATGCCTTTAATTCCAGCACTTGGGAGGCAGAGGCAGACGGATTTCTGAGTTCGAGGCCAGCCTGGTCTACAAAGTGAGTTCTAGGACAGCCAGGGCTACACAGAGAAACCCTGTCTCAAAAAACAAAACAAAACAAAAAAACAGGCAAAACCTGGTGGGGGAGGTATGTGATATGATAGGTGATATGATGGTATTAGTAGCTCAATGTAGAATGCAGGGAAAGGGGCATACTTCTGAGAGAAGAGTCCCAGGGAGTTTCTGTTTTGGCAAGTGTTTTGGAAACTTAACTGGAGGTATGGGCCTGGAAGTCCAAAGTCTCCATGTGAATCGGACAGGTGTGATACAAAATTAATTTTTATTTCAGCCATACAAGTGAGACTCTCCAGGGATAGCATGGAAAAGATTGAAGGGTAGAACCTTGGAAAAGTCCAAAGTTGAATAATGTATGAGTCCCATGAAAGGATGGTTAACAGAAATGGAACAGGGTCAGCAAGAGTGGAAGTTGCAGATAAGCCCCGTGAGGGGCCCTTGGAAGTGATATCATAATCTTTACTAGAGCAGTCTCAGTGAAATGGTAGAAGCAAAGGGTAGACCTCAGTGGTGTTCAGAACCTGAGGACACTAGGCTGTATATAGGGATGTTAAGGTAGGACAGGCTCAAACCAAGCCTTAGCTAAAGGAAGGATAACTTGGGATATGAGGTCCAGATAAAGTAGCTAGTCCTGAGGTAGACAGACATACTCTCTTCAGAAAAGAGAATCCAAACTAGATCTTTTGTTTAGTGAAAGAACAGGAAAGGAAATCCGATTTAAAAAAAAAAAAAAACAACAACTTTGAATAGAGTTGTAGGGGTTCAGCTACAATGGTAAATCACGAGGCACACTTTGTGCACTGCGTGGTCTTCAGCCATGTGAAGACAGGGAGGTACCGTCAGGACCCAAGTAGAAATGGAACCATCAACTTTTGGATACTTATTAATTGGGTGATGCATTCCTTAAAGTTGTGTTGAAGTTACGGAAACTCTGAGTCCTATGAGTCTAAAAATAAAACGCTTAAGACTTGTTCTCTTGTGCAGTGCTGATAACCAAGCTTTGGGGCTTGAGGAAGGCCAGGGAGCTGCTAATGCTATAGATCTATCGAAGTGCAAACAGCAAGTACAGGCTGGGCTGAAACATTTAACCTCTGAAACGGGCATTGCCATGGTCACCAAAATCAAGTAACAGTTTAGACAGTGACAGGCTCTTAATACTTCATCTTCAGGATCGTTGGCATATGAATCCAGTGATTCAAATTGCATAAGCTGTCATGTCATTACAGAGAAGTGTGGATTTATGGACGCTTTTTTGGCCAAGATTTGAGAACAGCATTTTAAAAGAGTTCTTGGAAGACATAACCAAAATTATGGCTGTAAGGTGACTAGGTGGAATGACTTTGCTTGTAAGCACAGCCATCATACTGATTTTTACTTGGCACTGTTATGGTTGAGCAAACTCAAATAAGTAACTTTTTTTCCTATTGAAGCAGATTACAGAGCCAGCAGGGCGTTTGGAGTCCAGCGGTCAGGACAGGCTCACAGCACTGCAAGCAGTAACAACCTTTGGTGCTCCAGCTGAAGTCTTTGACTCCGAAGGTAAGTGTCCGGGACCACAGGTTGCTGGAAACTGTCTATCACAGGCAGGTCGATATGCTGCCATGTCAGCACTAATGAACCTAACGTTTGCTCCAGAGAATCGTAGCACATAACTGTACTGTTGGCCTCAATTGAAGTAGAAGCTAAGCGTAGCAGAGCCTTGCTTTTCTTCAGTGTCTTTTCTTACCATACAGAGGCTGAGGTGTTCCAGAGGAAGCTTGATGAGACGACAAGATTGCTCAGGGAGCTCCAGGAGGCACAGAATGAGCGGCTGAGCACTAGGCCTCCTCCCAATATGATCTGTCTCTTGGGTCCTTCTTACAGAGAAATGTACCTTGGTATGTGTGTCCCAGGGATGGGAGGCAGAGCAGAGCTGGGTGCATGAAATAAGACTTCAGAGAGTGGCTTACTGTAAAGGAAGCAGAGCGAGCACCACACCATGAGTATAGTACTGATACATTTACAGTTCCTTAGGATTTTTCTTTTTCTTTCTTTTTTTTTTTTTTTTTTTTTTTTTTTTAAATTATCAGGGGCTAGGTAGTTGGCTCAGTCAGTCAAGTGTTTGCTGGAAAATACGAAAGCCTGAGTTCAGATCCCCATGTGTGAAAGCACTGTGGTGTGCAACTCTAACCTCAGTAAGAAGTGGGAATAGGCAGGTCCCTGGAGCTAAGTCAGTGGAAGAGCCTGCCTCACAACATAAGATGGAAACTAACTGGGAAGATTCTGTCCATATGCATATGCATATGCATGTGTGTGCGCTCACAAACGTATACCACATACATGCACACATCTAGGTGGCATACAGCCCCTGTGGGGCTGAAGCAGGAGGATTGCTATGAATCTACAGCCAGCCAGAGCTACATAGCAAGACTCTTTAAAAGAAGAAAAATGTTGCTGGGTGGTGGTGGCACACGTTTTTGATCCCAGCACTTGAGAGGTAGAGGCAGGTAGATCTCTTTAGTTCAGCAACAGCCAGGGCTACACAGAAAAACCCTGTCTTGAAAACAACCAAAAGAAAGAAAAAGAAAGAAAAAGATGACTACAGGAACCACTTCGGTACCTTGAGTGTTTCCCCATTTTTCCCAGCTGAACAAGTGACCAATAACCTCAAAGAACTCACACAGCAAGTGACTCCAGGTGATGTTGTAAGCATACATGGAGTCCGAAAAGCAATGGGGATTTCTGTTCCTTCCCCCATCGTGGGAAACAGCTTCGTAGATTTGACAGAAGGTAGGTGCCCTGTTTCTGTGGGTGAGACTTTTGTGAATAAAAGGGAAATGGACCCTTTTCCTTAAGATGACATTGAGAACTCTTGTCTGGTTTGATTTGTTTTATTTAATTTTTGAGATTAGCATACAAAGTAATGGGTTTTATCTTGGCATCTTTTAGTTTTCTTTCCATCTTGTTTAAAGAATGAATAGATTTGATACGTTTATCAAGGCTGCTGTGATGACTTAATGCCAGGCTTCTCCTTGGCTGTGAGTGTGGCATGAGGGCTGGCAGCAGTGTTCTCCTGGATGCTGGCACAGTGGGATGAAATGCTGAGCGCTGTCTTCTTCCTTCAGAGTGTGAAGAACCTAAGGAGACCAGCACTGCTGAGTGTGGGCCTGACGCGAGCTGAACTAGCCTGGTATTGGATTCTATTATGTACATAGTTTTTCATTCTGAACTTTGAGGTGCTTTTCAGAAGATATTAACTATTTGTAAATTGTGTTTTAATTAAGCTTTGGGACAGTTCCTTTTAATGTTCCAAAGATTGGCCTTGTATTAGGAAATAAAGCTGAACCTGGGACCGTGAGGCTCGCTGGCTGTCAGCTGAATCACCCTTTGCCTTACTCTGCCTTGGTTCTGAGGATGGACACCTAGGACACACACCAGCCTTTTTCATGATCATCTTTCAAAGGAGCAGTCCTCAAAATAAATTAATTACCCAATTTTTCATATTTACCACTCTTATTAGAACAATTGTAAGCAGCTAGTTATAAGCTCTGCCCTACCAGAACTCATATGAGTGACATTCAGAAAGTAGCCTTACTAGCATAGCATCCTGATGGCCTTTCAGACTGCCACTAATGATGGTCTGAGTTTTTATTATTATATTGTTGTTGAATGTGTATTATGTACATATAAGTACATGCATGTAGTCCCTCCCCCTTTTTGGGTTTTTTTGTTTGGTTGGTTTAGTTTTGGTTTTTTGTTGTTTTTTGAGACAGGGTTTCTCTGTGTAGCCCTGATTGTCCTGAAATTAGCTCTGTAGACCAGGCTGTCTAAGAGGTCTGCCTGCCTCTGCCTCCTGAATCCTAGGATTAAAGGTGTGCACCACCTAGCTTAGAACAACTTTTAGGAACTGGCTTTCTGCTTCCATTATAGATTCCATGGATTGAACTCCGGACATCAGACTTCTTAGAAAATGATTTTTTTATTCACTAAACTATCTCACTGGCTGAGGGCCCAACTTTTTAACCATAGTTCTGTCCACTGAGACTTTCTAGCCTAACACCGTGAAAGTAAACACACTCAAGATAATGTTAAAGTTTCCCACTATGGCTCCCCTCTCTGTACCTAATGGGAATGGTGTCCTCCTTCCTGGTTATTAGTTACTGGGTCTGCTAGGAGGTTGATGGTGATTAAACATGTCTAGTGTGTTTTCTTTTCCTTCTTTCTGTTTTTCCCAATTACTTGAAGCAATTGCAAATGGATGAACCAAATAGGATGTGCCAAGTCACCCTTAGACACATCGGAGTCTAGAGTTAGTGGAGAGCTTGCTCCTGCTCAGTTTTTCAAAGGCCACCTGTGTTTCATTTGTGCCCCTAAATCATTTCCCTGTTCTGAAATACACAGGTCAAGTGACCAAGCACATTAGGTAGGAGACCATCGGATATGTCCCCTTATATCACACATCATTTTGTTGGACTGAGATGAATGATAATTTTCCAAATATAACTTGTTTAAAAAGCAAGCTGGTTATGGTAGGTTGCATAATAATAATAATAATACATAATCCTAGTATTTGAATGGCTGAGACAGGAGGATTGCCATGAATTTGAGTCCAGCTGGGCTATGAGACCATGCCTCAAAAAAAAAAAAAAGGGGGAGGGGGTGAGATGAGAGTGCAGGAGAGTGAGCCCAGCAGTTAAGAGAACACACTGTGCTTGTAGAGGGCTGGAGTGGAATTCTCCACACCCACATTTCTCAAAACCACCTATAAGTTATAATTCAGGGAACCTCGTGCCTCTGGCCTCCTCTGCAAGCACTGGTGCTGTGTGCACATAGCCACATGAACACATTGATTTTAAAATAAGTGTGTCAGTGTAGATAGAGCCTAGGTTAGCAACAGGTGTCTCATCCTTTTACAGAGCCTGTCTGCAAAACATCTAGACAGGAAGACATACCTATTTTCTTGATTTGAAATTAATATTAAGCGAAAACAGTAAAGGAAAGTTGTTTCTCTCCAGAAATTACAGGGTGATCCTTTTGTAGACAGGTATGCTAATAAAATACATCAATTCAAGTGTGTTTATATAAGGTTTTTTAGATTCTGATTTTAGTCTCTACAGTTTAGGGGCTGAGTGGTGTAAGTCTGTTGATAGAGTATTTGGCCAGAATTCGTGAAGCCTGGAGTCTAATCCTCTGCACCACACAAACTGGCCATGGAGGTGTGGGGGGGTTGGGGGTGTCAGTGGCTGAAGTGCTTATGCAAACCTGACAGCCTGAGTTTGGATCACCAGAACCCAAGTACAAAGCTGGATGCGGTAGCAGTAGAGACCTGGAAATTCATAGGGCAAGTAGCTTGAAGTTAGCGGAAGCGAGAAACCCTGTCTCAAAGTAGGAGATGAGTGAGGACTGACACCCAAGATTGTCTTCTGATCTCTATACAAGCAGGCTTGCACACACACAAACATACGCACACACACAAGGAAACTGGCTGTAATGGCACATGTCTATAATCGTAGCATTCTGGCAATGGAGACGGGAAGGTTGGGAGTTGAAGATTTGAGGACAGCCTGGGTTACATGAGACCCTGTTCAGATATTTAACCCATTTTTCACCAGTAGATCTACTTGGCACAAGTCAGTTCCTGCAGACCCAGAAATACTTTAATTCAAAACACCTTAGGACATTCAGGTTTTTTAATTGTTGGTTGAACGTATAAAAAGGAGCCAGGCACTGATGATTTATGAAAATGGAACAGAACACTGAAGCAAATGTTACCAGTCTATAAATATTAAACATACAGAACAAACCATAGTTATTTGCTTTTACCCACTCAGAGCATTCATGAAGAACACAGTAATAATCATTTTTTGTCAGGAAGTGTCTTTAAGTCAGAAGACTTGGGGTATTACTGTCTGTAGTCAGCTTTCTTAGTGGAGATCCTGAAATGAATCCTTGACCCACAGAAGGGTTTAAAAAAAAAAAAAACAAAAGTTCCTGTGAAAAAACAAGACACCTGTGAAGAAATTACTTGGAAAGTAGAAACCAAGTGTGTATACAGCATGAGTCCCAAGTGTGTATACAGCATGAGTCCCAAGTGATGTTTTGTGTCAGTTACACTCTTAGGACCTGAACAATAACTTAAAATACTCCAGGCACAGTGCTTCAGTTGAAAAGAAACAATGCATGAATGGCAGCCAATTACTTTTAAACTCAAGCTAAGATTTTTGTTGCTGGAGGGAAAAGGTAACTTGGCTGTTGGAAGAGTAGAAATGTGTCAGCCTCAGGGAAGGAAGCTCGGTCCTGCTCTCTGTCTGCAGGGCATTGCGGGCGTCACCAGGAACTTTACTAACTCCCCAGAGATGCCTTGCTGGGAAGCCCTGACCACTACTAGATTCCTTTGAGCAAACTAAAATCAGCCCTTCTTCCCTGGGCTGGTAAAACTCCACAGGACCCAGCACAAGCAAACAGTTCCTATCTCTCTCGCTCTGCATCCCTGACTACTCAGCCTGGGACTAAGATCCAGGTAAGCCTGGCTGGTTAGCACCCTGTCTGCAGCACTTCTATCATTTGTAGACTGCTAGCTAAGAAGACCATGATGTAGTGACGTTCTGTGGCAGTGAAGTCCTTTCCAAAAAGGAGTGGGGTGTTTGGTCACCTCTCTTGGAATGGTCTGGAGCTGAAGCACAATAAGACGCCATCTCGCAGATCTGGCTTTGGCCTTGACTCATTGGCATAAGAACAATTTGGCATTTGTTGAGGGGCTCAATTCACAGGCCAGAGTCCTGAACACATGTTCCTGCCAACTGGATTGTTCTTGAAACTCTGCAGTCAGCTCAGAAGACTGGAAAAAAGGCAAGTGGTACAGAGTTGTCCAAGCCTGTCTACACAGGCTTTCCCACAGAAACAGCTGGAGATAGTAGTGCACATCTGTAATTGAAGCACTCTGGAGACCAAAACAGGAGATTAGAAGTTTGAAACCAAGCTAGGCTGACCCTGACTCCGACTCCAAAATAAATAAAGTGTAGACAGTAGAACTGAAACATCATACCTCATTTCTAGACTTTAAACTTCCTGAGCCTTGTCCCAAAAGACTTTTATCCACAAAAAAAAAAAAAAAAAAAAAAAGCTTGATTGCAAATTCAAAGCTTTGCTGCTGCTATGAGCCCCACTCCTCAGAACTCTGTCCCTGCAGCCAAGCTGATCCTATAAATGGACACTAGGCAGCAGACCTATTTACATGTAGTCCGTGGGTAACAAGAGAAAATACACTAGAAAGGAGATCTTTGTCTAGCATCTAAGAGTCCGTGGTAAAGCTAAAACTCCATTTATGACATGTCCATTTCAAACATAAGCCAGAGATGGAAAAAAGTGACGTGTAGATGAGACATTTTCTCTACTGTTTTGAGACTACCCATCAATAGACACAGTTCTAACACCATTTACCAGAAGGCCTAATTGAGAGAATAACATCCCATGGTAGATTTGACGGGAGGAAGGCGAGCGGCAACCCATGCTCGTCAGCCTGGCAGAGCCTCCTGTAGCCAGTAGAGCTTTTGTCTCCTGTGCATGCTGATCACTGGCCACCAAGGTGGATGTCTATCTTGGTCATGCACTGAAGTCTCTTCCCCAGCAACCTGGAAATGCACACAGCCTGAAGTAGGCCAGTGGTCTAGCTAATTTGGAACTGTTGAGGCTGAAGTGTGTACAAGGTAGTAGCTGCTTCAAACAGAATCCGATGCACAGGTCAAAGCCATCCTGTAGTGCAAGTCCAAAGAAGCCAACAGCCATCTGCGACAGGCATGGGGCTACGTTCTTGGCTCCCTCGGAGAAGGAGACTAACCAGCAGACGCCTCAGTTTAGCCCCAGCCCTTGAAACTTGGCAGTGTCTGTACATACAAAGTAAGTCCGCAGTTCCCCTTTGCCTTTGACGTTGATCAACCCACGGCACTCACAAGAATATCCTAGTCCCTGGAGGATAGTGCATGTCTCTTCGGTAACCTAAAATGAAAAAGAGCCCCATCTTCAGAGAGGAAAGGGATGGCTAACATGCAGCATGTCTGTTGTCTATTCCTGACAATGATGGCCAGAGCCACACAGCCAAGTGATGGAAGGGCCAGGTCCTAGAGCAGGATACCTCCTCTGGGGTGTCTTCCCCCAGTCAGTCCTTCCCAGTGGACTTTTACCTGGATTTTGCCAAGCTCTCCAGTGCTCTCCATGCGGCTGGCAACGTTGACTGTGTTTCCCCAGATGTCATACTGAGGCTTGCGTGCTCCAATCACTCCAGCAATCACAGGCCCGTGGTTTATGCCTTAAGATGGTTTACAGTTAGCCATTTATAGTGATACTGAGAGAGCCCACAGAAAGGGGTGAGAGTACTGGGGGGTTCTTTGGAACTCTTCTCTCCAAGGCATGAAAGGCCCCAGCTGTCTCTTGTCCATACTCAGACCCACTAGTTCTTACCTAGTATGCTAATTTCCCCCTTAACAAAAATAAATAGGCTTTGGGTGCCTATCCTTAAAGCCAATTATGAGTAGTTAGAGTTAATATATTTGTCTTACTCTCTGTATTTTAAGGTCATTTATTTGCAGCAATGATTTTGGCCCTGCATTTATATAGTTACATATTATTACATTTTTTAAAGGTAGGAGTTAGTGGCTCGCAAGATAGTACATCTAGTAAAGATGCCACCAAGTCTGATGACTTGAGTTGAATTCCCAGAACCCACAAGGTGGAAAGAGAACCAAGTCCTGTAAGTTGTTCTCTGACCCCAACATGTGCACTATGTATGTCACACCAAATAAATGTAGTTTTAAATTGTTTGATAAAAAGAGATTGGGATGTAGCTCAGTTTGTCACACAAAAATGACCTGGGTTGGATCCCTAATACTCCTTGTAAAGAGTGTGGTGATGTACACCTATAACCCGAGCACTGGGGATGTGGACACAGGCAGATCTCTTGGGCTCAATGGCCCACCAGCCTAATCTCACTAGCAAGCCCCAAGTTCCAGAGACACGGTCAAGAAATAAGCTTGTCAGTTCCTGAGGTTGCCCTCTGGCCTTCGTATATACATGCACCCACACATACAGAGACACCCCCAAAGGTAACTACTTGAGATATGCAAGGGAGGTCATCATTTACAGTAACACCAGAGGGTCTGCCAAAACCTCATAGCAGAGGGAGGGCCGGGGATACCCTCCAACCAAGAGGGTGTGGCTAAACTGAGCTTCCGTAGGCGCCCTCACCGACTCGGAGGCGGAAGGAGTTGAAGGAGTGCCTATTGATCCCGTCCAGCTTGCTCATCAGGGCCATGCTAAATTCCACCAAGACTCCGATATGCACATGCTTCCGCTCCAGGTCCTGCAGGACATGGATTGCATAACCTACTCCATTGTGCCTTGACTGAGGGTGCACACCATGGACAAGGGGGCTTCTGTCCCCACCAGGGTCTCCAGGCTATGCCACAAAAGGCCTCTGCCCCCTGACGCAGAACCTTTAGAAGGTGATAGGACTGGGAATAGCCTATAGGATTTACTTTGCCGCAGGCCTGGAGTACCTGGTTCTCATGTCCTGAGGGGGCACTGAGCCCTGCTGCCGCCATGTAGGTGCTGCCAATGGTCTTGATCTTCTCCACACCACTGAACTTGGGCTTCAGTAGCAGCTGCAGAACAACCAAAAGCTGCAGTATCCCTGATGCTGAGAAGAGGAAGAGGGCCCTTCCCCCACCCCGATACACAGTGCAGACACATGGCATGCATGGCCTTGTCCATCTGAGTTCATGACTGCAGGTGAGAACATGGCACCCATCATCCTCTCATCTCTTCCTGTCTCTGGATTCTGATCCTTCTCAGAGCAACTTACCCAGCATCATTTACTTAGACGTGGGTTAGGGTCCCCATAAAATTCAGCCCAAGCCAACTTCCTGAAATGGTTGACAGCATGGGCTTAGCCTTAGTCAGAACTGTTCTGGAAGGACTGAAAGCTACCTGTTAGCACCTACCTAATAGAGATTTAATAAAAGGTTGCTTACTGGATAAATAAGTTTGTCTCTTGGTATTTAATGGAATACAGTTTCCAGCGGGTTGGCCTCATGTTTTGTTTAGCTGCTTATTTTCTCTGACAGGACTAAGGATCGAGCCAGAGCCTCACACATAGCTGAGCTTGCCTTTCACCAGTGAGCCTCCACCCTCCCCTTGCTACCACACAGGTGGGGAGCTGCAGAGCAGGCTGGCCAGGCTATACCTCGTCAAAATCAGCAATGATCTCATTCAGCAGGCGAAGGCACTCCAGTCCTTCTTTGTTGACATCACACTCAGTGTAGAACACTTTGAAGTCCGGAACGGATGCAAACATGACACAGACACAGTCATAAGACTGATGGTACCAATCCTGCAGCAGGGCAGGGGAGAAACAAGACCAGGAGACCACTAACCAGGGGCACAAGTGCTGGTGGGGAGGGTCAGTCCAGGCTGTCTGTGTGGGCTGTGACCATGTGAAAGCAGCTAAGGCAGGACTCCAGTCCGGAGGTGGTTTTATGCCGAGCTGTCACTGAGTCTGTGTCCTACATAAGAAAGGCTCTGTCTGCCATATGCATCTCATGGAGGTACAGACCCTTCAGCATACTTAACCTCACCATGTTTCTCCAGAGTGGAAGTCATGGCCAAGGAGATGAAGCATCTTGTCCACAGCTCCTGGTAGCCTCTGCCTTGGCCTGCCTTTACACCTAGCAATCTCTCGGGGGGTACTTCTGAATAGCCCAGGCCTTGCTGGCAGAGGGTGGCTCTGCCCACAGACTCCTAGAGTACCCTGCCCTTCACATACCTCTGCTGCCTTGTCCCCAATGAAGTGGGCAGCCACGTGCGCCGGCAGCACGTTCTCTAGGAGGAGGCGGTTCACATTCTCCATTGTTTCAAACTCCTCATGCTCCTTCTTGAACTTCTTCTTCCATAGACAGTCCAAGCGACAGTAGTAGTCAATCTGCAAACCAGGAACCAATGACACCCCTGTCACACCTGTGACACACCACCCAGGCCTGGGACCTAGGGTGCTGGACCAACCTATCTGCAATACTGTCCACCCAGCCCAGCCCAGCCCAGTGTAGAACAAGACTGGCACCTTCATGAAAGGCCTCTGCCCTGTTGCTATCTATCTCAGCCCCAGCCCTCCACACCGTCTGCTCAGCAGAGGCTGGGCAAGGGAGCCTACACACCTGTCTAGACAGCAAGATGAGGGTGGCATAGAACAGGATCAAGTAGAAGTTGACCATGATCTTCAGGTCTCTCTCTAAACAACTGGGGGAGGGGGCAGTCACCCGAGCCCCTGGAGCAAGGGTGTGGCTGGGCATGCTTTGTGCAGCAGACTGGAGCAGCCGTGTCCTAAGGGGGTAGGGAATAAACAGTTGCAACTGTGTAGGGAAGAAACCGCAAGGGGACTTATGGGTCACTCCAGAAGGCCCATCTGCTGAGTGAGGGTCTAAAGGCAGCCAGCAGCTCTTCTTGAGGGAGAACAGCCACTAGACTAGCATAAGAACCTGGCCAGAGAAAGGCAGATAATTCTTTTTCCAGGTACTTGAGCTTCTAACCACATAGGATGTAAGAGAGTCAAGTCTTTTCCTCAGTCCAAAGCCTTGAGGGCTGCAGAGCCCTTGGGAACCCACAGGAGTGTATCTGCTCAGGAGGCAACAGACATCTGCACGTTTGACATGGATATCCAGGCCACAGCTCAGACTAAGCTGGCTCAGGGCTCCCTTCAACTGACCCAGAAATCGGAGGGCTTCCCCAAGAACCCATCAGTAAGCCATACACCCAGCTCGGCTGCTAAGACCTGGAGCCTGGACCAGTCGCTATCCCACTTGTGGAGCAGGATCTACACCATTTGCCCAGTGTCTGGTCCACCGGGCCATGGACAGCGCTGCATCCTGCCTGCTCTGATCAGGTGCTAAGTCAAACAGACCAGCTTGCAGTAGTGGGCTTCAGAAAGTCACCAGTGGATCAGGCCCCACCTTTGTGTCCCGTTGGTCCCAGTGCTGTTGCTTGAGACATGCCAGCATGGCTCGGAGAGGTTGAAGAGCAGCAGGTAGGCCACCAAGGCCACTGTCAGCAGCATGGCCTTCAGCTCTAGGCTCATCCTCAGGAAAACAGAGCATGCAATGAAGCCCAGGATGCAGCTGCAGGTGTAGTACTGCAGGTGGAACAACGTCCGGTGTCAGTCACCTGGAGCAGGCTACCATTAACAGTCCACTGTCGTCTCCCTCCTGCTGAGGGCTCCAAGCCCAGGGGTCTGTACCAGCCTTGGCCCACTGCTCTCTTCTAGCAGAGATCAGCAGGGAAGCTGATGGTCACTTCTTGTTTTGCCACTTTTCACGGCCTCTCTTCTTGACTTGGGCCTCTCCAGGCAACAGACGGTGCTTTATGTCAGCTGATCTGAGCCTGGCCCTTGATTCCTTTAAGTAAGGCCTCAATTAACCTCTCTGATGTGCAGGGAAAGTGACCCAAAGACACTCTCTAATGCCACTGATGCTGGTCTGCACTCCCTGCCCACCCCCAAGGCTTAGAGCAAAGAGCCAACACCCAGTTTCCTGTTTCCCTGGCATTGGGCAGGCAGGGAACAAGCCTGGCTACCTGGACCCAGCCTTCTAAATGTATACTAAAGACACTGGCCTCATTCTTCCTCTCCACAGTCTCAAGACTGGCTTTGAACCATGAGCTGTCCACTCTGACCTGAGTGGCCCAATAAGAAGCAGTAGCTCCTGAGGACTGAGCCAGGAGTGGGTGCTGGAGGAAGCCAGGATAGTATACTCACTGGGAGGAGTTCACATGGAGTCCCAACTCTGTTCCATGCAGCCAGTGGGCTTGTCTCGTCTCCAGGCTGCTCTGGGCCTGGGTTAAGCGTCAGTGGCTGAGGGAAGACAGGTTGCCATTAGAGTATATATAGGGACTCAGACCTGCCAGGCCCAAGCGAGGTGACCCAAGGCAACTATGGGCACCAGAAGTACCCTGCAGCTGGATGCCTTTGAGCCCAGTGAGTGGCTGTGTCTACAGCAACCACCAGGTATGGAGTAGCTGGGGTGGGGAGGGATACAGAGCAGAGATGCTGGAGCAGCAGCAGCCCAGGCAGGTATGGGAGAAGGCTGGGGTCAGCCCTCTCAGAATCCCCCTTCTTCTGGACCCTGAGAGAGAGGCCTAGAGCACTCTCCCCAGACTGTAGCGTTTGATATCAGGATTACTGCGGAGATCTGTTGCAAGTTCTTATAGGCTGCTATAACATCTTCCCTTACTTAGGAAAATGAGTCCCAAAGCAGGTGGGAAGGAGGAGCTGGCTCCCAACACATACCTGCATTGTTGCTGCATGCCTCAAGCCCTCCCTTTAAGGGTGAGGAGCCCAAAGCCTCCCTGGGGACCTCACAGATCACTGCAGAGCTATGAGGGAGTCACAGCAGATAGAGCTGTTCAGGTAACAAGACTGGGATTATGGGATCTGGGTTTCCCGGGTCAAAGGCGATTCCTTTCACCCAGGAGATAATATCCTTTGCTAGCTCTTGCTTTCCTGGCCCCATAACTCACCATGTTGATGATGGCAACAGTTAGTAGGCTGCCAACAGTCAGCACAACCAGGACAAGCCTGACCAGGGGCTGCGTCTCCACACTCTCCGAGATGGCCTGGAGTGTACTTCGGGATGCAAAGCACCTCTGTGGAGAGGGGAAAGTCATGCAAAGCAGCGGGGGGGACAAAGGACAGCCTTATTCAGGAAAGATGGGTGGCACTAAGGAGACTGGAAGGCTGAGGACTTGGGGACAGCCTGCAGGGACTCAGTTATCCTGAAGGTAAGATGGCACCCAACTGCTGCCCCAAGCAAGACTGCAGGAGAGGGAGAGGTCATAGGGAGGAGGATGAGTCCCCTGAACTCCCTTGAACTCACTCACCGAGAACTCAGTAGCAAAGCAGAAACTCAGAACCAGCCCCAGCAGGCAGGCCACCAGCCCAAAGGACACGCCCAGAGTTGCTTTCCTAGAAAGGAGGGGAAACCAAGTTCCTTCCACCAGTCCCGGTTCTCCAGCGCATGGTCACCTGTCCCTCCCCAGCGGATATTCTTTCTCTAGTAAAGGAGACCTTGAAAAAAATGAATCCAAATGTCCCACAAACAACAATCATGAAGGTCAAGGTTGTCATCAAGTCCCCCTAGGGGCCAAGTATATAAGAAGTGAGTCACATCGTGAGCCTCTGGAACTGTCTGGCACATAAAACACAAAAGCGTTCGTATGGAGAGATCAGTATGGAGAGCATCAGGCTGGAGAGATGGTTCAGTGGTTAGGAGCACTTGTTGCTCTTGCAAAAGGCTCCAGATCTGATTCCCAGCACCCACATGGTAGTAAGTTCCAGTTCTAGGTGACTGGACACCCTCCTCTGAAGGCCTCAGGCACTATAAGCACACATGTAAGCAAAACATACATAAATTCAATAAAAATGTATGCATCCATATATACTATTTTATTTAGTTTGGTTTTAATACAGAGTCTTACAGCCCTGGTCAACCTGGAACTTACTGTGTGGACCAGGCTGGCCTCACACTTGCAGCAATCTCATGCCTCTGCTAGAGTGCTGTGGAATCACAGGCCTAGCTCACCATACCTGGTGGCTATTTAGCCTTTGTGTGTGTGTGTGTGTGTGTGTGTGTGTGTGTGTGTGTGTGTGTGTGTGTGTGTGCATGAGTGTGTGTGTGTGTGTGTGTGTATGTGTGTGTAGGCACCTGCATGTTATAGCATGCATATGGAAGTAAGAGAATAAATAACTGGTGTCAGTTCTCTCCTTTAACCACATGGATGGCAGGGCTTGAGCTCAAGTTGTCAGGCTTGGTGGCAGGTACCGTCACCTGCAGAGCCATCTCACTACCCTATTAAGCACATCCACAGTGACAGTCATGTGTGTCCTAACTGCCCCCTGGAAGCTATCTGTGGCTAAGCTTTGTTCCCTCTGGCCTTAGCCCCTTGTCCCTGTCCCCACCAGAACCTGAAGCAGGCACCTCAGGGCTTTGGGGTCCAGGCTAGATGCCACCATCCCTGTAAGTCTCACTTCCACACCTGGAAGAGGGAGTGATGAAGGCCACTGTTTCCAGAGGCTAAGGCCATGACCACCTAGATAACAAGACTTGGCAGGAGACAGAGGAACATGGGAAAGTTTCACACCCAGTTGCAAGGAAGGGCCAGAAACTCCAACTCAGGGGCTATCCCCCTACTCCAGTGCTGAAGTCCCTCCCTTCTAGCCTTGCCAGTTTCTGCTGAGTCCTGCCATAGTCACCACCCCTCTCACCCCAGTGGCCTTGCCCATTTTCCCCATCACAGGCTGACCTGGGCATCACTAGAAGGTGGACGAGCAGGATGCAGACGAAGACAAGGCTGGCACAGGCGAAGTCATAGCGAGCCCGGGGGATGGGCACCAGGCGGTACTGGAGGAGCGGGGTGACATGGGTGTGAGAGGCAGCCACCAGCAAGGCCCCTTCAATGCCTCACCTCAAGTTCATATTCTAAAATAAAATGCCAGCCACCTCTCCTGGAGTTCAAGGTGGTGCTACACACAGTTATTCGCCTGCCAACATTATACAGTTCCTCTCTGCATGGGCAGCCCTGTACCCAACAAGGCTTTTGCTTTCATTTCTCAGGTCCTATGGGCAGGAACCAAGCCTGAGCCCCCAGGTAAGGCTGTAACTAGACCTGAGCTCACCCCTTACCAAAAAGTATTATCTGGGCCTAGACCCCAACAACCAAGTAGAGATCCTGGAGGCTGCCTTCCATACCGCACCACTTTATTACCACATCAGCACGCTCACATAGTAGAGGAGCAACCAAGACTCAGGCCATGTGACCCACAGGCAGGGGAAGGCCCCTCCACTCTCTTCCTCGTTAACTTTGCTCAGATCCCCAGGGAGAAGGATCCTTCCCTCAGTCTTGGACAACAGGCTCTGAAGGCCAGGACCCTACTTGATGGTCACAGCCTAAAGCTAAGGACAGTCAGCTTCAGAACCTCCAGGTTGCAGGCTCCTATCTAAGCCACCTGCCTGGCCACTTGGGGAAAAGGTAGATTAGATCTCCATATGGGCCCAGGGCTTTCAGGAAGCCATGAGTTGCTCTAGGCCTACACAGCCTCTAGAGCACAAAAAGTGTCACAGCCACCAGGCAAGAGGTCCTACAGGTAGCCACCAGGAGACTGAATTTGGGAGTCTTTCTCCTAGAAGCTTGAAGCACTCACTTGGCCCAAACCTCAGGGACAGCTTCTAGGGTAGTGTCAGGTAAAGGGGTGAGGTCAAGATAAAGAGCCACAAATGGGACCACACAGAACCCTGTCTACCCCAACACCCAGTGCAGAGATCCCCAGGGGCCTCCCCACCCTGTGGAGTTTGCTGGACCCAGCAGTTCATGCCCCACCCACCAGGCTTAGGCCTATTCTCCTGTGGCGGCTGCTCCATCCTCACCTCACGCTCAAAGCCCTTCTCCAGGAAGATGGGACCAAAGGTGTGGAAGTCATCAGACTTGGAGCAGCAGGGCCTAGGGGAACGGCAGCACAATGAACCCACAGTGCCGGAGAAAGCCACACTCTTAAAGGCAGCCTCAGTGTAAGGGAAGGAGCTACTAGCCGAAGCTTAATATCCACCATGAGGGGACCAGCCCTGCCCTGGGAAGGAGGGAGGGAGGAAGGGAGGGAGGGAGGGCCACAGGCCTCACCTGGTGGAGCTGAGCCCCTCAATGGCTGACAGCATCTCATCGTCACAGTCATCTTCCAAGCGCCCCTTGGGGGATGCACTCCTAGAATTAGAGCCTCTGCCTCATTACCCCAAAGACCCACTTGCCCGGAGGCTAGGGTGTAGATGGTGGACTCACCAATGGGGTCCCTGAGTTCATGAAGCCAGAAGCCCAGCAGCCCAGCCGGAAGCAGAGGACACATCCCTAACCCCCAGACCAAGGCCACCTCTGCTGGGCAGGACAAGCATAGAAGCCAGAGATACACCTTTCCTCACCACCAACAAACAAATAGCAACCTGCTGGCCCAGCTCTGGGGTGAGCACGCATGGGGCATCCCAGCCATTCAAAAAACCTGTGACCTGTAAGTCTTGCGCCCAGAGAAGGAGGCCTGGCCTGGGCCTGTAGGACCTGCCCCAGACAAAGAGTTCTCAGGGCACCTACCCTCAGGAGAAGCCTGGCACAGCTCCACCATGTAAACAGTGTGCAGGGAGGATAGTGTACCTACCTATCAGGGGCACGGTGTCGACGCAGAGGAATGGCCTGAAAGTGGGAAAGGGAACCGGTAGTCACTCCCTGAACTGTCCTCATCCACCATGGAACTGGAAGGACCAGGAGAGTCTAGGAGATTCCAGGCCCCAATGGAGCATTCTCCAGATACCTTCTCCTGTCCAGAAGGGAGGCTTGGCAGAAACTACCCACAATGCAACTAAAGGGGCAAGGCTGGGACTGCACCTTTGTTCCCTGCCCCTTCTCAGGAGCCTCCTAACCCAGGAACCAGGTGGGAGGGGACCTACCTTCTGCCTCTGTCCGTTGGAGATGGGGGTCTCGCTGCTGCTCACACTCTCCCGGTGGTTGAGGTGTGCAAAGGGCCGTGCTGCCCCCCAAGACTCCAGATAGCGGGTTACACGCACTGAAGCTCGCATCTTCAGAGTCGCATCCCCCTTGGGCTTGGAGAGGTGGTGGCTGGGTGGGGGCGGCTGCTGGCTCTGTAAGCATAGACATCACGTGTCCCACCTGTTCCCCTCTCAATCGTCCCTGGCACTCATGTGGAGCACTGGCTGGTCTGGTAAAGGGGAAAGTGTTACTTTTTTTGAGCCTATAGTATTCTTTGAACATGGGCTGGCCTGGGTACTGGCTGAAGCCCTCAGTTTTCATCCCTGCCCCAGGCTGGGAAGAGGCTGATGGCCACACAGCTCTAGCTAAGGCTCTCTCGAGCCCTGCTCAGCCCACCCACATGTGGCTCACACATGCTCCTTCCGGTGAGAGGAACGGGAACCAAGAGACACAGGCACTGAGGCGCAGATCCACTCCAGGGCAGCCTTTGAAGGCCACACCCAGCCTCGAGTTTGGCTCCAGGCTCATTATTTGCCAAATGCTTGCTGGGCCCAACGCGTGCTAGAATCTCAGTGCCTTAGCCAGACCCTGAGTGAGGGTCCAGCTTTGTGTCTCTGAGCCCCAAGTCCCCCTTAACACATGCCTGTGCCCTGACAGGGTGGCCAGGTATGGCAGGAGACAAGAGAGACAAGCTTAGGCCACCTTGTGTGCTGAGACTCTTGTCTCTCCCACTCCCAGCATCCTGGACCCCTTCCTCAGAGTTGTCTATCCCCTCAGACCTGCCAACATCAATAGGCAGCAGCCACCCACAGCCCCAGACCTGGCCAAAGCACAAGGGCAAACTTACTGGAAACTTCCAGAGTCTCTGGGGATAGAAACCTCTTTAAACCCTCACCACCCCCCATCACACAAGTCCTAGGGTCCATGCAGAGGCCAGCCAAGCCACACAGTGAGGGAGGGCTGCTAGGTCTGGAGGTGAGGACCTTCCTCTGAGGCTCCTATACTGCTAGTAACTCTGGTCCCATGCTGGCTGGAGACAGGGATGAGGAAAAACTGCTACAGTCCCCTCTAAACTGCCAGCTACATAAGTGAGCAGAGGACTAGAGCTGGCGAGAGGGACCAGGGCGGGGCGGCACAGATGCTGCTGTCTCTCCAGAGCTTGGCTGGAGTCTGGCCAGCATCCTGCAATTCTCCTGGCTCAGTCTGGCAGCCCTGGGGGTGGGCTTTGGAACTATGTCTGCAGATGTCTTTGAGGTTGGGGCTTCATCCATTTCAAAGCCACCACGTGCACGCTAAGAGCAGAGCTGGGTGGTCCGCAGACCCGAGGGCCCATAGTCCTTAGCAGCACAGAGTGAAATAAACAAGGAAGAGGATAAATAAACAGGAACACGTGGCAGGCCGGAAGACCAGGGAGGAAGGATTCTCATGTGTACAGTGGCTGCCCTGGGGACATCAGCAAGATAAAGGGGACATGAAGGAGCCAAAGCAGAAAGTGCAGGCTAGGTGGGCTTGCAGGATGCCCAAGGGTCAGAACCAAGAGAGTTGGAAGAAGTCCCTGCCAGCATTCTTGAGAAAAGTCCAAGGATGATTCTGGAGGTCAAGTCCACAGACAGCCAAAAGCAGCAGATTGCCAGCTTGGAGCAGTCAGCAGACAAGCGCAGCTGCCTCTCTAGTTGGGCCAGCAGAGAGAGATGGGCTCCAAGAGACGAGGCAATGTGAGCCAGCCATCTGAGAACCCCAGACCTGTTCACTCCAGGAGCAGGCTGCCTGGCTACCCCTGCTTCCCTGGGTCTGCACAGGGGCTCCTGACTCCTGCAATCAGCCTCATAACTGCACGGACCCGATGCCTGGAGTTGCTGACACGGCCCTTGCTCCCACACCTTACAGAAACACAAAGAGGTCGTTCCTCGATGCCTGAATGTTCCCAGTTCAAGGAAGTGCCCTCCTCTTTTGGGCTAGTCTCTACCACCTCAACCACAGTCTTGAGGGTCAATGACCAATAGTTGGGACCCTGCCCCCAGACTGCCCATTTCCCACCCACCCTCAAGCCCTCGTACCCGGGGATCGATCACCAGGTAGGTTCGGATGTTCATCTCTTTCAGATAGGGGTCTCGCTGCTCCCCGTACCCCTCCTCCACCTCGTACGCCTGGTCCAGGTGATTCAATGTCGCCTCTGTGATGTGCACCCGGCTGAGGAGACGCACGTCAGATAAAGCAGCATGGCCCAGGCACCCATTGGGGGATGCCTGCTCCATCCCCTGCCTCCACACCCAGCCCCACCCTTATCACCCTGACTTTGTCCCTACCCTGCTGAGCCTCACCCAGGGACTCCAGCTGCCTCCATCCTGTTGGCCAGGGACACATCATGGGACCACACGTCATACTGCCACTTACGGAGCCCGATGACCCCACATAGCACGTTCCCAGAGTGAATGCCCACACGCATGCTGATGTCCACGCCCGTGGCCTCACGCACCTGCCTGGAGCAAAGATGTCTGTCACCTACTGTTGCTTCAGAACCTCACTGGAGGTCTTGGGTATGGCAGGTCACCAGGGAAGGAGACAGAGCTTCCTCAAAAAGGCCAAGTATCCTGTTCCTGGGAGTGTGCAAGCTCACATCCAGCTCAAGGGTGTAGGACTTGGGGTACCACTTATGTCCATGGATCTCATTCTGTCTCTGGAGTCCCTTGCCTAGCAGCCCTGGTTGGCTCTGATGAGGCTGCCAGGGTGTAGGTAGGGGGTGCTAAGCCCTACCCAAGATCCAACATAGACGAAGACTCTGGGGGCTTCTCTACCCCAACTACAGGAAGTGAGAGCCCCACGCAGTACTAGGGTGGAGCCTCCCAGGATAAGGATGCAAAGCGCTGCACTCCTCAGGCAAGCTGGTGGTTAGGGACACAGGCCTGCCGGCATCTGTGTCTATCACTAGAACTGGGGATGAGCTGACGCTACCCAGGCTAGAGCTAGCAAGAGCAAAGCTGCCTCCATATAGTGCAGAGTGGCGACCAGCACATCACGTGGCAGGCATCTTGGGCGTTCTGCACTGTGGACTCTCTTACCCCTTGGGGACAGTTCTGGAGGCACAGCAAAGTGGTACTGGGCTGGTGTTTCCTCTGCTCCTAGACAGGCCACCTCACCACCTTATGCTCCTTTCTTCTTGCACACCCCTGAGTACCTCACCATCAGATAGATACCAGCAGAAGGGCCCAGAAGATCCAGGTCACCCTATTGCTGGAGAGTGAGTTCTCTGGCACCAGAAGCTTCTCAGAGGAATGGGAAGCAGACAGGATCCTGGAGCTGGACCTTGCCTCTGGAAGGCCTTCCTGCTATCTGTCCTGAGCAGCTCTTGCTGTCTTAGTCCGTAGAAGAGTGGAGCCAGCTCAGCTTTTAGTTCTATATAGTCCTGGAAATTGCTATATAGACCAGGCTAGCCTCAAACTCATCCTGCCTCTGCCTCTGCCTCCTTAGTGCTGGGCTTAAAGGTGTGCACCTCCGTGCCTGGCCTAGCTCAGATTTTTTTAGACACTTCTGGGACTTGAAGCCACAGGTGGGCCCAGAGAAGGGAGGACAACAGGAGTTTAAGTCTTCCAGACGGCATGCTGTGAGAATCCAGGTAAGCCCCACCCACCCCACCCCTGTTTGTAGTTTGGCAGGAGCACATGATCCTATGCTCTGGCCCATTGGTACCTACTTAATGGCCTCGCATATGTCCAGACCCATCTTCACGCAGTTGCGGGCATGTGTGGGCAGCGACACGGGCAGGCCTGACACGCAGTAGTAACAGTCACCCAGGATCTTGATCCGCATGCACTCGTTAGCCTGCAGGGAAAGCGAGCAAGGGCAGGTCTGGGGTTATTAGATTCCTCCCCGCCATGAACACCTTCAGCTGTGGCTCAGCAGCTGCTACAGAACCTGGCAAGAGGAGTGGGGGCCATGGACCCGGAGAGCCGTAAGCAGGAACCCAGATGAAAGCAAGGTTTGGTAAGGGCTATGCACGAAGGACTGTCTTTGTTTCTCCATGCAGTGTTTCAGCATCTACGGTATTCCTGCCCAGGTAATGGGACATAGCAGCAAACTACAAACTTAAATCCTGGGGCCAGGAACCCACTTGAAATCAAACTAGTGTAACCAGTGTGGCCGAATTAGAGTAAGTCAGGCAGGAACTGTAGCAGACATCCTACACAGAGACCGGCAGGAGTTAAACCAAGAGATGCTATGCTGCTAGACCTTGGGGTAGGGAAGAGCAGGGAGGGAAGGTGCAGAGGGGAGCTGACCAAGGGTGAGACTGCGTCCCCACAGGAGTGTTCAGGGAAGGAGGGTCCTGGAGACAGCAGTCACCAGCCCTCTCAGGCCCCAGCAGCGGCCACATGGAGGAGCCTGGTGTGAACACCAGCATTTGCTTTACAGCTTCTTGCCCCTGCCCCTCCCCCTCTGTCCCAGGTGCCCCAGCAGGCAGCCCAGCTCTCTGGCCCTCATGGGGAGGCGTGCAAGGCTGAAGCAATGATATCTAACTTCCTCCGCCAAGGGTGAGGGCCAACCATGTCCAGGCCAGCCCGGCTCTGTGTCTAGTCAGTGTTTAACTGATCCTCCTGCACTGCCCTTAGAAGCACAAAAGTCATGAGTGCCTGAAGGGCGGGTCCGGACACACAGCTCAGCACCAAAATTCAGGGACCACGGAGAGATTGGGTAAAGGATGCAAAGCCATTCCTGTTTGGTACTTCCCAGGCTTCTAAGCACAGGAAGGATAAATCCCAGTCTTTGCCTAGGCCACCGTGTCCTTGTCTGTCCCCTCATACTCTGTTCTGCACACACTGAGATTTGTCTGTGCCTTGGAGACTGAGCTCTGTATCCACCTGAGGCCTGTTCCCCTCCCCACAGGCTTCCCTCCTTTCCCGGAGACTGAATCAGTCTCCTCTCTCTTCTCTCTCTTCTCTCTTCTCTCTCTCTTTCTCTCTCTCTCTTTTCTCTCTCTCTCTCTCTCTCTCTCTCTCTCTCTCTCTCTCTCTCTCTCTCTCTCAGACAGGATCTCACTGTGTAGTCTTGGCTGGCCTGGAACTTGCTCCGTAGGGCAGACTGGCTTCACACTACACGGCTCACCTAGAAATTGTCAAGCTGAGAGACTGAGGGAGGCTGGGGCATTCAGGTTACTCCCAGACCCCCAGGTAAGGCAAAAACTGCCAGACTAGAAGCCATCTCCTGCAGGTTGCGAGTCTAAGCCCCCAGCTGAACTTCTGGACCCATAAACCCCCTAGGTGTGCACACCAGAACCCGCACACCGGAACCCGTTCTCCTGCTGAGGTGGGAACATGTTTCTGGGCCTTGGCATGCCACTCACAGAGTACTCGGGAAAACCACCCACTCACTACCAAGACACTGAGATTCGGCCTCAGCTCCCCTCCCCTCCCCTCCCCTCCCCACACCCCGGCCCAGGGCCGCTCATGCAGCCTATGAAGGCAGCAGCCAGCTAATAGCATGCCCAGGCTCACCTTAGCAATCTGGTCAAACTTCCCAAACAGCTCGTTGAGCACCACCACCAGCTCCTTGGGAGAGCAGTCGCTGGCCAGCCTCGTGAAGCCCACGATGTCTGCATACAGGATGCTAGTCCGGGTGGACAGGGCTTGGATCAGATCCCTGGGAGGTGGCTCTGCCTCTCCCCCCACCCCACCCCCAGGTCCAAAGACCAGAAGAGGTATCCCCAGCCAGCCTGATCTGTCCTAGTACCAGAGCCTCTCGCTACAACTGCACAAAGCAGACCATCTACAGCCTGGCACTGCTCAGCTCCCAGCATCCTTCACTCTCCCTGTGCTTGCACCCAGGGAGTTAAGAGTCCTGAATTCCTAGAATACAATCCCCCCTCCTTGAACCCTCCCCAGGCCCTTGAAGAACCACAGGTGAGCGAGCTGAACAGTAGTGGCTCTCAACCTTCCTAAAGCTGTGACTCTTTTATAGTCCCTCATGTTGTGGTGACCCAACCCCCAACCATAAAATTATCTTTGTTGCTATTTCATAACTGCAATTTTGCTACTGCTGTGAATTGTGATGTAAACAGTTGTGTTTTCCAGTGGTCTTAGGTGACCCCCCCAAAGGGGTCTCGATCCATGGGTTGAGAAACACTAACGCTGAGGTTCCAGGAGGTAGGTGCTAACGCCCTCAGGCCTCAGGTTCCATGACCTGTAAGTTCCCAGGCAGATAGATGGAGCCCTGACTTATGCTGATAGATGTCTGCTGGCATATAGTGCTGGCCCTTGGGCAGAGACCAAGGCAGAACTCAAAGTGACCACACTACACCTCATAAGAGATTCTGCCCCCTGTCAAATTAGTAAAGCCAGGTAAGGCCAGGGGGCATGTGGTCACCAAACTTGGGGGCTTCACTTCCTTTAGGAAGAATCATTAGAAAGGTCCTCACTGGAATGTCTGGCTAACTCCATGAACTGCTATCATTTTGGAGGAACACTGGGTTTTCTCACACCAATACCACCTAGCCCTTTGATAACCTTGATCTGCCCTCCACCCCTGAAGAAACCAGGAGAAACTGAGGCCCAAGGAGGGGCCAATCCTGTATAGACAGAAGATCCCTACAGTGCGCTATCTCCCTAGAGCCAGGGGAGTGGTGGCCAAATCCCCAGAGAACATGCACGGTGCATTTCCAAAGCCCTGCCCACCTGACATTCTGGTGCCGCTTGACATAGAGGCTGTGAAAGTTGTTGTCGGGCATGTAGTGTCGGTCACCACCCTCTTTGAGGCGCTCAATGATGGCCAGCTTCATGCCCATGGAGATATGAGCGGGGAGTACTGAAAGAAGCAGGTTCTCCTAGGCAGAGGAGGGCAGACCAGTGCGGCGATTGGCGGGGACGAGCTGAGTATTATGAGGCCCTAGGCTAGCCACTTAGACATCTTTCTTCCAGAAAGTTCTGCCCATGAAGCCATTGTTTCCTGCGTGGCTATATCTACACGGCATGGTGGGGTACATACCCTCCCTGTCCCCAAAGCTCGCAGGAGCAAAATCTGCAATGGATCAGCCACACGGGCCACACGGGCCACACGGGCCACACGGGCAGCACTCAGCCCAGTGAAGGGTGGACAAGCTGGGGTGTATAGCAGATAGAGAGTAGAAGAGAGGATGAGGTCCCTACCTGCTGGCGCTTCTCCACACGAAGCTTCCGACGAATCTGGATGCACTTGACAGTGTAGATAAAGAGATCCCTGGACGCGTCCTGCAGCTGGTGCTTGTGGAAGGCACCCGTGAAGTTCCCACCCAGGAGGATAACGGCATTGGCCAGGAGCTGAGGGCAGCCAAGTGCAAGGTTCAGCACAGTCCAGCTGGCACGTTGGCTCTTACTAACCCCACAGAGAACATGGTGGCATCTGTCCCCGCTGCCTGACCTAAATTCTCTTTAGGTTGTCATTCTTCCAGGGTTAGGCCCAGATAGTGACTGATCCCTAATGAGATGCTGTGACCACAGGGCCAGGACTTGAGCCTTCTACCCTACCAGACACATGCCCTGGTCATTAAGAGTCCTGGATATCAAGGAGATAGTGACTTCATTGAGCCCCAAACCCAGCCACAGAAGGCACAGCACCCAGCTGGCTCCCCAGAGCTCAGATCTCTCCCCAAGAAGTGGCCATCCAGGCTAGTCAGAAGGAAGATACATCCCTACACCGCAGTGACATGAAAGGGGTGGGGCAGGGAGCACATTTACTCAACGGCGTCGCCCGACATCAGGACTGGGATGCTATCAACATCCAGGCCTGGGGACTGATGCTCAGGGCAGGATCTCACCACAGCAGGGCCCTGAGCAGCAGCTAGGGCCTGAGTCCACAGAATATCCTAGACCAGCAGTTAAGACAGACCGGACAGGATCCTGCCCGTAGCCACCCGCCTGCAAGCACAGTCCCAAAGTTCAAGCCCCGCCAGGCCAGAGCCTGCTCCCACCCAGCCTCTGTCACCCTCACCTGCAGCCCCAGCTGAGTGCTGGACATGGACGTCTGGAAGGCTCTTGTCACAGCTCCAAACACCAGGAGGTGGGAGACCGTGGAGGCCACGCCTACCGCGATGGCTGCCCTCCTGCTGAGAGGCAGCAGTGCATACACCACAAAGACCACGAACAGGAAGAAAGGCACCTGGGGACAGGGCACCCAGAGAGTCACATGACCTAGGATCCTCATCCGAATGTTACCTGGGACATCCCCAACCTGGGACCTCTCATCTCTCCCCTATACAGTAAGGCACAGTAAGAGATACACAGCAGGACAGGAGGACCTAGACCACCATGCTCATCATCTGAATACTGAGTTACTGGGAGCCCTCAGCTGTTGGCCTGGTAACCGCTGGATGGGGCCAGGTCCCTTGTTGCCTCCCACAGGCGGTGTGGCCTCACTCCCCTGGCCCTTCAGCCTATGGTTTCCTGAACCTGACCCAGCCAACTGCAGAAGAAGGAACATGCTGTGATCACAGGATGCCGTGCTACCTCTCTGCAGCTGTGACTCATCAGACAGACCGGTACAACTCAACCCCAAGGTTCAAGCTGATCGAGAGAGGTCGCCAGCCTTTACCTCGGATGGCTAGCCTAGTAAGTGAGCAGCCATCTCAGCCTCCGCTTGGGGACAGTAGAAGAAAGCAGAGTCCAAAGTATCCAGGCTGCTAAGGCAAGAGCCAGCCCTACTCGGCTCTTCCTGGCACACCACCCCATGGATGCCTTCTGCCTCCTTGGGTTGGAATTCTGTCATCTCTCACCAAACAGGTTCTATCCAAAATGCCAGATACCCAAGGGGGCACTCCTCTGAGAAGAGAGACAACTCAAGGCCATCTGAAATCCAGCACCAGAGTCTGCAGGGAGAGCCATGGCTACAGGCTGCGTTGGCCCACTTCCATGAGCCCACTGTCACGAATGGGAAGACTGTGCCAACTGCATGTTCCAGCTGCTGGTACCCAAGCCCAAGGACATCAGCTCCCACCATTACCTGTTCCCACGCATAGGCTTCGTTCTCCAAGGAGTCCCACATCAGCACGGAGCCTAGTACCATGAGGCAAGCCCAGGTGAGTAGAGCCAAGGCCCGCAGCCACCGCTGCACCAGGCACTCGACATACACCAGCACATAGAGAGCCACAAACAGCGTCAGCATGAAGAACGCAGTGCCCAGGACAACCTGGTGTCTGCGGAGATCCTGGGAAGAGCAAGCACACAGAGAGAATGCAGACTTTCTCCAATGGAGCACCCACTCCTCCAGGAAGTCTACCCAGAATCATGGCACGCACCCTCCACACAGCAGTGTTGGGCTCCCCTGACACCTGGTCTCCCCACAACCTTGGGCCTGTGTGCACTCCCATTTCTGCTTGCTAGAAGTGCCTTTCTCAGCCACTGCAGCAGCTTGGGCGTCCCCACAGAGCCCTAAGAGACCACTACTCCCTGTGGGGGACAGGTGACCACAGGAGCCAGAACCAGGCTCTTCTCAGGCAAAGCCTTGCTTAAGTACCCAGAGGAGAAGAATTTATGTCTAAGGAGGGTTTTGGAGGGACACAAAGAACAGGTATCACACACAGGGGCAGCACTGGAGTACAGGTGAGGAGAGAAGGGTCAGGAAGATAAATGTACCCAGAGATCTTGGGTCCCCTACAGAGCCTGGGCAACAGGAGGATGAAGGCACCACCAGCCTCTGGCAAAGACAGGAAAGTGGCATCTAGGTTGTAGCTGCAAGAACCTATTGTCCCTTTCCACTCCCTGAAGGACACTGGCTCCCTGACACAGAACTCCCTGCATCCTCTGATATTAGTTCAGGAACTTCTGACTGCATTTACTACAATCAGCAAGAATATGAAGATAAACAGAAAACAGGTCATACTAGCCACATGCTGAGGGACTGACAGCTGCACAAAGCTAGTGGCTTCAGCAAAACAAGGGGACAGGTCAGGATCAGGAGCAGTGCCCAGAGTATCTGCCCCGACAGTGATAAAGATTCTACGCCAGCACTTAGGAGGATGTGAACTCAAGGCTAGTCTGGGCTTCATAATGACACCCTGTCTATCTATCTATCTATCTATCTATCTATCTATCTATCTATCTATCTATCTATCTATACATACATACATGAGAAAAAAAGAAGAAGAGGATAATGAGGAGGAAGAAGGGGAAAGGAAAGGAAGAAGAGAAAAAAGAGAAGGGAAAGGGGAAGAACAAGGAAGATAAGGAAGAAAAAAATTCTGAGATTATAGATTCAGAGAGGAATACAGAGATTGATTAGCGATGCCTGCCATGGTCAGACAAGGGAAGGAAGTAACAAACAATCTGGTTGTTTTGTTTGTTTGTTTCCTGTTTCTTTTTTTTCTTTTTTCTTTTTCTTTATTCTTTTCCTTTCCTTTTCTTTCTCTCTCTTTCTTCCTTTCTTTCTTTTTTTTCTTTTTTTTTCTTTTTTTTTTTTTGACAACCTTTCTCTGTGTAGTCCTGGCTGTTCTGAAAGTTTCTCTGTAGACCAGGCTGGCCTTGAACTCATGGGGATCAGCTTGCCTCTGCCTCTCAAGTGCTGGGATTAAAGGCTTGCACCACCACCACCCAGTTTGACCCAGATCTTTTAAGAGATTGAATTTCATGGTGAAAAAAAAAAAAGAGAGTGATTTTGATTTATTTCGTACAATTAATATGATAGCTAAAATCAACCAGACTCGAGATCAATTGTTTTCAACCCACCTAACAGTTCACAAAGGAAGGAGATGACGCTTCAGGCAGGTATCACCATGCTGAAGCTTTCCCATCAGAGTAGGAAGGCTTGGTGCCACTGCCCGGGGGTGGAGGGGGGGGGTCTTACCTCATGGCTGAAGGCGATGCTGATGAACGCAATGCAGGTGGCCGCGGCCACCAGGAGGAGCAAGAGCAGCAGTGGCCCGTGCAGGCTGGTGAGCCGGTACTTCTCATAGAGCGCTGCCTGGTTGGGGCCTTCATCACCCTCATTTAGGAAGTAACGCCCCTTGGCTGGCATCCTCTTCCCCAGTGGCCTGGTCCAGCAGCCTGCTCAGGAGCCCCCCGGTCTGAGATACATCTGTCAGCTAATGCTTTAGTATATGGCCTAGGCTTCTACCCTTTCTGAAGGTAGCAGGCAGGACTGGACAGAGGCACCTAGAGCCCGTGGCTCCATGAGCATGCGACACCTGCTCCAGCCACTGGGTCCTGCTCACTCGTGTCTTCAGGGTGTCTAGGATGAGCTGACAGAAACTTCCAGGTGCTCAGATCTGTGGAGACAAAGCAGACCATAAACATTTAAGGTCTTGGGCCAAATTAGGGAAGGGCTGGCATGAGGGAAGGCAGAGCCAGGTGAGGTCTTCCTAGAATTACAGTTCCATACAGTACCTGGGCATACGTAAATTCAAAGTCATTAAAAATGGAATTATAAGCCGGGCGTGGTGGCGCACGCCTTTAATCCCAGCACTCAGGAGGCAGAGGCAGGCAGATTTCTGAGTTTGAGGCCAGCCTGGTCTACAAAGTGAGTTCCAGGACAGCCAAGGCTATACAGAGAAACCCTGTCTCAAAAAACCAAAAAAAAAAAAAAAAATGGAATTATGGAAGCCAGGTATGATGGCACGCAGGAGGCTGAGGCAGGAGGATTCTGAGTTTGAGGACAGCCTGGACTATATAACAAGACCCTGTCTAAGTAATTCCTGCCCCCATCCCCAAGTCACACAGTCACTTTCTAAGAGCCACAGGTATACTGAACTTGTGGCTAGTACAGTGGATGGCACAGACCACAGTTCCTTTATCACCCTGGAGACTGGCATAGTGCACCGCCACCCAAAGCCTGACTAAGCCACTTCCTGTTTGCTGACTGACTTCCAGCATCCTATGCATGCTATGAGGCTAGGCCACCAATCTCTAATGATCTCCACAGAGCCCCCTGTCAGATCAGATTACCATAGTGTGGGATCTGGTCTAACCTCTGCTTTGCTCTCAGGGTCCCTGTGTGAACAGTACACTCTCTGGATGCCTGGGGCTCTGTCTGTGTCTTCAGATCCACAGGGTCCCAAACTAAGATCCTGGCAGCCTAGGACTTAAGGAGAATCTCAGGATCCAGTGCTCTGGGGACACTAAGGAGCCACAGGCTCAGTATATTCTATTATATAGACATATACTAGCATACTAGGTATTATACTACGTTACTAGGTATCTACATAAAACTGTTTTCCTTTTTAGATTTGTTTTTACTTTTTTTTTCCTTGCTCCGGTCAACCCCGCTCACTCCGGTCGGTCCCACTTGCTCAGTCCCTGCTCTCTCTGGTCCAAGGATTCATTTATTATTATTCATAAGTACACTATAGCTGACTTCAGACGCACCAGAGGAGGGCGTCAGATCTCATTATGGGTGGTTGTAAGCCACCATGTGGTTGCTGGGATTTGAACTCATCACCTTCGGAAGAGCAGTTGGGTGCTCTTACCGGCTGAGCCATCTCACCAGCCCCTTGTTTTTACTTTTAATTACGTGTAAAAGTGTATGTATGCTGCATGAAGGCCAAAAGAAGGCATCAGATGCCACAGAGCAGTTGTGAGTCACTTAACATGGGCTATGGGAACTGGATTCAGGCTCTGTAAGAGCCCCAAGTACTCTTTGTTGGGTATTGGTTCTAACAATTTGAATTAATCCAGCCCCCAAAATTGGTAATCTGTGTGTCCAAACGCTGAATATCCTTGTCCCCAATTCGTTTTTGATAGATCAATAAAGAGCCAACAGCCAATGACTGGGTAGGTAGACTGAGGAATTGGGAGAACGGAAGGAGGGAGTCACAATGATTCAGAGGGGGACAGATCAGATTTAGAGCTGTAGAAGGGAAATCATCCAAAATGTAGATAAGAAGGAATGTGGCAACTGGAAGGGCTGCCCAGAAGCACCTTAGGCAGCAAAGACTAGGGAGTCGCCAAGGAGGAGCCAGGGCAGCAAAGATAAAATATAGAAAATATAGAATCAGAGGGTGTTAAGCCAAGAGTACTGGAGGGAAATGTGTGCTAGCCAAGGGGAGAATTAGAACTGCTTAGCCTTTGAGCTAGTCAAGGCATTTAAAATTAACTGGTGTGTGTGTGTGTGTGTGTGTGTTTCATTTGTGGATCCAGAGGGCTCTGGCGGGTGACTGGGAGCACAAAGTGGTTTATCTAAACTTCACTGCTACAACTCTTAACCACCAGGCCAACTCCCTAGCCCAGATGAGTTTTCTTGTAAGTTTGCTGTTTGTTTCTGTTTGAGACAGGGTTTCTCTGTGTAGCCCTTGCTGTCCTGGAACTCGCTCTGTAGACCAGGGTAGCCTCAAATTTAGATTCCTCCCTGCCTCTGCATCCTGAGAGCTAGGATTAAAGGAGTGTGCCCCCACTGCCAGGCTTGAGACGTGTTTCCTTAAAGGGACCCATAGACACAGAAGGTTTTCTTGGTTCAAGGAGCTGATCCTGGAGCCTCACGTACGCTCAGCAAACACTCTATCATTGAGCCTTCAACTCATTCTGTAACCCAAGCAGTCCTTAAACATGCCATCCTCCTGCTTCATCCTATATTATATAGCTGGGATTACAGGTATGTGCTACCATGCCTGGCCCATCAATATAGATTTATGAAGTTTGCAAAACCAACCTCATAGGACAGAAAGTAGAGTCAGGGAGGGACAAACCAGCCTTTACTACAGGTGGACTCCAGCTAGCAGTGATATGCTTGTCATCATTCATCAACACAACTGTGTATTCCCAAAGGGCTTCTTAGCCAGCCTGCACCATGCCAGTCCAGGCTACCTGCTTGTGGCACAGGCTGTTATGGCTATTCTTGGTTGTGAACTTGGCTACGTCTGAATTCACCAAAACCCCAAGCAGCTGGGTACATCTGTGAGGCATCTGTCTCAATTAAATCATCTGAAGTTGGAAGACGCTTCTATAATCTGGACTTTAAAAAATAATTCTGTGATGGTTTAGTTTATTTTATGTGCGTTGGCGTTTTGTCTGCATCTATGTCTGGGTGAGAGTGGTGTCGATCCTCTAGACCTGGAGCTACAGACAGTTGTGAGCCACCATGTGGATGCCGGGAACTGAACCTAGGTCCTCTGGAAGAGCAGCCTATACAAAGGACAGAGACAAAGGAGGCTCTGCTCGCTGGCTGCTTGCTCTCACTTTCATTCTCAAGTCCATTCCTTCACTGGCATTACAGCCTGCTTCTTCAGGATTCCAGACTATACTTAAGTCCAGCTAAGACATTCAGCCTTGTGTATTGAACAACTACTGGATTCTTGGACTTTCTACTGATAGCCAGATACTGCTGGACAGCTGTGCCACAGCCTGTAAGCCATTCTAACAAATTGTGTGTGTGTGTGTGTGTGTGTGTGTGTGTGTGTGTGTGTGTGTGTGTGTTCCAGTCAGTTCTATTCCTCTGAAGCTATGGTTCTCAACCTTCCAAACACTGCCACCCTTTAATATATTTCTTCATGTTGTTGCTACTTCATAACTGTAATGTTGCTACTGCTAATGTAAATTAAGTATTTGATATGCAGAATATATGTGACCCCTATAAAAGGGTCATTCAACCCCAAGGGCTCGAGCCCCACAGGTTGCAAATCTCTGTTCTAGAGAATCTTGACTAAGCCACAGGCTAACTCCCCACCCCTCAACCTCCAAGAGGGGAAATGACTTTACAACAGAGCGACCACACAAAGATTCCACCTGGAGACAGCTGTTCTAGTCCCATGGAAGAGACAGCTTGCACCAGGCATCTGACCTGGTGTGCCTCAGAGTCGGGATAACGGGATGGAGGGAACAGGGTGGGTGGGCTGCTGGACATGGGAAGACTCGGGGAGGTGACAAAGGCATAAACGGGCCAGCTGCTGATCAAAGCTTCAAAGAAAGGTGTCCAGGAGAGAACTAAGCCCCCAGTGGCTAAAGCCCAGGGTCCCCGGGAGCCCACTCAGCACCCACTGCTGTGAGAGCTGTGGGATCTCCTCCCGCTCTCTCCCTCCCTGCCTTTATAGCACAGGCCAAGACACAGAATGGGAAAGGCCTCAATCTAAGGCAGAGGGGTGGCGCCCACACCCAAACAGCTGTCCAGAGGCACCAATCTAGACAGGGGGGTCCTGAACATGAGCCCAGGCTTCCCAAAGGCCTCCCAAGTTTGCAGATTGCTATCTAAGAGAATACTGTCTCCTAGAGGCTGGCAGTTCAGGTCTGTTACCATGAACTCTTCTACATCTAGGCAAGCCAGTCTCAGAGCCACAGGAAGTGCTACCTCAGCACCAGCTGTCTGTGCCCAGCACTGTGCTTCGGGCTAAAAACATGGCAAGGCCCATCCCTGAGCAGTGCCCAGCCAGGGCAGCCTGAAGAAACTCTGAAGTAACTGTCCATACACTCACACCATTTCTGAACAAATGCAGAGCTGAACCCAGAGACGCACAGTAGCTTCCCTAACATCACCCAGCCGGAGGTGGCGTGCCAGAAGGGCTGGAATTCAAACCACAGCTCTTGGGCCCAGGCCTCTCCACAGCCACTCTAGGGTACCCAACCAAACGCCACAAGCACACAAACAGCAGGCTTGCCTGACCCTCTGGCTCAGTGCCAAACACCAACAGGCTGGGATGGCTGGGCTGTAAAACCCCAGACACCAATGGCAGAGACAGGTCTCTAGAGACGGTCCTCTAAGCAAAGCTAGGCCTGGTCTCTGCACAGGGCACTTCCTGCTTCTGCTCCCAGACATGACCAGACTCTTCAAGCACAGAGCCAGGTTGAAGAGCTGCGACAAGAGCCCCCACCCCACCTCCATCCCACCCCCAGGCCCGTGGGAAATCGGGCCTGGTAAACATTTTTATTTGTGGATTTAATTAGGCCACTTCCCGGGCAACAATGGCCTGAGATGGAAACAGACAATGGGCTATAGCAGGCACAAGGATTCGCCCACCCAAGGCTCTCGTCCACTTCTGGACCAGCTGGGCAAGCCTACCGCTGGAAGCGAAGTTTCCCTCTGGCCTGCTGAGACCAGCAACCCAGCAGCAGTCTCTTCCCTGGGCCAGGTCCAAGGCTAGACCCAGACACACCGCAACGGGGCAGGGTTCAAGGCTCCTCAGTAGAGTCTCCTCCTCCTTCCATTGCATTAACGCTTGGCCGTGGCTCCCTCATCCCTGCTGCTGGACTGAGGAAATGGCCCAGTGAGTAAGAAAATGTGCCATGCAGACATGAGGACCTGAGAGGAAGTGTGAAAAGCTGGGCGTGGTCTTGCACACTCTTGAAAATCCAACACTGGGGGGCCGGGCACAGACAAGTGGCTCTCTGGGGCTCGGTGACCGCCAGCCTAGTCAAAAGACTCCAGGCTCAGTGACAGGCTCCATCCTTAACTCTGCACACTCACCTGTAGGCCTGCTGATCCTATTTCCCGGATGTGGGAAATGGAAGGACAGAGGCGCTCAGTCGTTGCCACGATCACAAAGCTAACGAGACAGAAATCTATGATTTGAACACAGGCCATGCACACTCCGTTCCTCGCCCTGCCTCTCTCCCTCACAGAGCTAACAATCAGCAAACCCATACATAACACCTCAAAATGCCAACCCCTTTCCTGGCCCTATCCCATAAGCCCAGGACAACGCGATGGTTAGAGAGGGATAGGGGTTAAGTGGAGGTCATCAGATACTTCCCTCTGCCCAACAAGCAACGGATCCAGGAGGGGTGCCGCATCCAGGAAGCCCTCTGAGGCACACAGTTATTCTTTTCCTGTACTCCAATTCTTTTCCTGTACTCCAGGCAGGGCCGGGCCCTCCTCACCAATCCTGGCTAGACCATGTTCTTGAATAAGATAGGAGGCGGGGATGTCATAGACTAGCACAGAGCTGTGCTTTCAGTCTGCTTGGGAGACACCCCCGCCAATGGAAGACAGCAGCAGCATGTCCTAAAACACCCATATGTGTAGCCACTTCCTTACCTAAACAGAGCCAGCAGGAAGCCCAGTCCAGCTTCCTCAGCAAGAACAGAGCTGCAGGAGGATTGGGGCCCTGGTGTCCTCAGAAAGGGGAAGTGAGGGCCTTGAGGCTTGAGGGCCCCTCTGTAAGACTGTGAGGAAGAGAGGCCCCACTAGGCCCTGGCCCCACCCTGCCTGGCAATCTACTCTTGCCACACCCACACCAGACCCTTTTCCCAAGTCTCCGTGCAGCCACTGGGGACCACCTCCACCAACAGATTTCATTCTGAGAGCATCTCACGCCAAACCATCTCTTCCAGAAGAGCCCGCACTTTCTGTACATGCTACTAGAAGCAGCAACAGCAGCCAGGAACTCCCAGGACCAAGTGATCCCATCCTAAGGCCTCTCTCCTTGTGCCTCCCCTCCCAGCTTGGCCCTGGGGACCATGGCTTTCATGTTCCCCTCCTGCTCAGCATCTGCTGGTCAGACTCCAGCTTCTTCCCTGGGCCCAGACAGGATATGCTTTTCTGTCTGCCCTACAGCTGGTCCCAGAAAACCTTTTGAAATAATGGCAAGTGTGTAAGCCTGGAACAGCTGAGGGTGGGGATACAGAGCCTTCGAGGGAACAAGCAAGGCAGAGAAAGCAGCCATCAGCCAAAGCAAGGGCCTTCCCTTAGCAGAGCAGAGAAGCCTGTGGCCTGCTGCACTACAGAGCTCCCAAGTGTTGGGGTTCAGGAGGTTCTGTACTTGGCGGTGGAGGGGTAGTGTTGCTCATACTCTGGAAGGGCCCTACCATCCTCTGGATGGACAAGGGATCTACAAAGTTGCGAGCCTGGTATAGCAGGCTTGCAAGGACAAAGAAACACGTGAATCCAAAGCTAAGAGCCAACCTAGACCAAGGAAGTCCTTCAGGACCAAAACCGAGCAGTGAAGCCCAATCTAGAGGGTAAGTGTGGTAGGATTCAGGCTCCGGTGTGCCTTCCACTCACCTCCATCTCCTGAGGAGAGCCTGCCAAGCCCCAGGCAGAACAGTCATTAGAGACTCCAGTGCAACCAGCTTTTGTCAGCCTCCTATTCCCTCCAGGCTGGCTTCACGCGGCCCCAGGGCCAAAGCCGTGATCCAGTCTGTCCAGTCACATCAGTCACCATTTGCTGTGTGGCCTTGGGGAGGGCCCTGGCCTAACTTGGGCTTCAATTTCCCCTCTTTAAAAAAAAAAAAAAAAAAAAGCAGTATGTCAGACCTCAGCTCTACCTGGCCTGAGGTAGAAGCCGCCTTGGTAAAGACAATCCAGGGGCAGGCTGGGAAATAGTGGGCCTGGGCCTGCAAGTCTCCCTTCTCCCACTGCTGAACAGGAGCCAGCCTCCTCAGGCTCTCCCACATCCTCATGGCTTTCTTCCACATGTGGGTCAGGGAGGGATTGGGACGCCTGTGGAGGCCAGAAGAAAACATTGTCTTGCTGCAACTGGAGTTACAGATAGCCGTGAACCACCAGATGTAGGAGCTGCGAACTAAACTTTAGTCCTCTGGGAGAGCAGCAGGGGGCCCTTAACCACTGAGCTATCCTTCCAGCCCGCCCTGCCCCTTACTCCCTGATTTTTGGTAACAGGATCTTACTACTTGCTCAAACTGTTTCAAACTCCAGATCCTTTAGCCTCAGGCTCAGAAATGCTGAGTGCTGAGATCATCAAAGTGGGCCAGCACAGCTTCTCTGTTAAAATGCACATACAACAGCTATGGCCACCAATCTGGTGAGGGCTGGTGGACGTGCCCTGGAAGGAGTACCTGCTGGTCATTCATTCATTCCTCACTGATTCCCTTGGCACATATTCCAAAAACAGTAACAACCCCTGTATGCCAGGCACCTGGCCAGGGCCAGCAGAGGCTGCCTAAGACAAGCTCCATATCATGTCTGCTGGGACTCTGCAAGAGGAGGAGCCAGACAGTGTGCTAACCTACTGACACGGGCCAGCCAGACTTCCCAAGGAGCATTAACTTTGTCCCCACCTCTTCTTATTTTTTTAATTTATTTATTTACTTTGTTAAGTCAGAGGAGAAGCTGGGGGGGAACATCTTTCACCACACAGATCCCGGGATTGAACCTACATCATCAGTATTGGTGACAAGCACCTCTACCCACTGAGCCATCTTCCTGGCCCGGGCCCCACCCTTGAGTTGCTCATGATTCTTTCTTTAAACGTTGCCATCCACCGTTTAGAATGGAAACTTTCACACCCACGCAGAACACAGTTCTGATCCCTTCTCCCTTGATAAGGAAGACCAGAAAGGGGCGGTCTGACTGGCCTCCCCAACCTCATTGGCTGACAGGCCCAGCCCACACAGCAGTCCGGGAGGCCTCACCCAGACACTGAGTTCCTGTGATGCATGGAAGGAAGGAGACAAGCGCTGTTTCCCTAATAATCTAGAGGGCAGCAAAAATGAGCGTGTGAGTCTTTAATGAGGGCAGAGGGCTGGCCAGAGTCTCCATTAACACAGGATGAGTTCTACAGAGTGCAGGAGGCTGCGAGCACTCCCATGCTAACCGGCATAGCTAGCTGGTCTCTCTCTCTCTCTCTCTCTCTCTCTCTCTCTCTCTCTCTCTCTCTCTCTCTCTTCCTTTCTTCTGCCCCCCCCCCAGACAGGGTTCCTCTGTGTTTTCTTTGTGTAGTCCTGGTGTGTAGTCCTGGCTGTTCTGGAACTCACTCTGTAGACCAGGCTGACCTCAAACTCAAGAGATCCACCTGCCTCTGCCTCTTGAGTGCTGAGATTAAAGACCTGCACCTCCACCACCAGGCTGGCTAAGGCCTTCCTAACCTGATTCAAACTCAAGAGTCATAAAGCCTGGCAGATTCAAGTGTTTAGATAAACAACATTTACTACTTGATTAAAAAAGTACTAAAAAAATAATCAACAGGGGGCTGGTGAGATGGCTCAGCGGGTAAGAGCACCCGACTGCTCTTCCGAAGGTGATAAGTTCAAATCCCAGCAACCACATGGTGGCTCACAACCATCCTATCTGGCTCCCTCTTCTGGAGTGTCTGAAGACAGCTACAGTGTACTTACGTATAATAAATAAAATAAAATAAAATAATAATCAACAGAATAACCCACATGGGGGGAACACATGTGCAGCCTTTCATAGATGAGGCTTCAAATTAAAAGGACTAAGAGCGAGGCAAGATCACACATAGGAAGGACAGAGAAAAGCCAACCCTAAAGGCTTTTAAACATTTGGAAAAAATATGACATCACCTATACTAAGTATAGGAAACACAAGTTAAAACTACCATGAGAAACTGTTTTACCTGTTTTACCTGTGAGATTGGCAAAGATGAGCTTGCTTACTCCATAGAGTCTGTGAAATGGGCCCTAACATTTACTCCTGGCAGGAATGCCAGTGGCAGGAATGCGTGTCAACACACAGACACCTTAGACTTAGCAAATCTACTGCCATAATTGATGGTGTACACACTCTTGCATGGGTAGGGAGGACCCATACAAGATTCCCATGGTTGGTGACAGCAAATGCCTGAAAGTGTGTCTCCCACTCAGGGCTTTGTGGTAGAACGCATGCAGATGCCCACGGTGTGTTTCTATTCCGGGAAACCTACACAGGGCCAACATCAGATACAGGCTAAACTAAAACACATTCCTTCCCCCCCCCGCCCCCCAACCCTACCCCCTGCCAAAATCTTCTCTGGTCCTAATGGCTAAGTCTCAGTTCTTAGGCTTTTTTTTTTTTTTTTTTTTTTGGTTTTTCAAGACAGGGTTTCTCTGTGTAGCCCTGGCTGTCCTGGAACTCACTTTGTAGACCAGGCCGGCCTCGAACTCAGAAATCCACCTGCCTCTGCCTCCCAAATGCTGGGATTAAAGGCATGCGCCACAACGCCCGGCTTTACCTTCTCTTTCTATTGCCATATTGCCTGTGCGATTAAGAACAGTTTTAATAGAAAAACTGACTCCTGGCTCTATTGAATACAGCTGCATGACTGCTTGGTGCCTCAGTTTCCTCTTTTGGAAATGGGGAAGAACAGTCTGTCCATAAAGTTTTGAGAGGGCCCCGTGGGGTCATGAAGACAAGACGTTGAGCCAGCATATGGCTCGGACTGAGGACATCTACATGGCTCTGTTACTACACCAACAAAAAGAACCAGAGGTATGCAAAGAAGTGATCTGGGAAGAAGCCCCTCCCCCAATCCTGTCTGAAGCCCACAGCTTCAGTGGCCCAGCTCCTGGAGAGGACAGAACAGACGACACCACCTCAAGATGCCTTTGAGGGTACCAGGCAGCAGCAGAGTTGTTATCTTGGGTCTAGTCCAGCTGGGCCCCCCAAAAGAAGCCATACAGTGACTGTGGACCAGGCTAAGGATGCTGGTACGAGCAGGAGGAGGTGACAGGTGACAGCCCCAAAAGTGCTGGACACTGCCCTATGCCTCTCGGGGTTGCTGACAGACAGGAAGTGCTGTGCAGCCTCTGGACATGCAAGGAGAAAAAGCACTCTGCCTTCCTCAGAGCCTCCAGTGTGGGAAACAGGTTGGCTGTCCAGGAGCCACTGCTAACCTTGGCATACACCTCTGTCATCCTAGCCTACAGTCCCAAGCTGCCTGGAATGGCTGAGATTCAAACTCAGGCCTGCCCCACTCCAAGGTCCAGGTTAATAGATTCTCTCTCATTCTGGCGAGCTCTCTCTCTCTCTCTCAATTTGATTTATTACTTTTTTTTTTTTTTTTTTTTTTTTTTTTTTTTTTTTTTTGGTTTTTCGAGACAGGGTTTCTCTGTATAGCCCTGGCTGTCCTGGAACTCACTTTGTAGACCAGGCTAGCCTCGAACTCAGAAATCCGCCTGCCTCTGCCTCCTGAGTGCTGGGATTAAAGGAATGCACCACCACGCCCGGCCCTATTACTTTATTTTTAAAATCTATATTTTAGTTGATGCATATGGGTATTTGGCCCTCATGTAGTATGCACCATATGTATGCCTGGCCTGAGGAGGCCAGGGAAGGGCCCCATCTCCTGGAACTGGACCTACAGATGGTTGTGAGATGCCAGTGGCTGCTGGGAATTGAATCTGGGTCCTCTGGACGAGCAGCCAGTGCCCCTTACCACCTGAGCCATCTCTCCATACCCAATTAGTTAATATTATTTTATGTGTATGTGTTGCCCGAGAATATATGTATGTGCACCATGGCATGTGGTGCCTTCAGAGGTCGGGTGTCAGATCTCCTAGAATGGAGTTATGGATGGTTGTGAACCACCATGTGGGTGCTGAGAACCAAATGCAGGTCCTCTGCAAGTATTCCTAACCACTGAGCCATCTCTCCAGACCCCAGGCTCACTCTTACCTTTGCACCTGCATTCCTTGATGCCCAGGACAGAGCAAGCTAGCCACACATGCACAGGGCCTTATGAGTAGTGCTGAGTCGTCTCTCCTCTTCCCTTTAAAGCCCCTATACATATGAACAAGTCAGTATCCAAGAGCAGTGGGCCTCAACCCTCCTAACACTGAGACCCTTTAATACAGCTCCTCATGTTGTGGTGACCCCCCCAACCATAAAATTATTTTCACTGCTACTTCATAACTGTAATTCTGCTGCTGCTATGAGTCATAATGTAAATATTTTTAGAGATAGAGGCTTGCCAAAAAGGTCGTGACCCACAGGTTGAGAACCTCTGACTTACAGGAGATCTGCTGCTGCTTAAGGGGCCTCTCTCTGCACTGCGCTAATTAACTTCCTTTAGGAAATGCTAGTTTTGGAGTCTCCCAAACCCAGCTTAGAACTCCTCCCCCAGGAAGTCTCCCCAGGCCCTGGTGGCAGCTCCCCTTTCTGGCAGCCAGGGGCCCCACTACCAGGGTGGAGAGATCTAGCAAGGACCAACCTGACTTTGCCCTCTTGGATGGTGGGAAGAGACGAGGTCAAGGCTCTGTGGCTCTCGTGAGCTCCGCAGCTGTCCCCTGGAAGCTTCCACGTAGAGACACCTTCTTCCCTGGGGAAAGGAAGCAAGAAGATGTCTCCCAGTGCCAGACTGTGACCATATGCCTCAGTGTCCAGGCCACACTGGTCAGGGAACAAAACTCAAAAAACAGTTCGGCCCCACCTCCTTCTGCACAGCTCCAGAAGGGAGCCAGGCATTTCCTCACCCTCTCCTGGCCTGGTCACTCCAGGGTTCCTGAGCTGTCCTGCTTTTCCAGCAAAGGACTGATAGGTAGAAGTGAGCAGCCTGCCCCACCAGAACCCAGTAGGCCACCTAGGGAATCCAGCAAGGCCTCTGTCCCAACAGTAAGCCTGAGGCTACTACCCACCTCAGAAGTCCCAACAGCCCACACAGCAAGCACTCGCTGTAGAAAGGCCTCCCTTGCCCAAGGTCCTGAAGAACTCTCTTCCCAGGCTTCCTGAGAGCCCTATAAGGCCAAAGGACCTGTCTGTAATGGGGGAGGGACAGGCCTGAGAGCCTGAGAGGGAAAAGCCTTCAGGGAAAGCAACTCCTGTGTCTCCTAAACCACAGCTTCACTTCCAAAGTTACGCCGACCCATGGACTCAGAGGCCCTTCCCATAGCTACGTGAAGCATGGGTACACTCCTCTAGTCTCCCCAAACTTCAGCCTTCCAGAGCTAGGCTGTAGACTGGACACTAGAGGTTCACACATGAAGCCTTTGTCCCAGCAGGCCCTGCTCCCTAAACCCTGGCCTCCCTTAAGGACAATCTTCCAGGGACCCTTGGACCTGGCCAGAACACAAAGGACCCCAAACCCTTCGCTTACCCCAGCCCCAAACTCTCTCGGCAACTTCTTGGGTCTTCCTGGTGGCTGTGGGTTTTGACTGATTTTGCTTCCCCAAATAAGCCCCGCCCTTTCATCACTGAGCCTGAAAATGCTGTCAATCACCCACCCCATAGCATCCACTTAGCCAGCTCCTCCAGGAAGACCACTTGGTCCCTCCCACCTGGCTTCCCCAGGGCTGCCCTGGCCTGTTGCTGTGGGGGTGTAAGGTACCTCCTCACAGGCTGAGCACTGCTCAACATCTTGCAGGGCAGGCGTGCAGATCCTACGCCACACTGCAATAGAGCCAGCACCCAGTGGGCAGTGTAGGCAGGCCCAAGCGTGGGGCCCATCTGACCTCCATAAAGCCACCCTCTAAGTCTACAAGTGCTAAAAGAACGAGGGGTCCACCCACAGTCAGGCCCTAGCCCTGTCACCAGTTCCTCCCTGGACTCCTGCCCCACACCAAGGGTAAGGTGCTGAAGCCACAAGAAGCAAAATAACACAGGGTTCCTGTGTAACACATGTGGGGACAGGGGACCCACGTGACCAACTTACTAAATGAGGAAAGGAAATGAGAGGGTGGACAAGGTGCCGCCTGTGCTCACAATGGATAAACAGCAGAGCCTAGAGGTTCAGAGTGCAAGTTCTGAAGTTCACACACCTGGAAGGTGCTGTGTGGCCTAGTCACGTTTAGTAACCTCTCTGGGCTTCAGCCTCCAGATACAAAGAATGAACCGGTAGTGGTACCTAACTATTAGGGGCTTCATATAAAAGGCAGCGCACCATCAGCAGCACTATGACCTTGAAGGGCCAGGCCAGCCTACTCTAAACATGAGGTTTGCAGCCTAAGCAACCATGACATACAAGGACCAGGAAGCTCTTCCCAGAGGTATCCATCTTCCTGCTTGCCCACCCTGCCCACCCCCCAAGCAGCTCTTCCCCCTGACCCTCCTGGCAGGGAAAGGGATGCAGCCACGCCCTGTTCTGCCCCCTACCCCCAGAGCCCCTTGGCATCCCCATGCATCTCCCCAGGGTGCTTGGTATTTCAAAAGAGGCTGCTTCCCATTAGGGGAGGAGGGGCTTGAGAGCATCACTTCCAGCCTCCTTCCCATGAGACCATCACCTCCAGCCTCCTTCCCATGAGACCATCACCTCCAGCCTCCATCCCAGTCAGATGGTTCCTGGAAACAGGTGTGGGGAGCAGGGGTGGGGGGTGGGGGTGGGGGTGGGAGCAGGCTGCCTGTCCCAGCCTCTTGTGATTGATAGCAGGACCAGCCAGCCTGCCATGGAAATGAACAGACTGAAACCCAAAGGACAAGGTGACATTCTTAGAAAATGGTGGTACCCAAGGGGGGGCTCCCCTTTTCTGAGGAGAAGGGGAGGGGACAATGGGGGGTACTTGTAAGGGTGGGTGGGGTTGGGACTAGAGGATGGGGACTGTGATCAGGATGTAAAATGAATTAAATAAATAATAAATAAATAAATAAATAAATAAATAAGAGGGACAGACATGCAGACATGTCCACTGGATGGGTCCCGAGTCCACATTCTTCTTGCTGAGCGAGAGATACTCGTGTGGACAGGGCTCTGCCCTCCCGCGGCCCTCATGGGGAAATGCGCACTGGCCTGGTCACTGCAGAGCCCAGTGGCCCTGGGTTGTCCCTTCTGTGCTCCAGAGCCCTGTGCTTCTCCCTGCTCAGCCTGGGAAGCTGATGTAAGTCAGCACTGACGTAAGTCATCTGACCCCAGGACACGAGACTAAGCCAAGGTAAGTAGCTGGGCCGTGGCCCTGGAAGACAAGGGCCTCAAATAGGGTACTGTGGGCCAGATGATGATCCAGGCTCTAGAAGCATCCATCACTGGCACCCTTCTGTCCCTTCAGAGAGAATCGTGCTCCCCAGATCCCAGCTGGCCATTACACAAAGGGGGCATAAGCTCCTTCCTTCCAGGAGCCAAGCCTCTGTCCCAGGGCCACAGCCACTCCGTAAGGAACAGCTGGGTGCTGATGTCCAGAGAGAAAGCAAAGGAGGTGGCCCTAGTGGTTCAGAAAGCACTGCTGAGAAAAGGCGTACAGTAGCGGAGATTTCAAAGAGGCAGGGAATTCCTTCTAGTAGCCAGCCTTGGGTGGGGGTGAGGGACAGGGATGGGCACAGGAGCATAAGGAGGGGACATGAGACAGAAGAGGTCGGGGGGCTGCCCACAGATCCAGGCAGACACACGGAGCTGCCCCTCTTGGTGGAGCCCAGGACTCCTGAAAGGGTTCCTCTCAAAGGAATGCCAACCAGGTTAAGTGCAGTAGCGCGGCATGGAGGCTGCACAGGTGGGCAGAGAGACCGCGCAGGCAAGCAGCAGGGGGGTGCCAAGCCAGTGCTGTGAGCAAGTCAGAGGGACGGCCAAGAGTGGGCAAGAGGACAGGGAGACCTGGGAGGCTGACAGGGATCACACCTGACCTCTGCAGAGGAGAGTCTAACTTTAATACTGTTAGAGGGCTCAATACTGTGAACCTCCTACTCAGTCCAGGCTGGCCACCTCCATCCTGTGCTGAGCACAGGACCTGGGCCAAACCAACACCCGGGCCACACTACATACATCCTGCAAGGACAGCAGATGACAGCAAGAAAGTTCTGTTCTAATTATCCCTGAAGAAGGCCAGCTGGGGAAATAGAGCTTGCAACCCACCACCTAGTCCACCTAGCAGAGGACTCTCACAACAGACCCTTCAGCCAGGGTGGGTCTGAACCAAGACTGGTGAAGGCCAGCCAGGAGGCAATGCTGAAACCCTGAGCGGCAGCAGGTCGAGCCGGATGCCTGTGGCTAGCCGGAAGTGCTGTGCCATCCCCCAGGGTGCCAGGGCAGAAGATCAAAGGACAAGAGCAGAGCCCATGGACCATCCCTCCTCCAAGCTACAGTGGAAGCTGGTGTTCTTTGTTTTGTTTTGTTTTGTTTTGTTTTGTTTTTCGAGACAGGGTTTCTCTGTGTAGCCCTGGCTGTCCTGGAAATCACTCTGTAGACCAGGCTGGCCTCAAACTCAGAAATCCACCTGCCTCTGCCTTCTGAGTGCTGGGATTAAAGCGTGAGCCACCACACCCGGCTGGAAGCTGATGTTCTACAAGCTGTCCGTTAGAGCGTGTATCAGAAGCTCATATTTACCTCTGGGGCGCCATCAGCTCCATCTTACAGATGAGAAAACGGAGGAAGAGAGAGAAAGGGATCACCAAGGGACATAGACTGTCCCAGAGCTGCCCACTGGCTCTGCCTACCTTCATTGCCTACCTTCCACCCAAGGCCAAGGGGAGCCCTGTGATATGATAACACCGGCATTTTTGGAGCACTAAGGACCAACAGCCAAGCATTCCACCGACGCAGAAACAGGCTCCACTCTTTGCTGGTCCTATACCATGAGGTACAGTTGAGTTTTGCTAGAATGGAATGGGGTGGGGGAGGGGTGGGGCTGATGACTCTCAGATGACCCCTTCCTCTGGCCACTGAGCAGATGTGGCAGACTTGCGGAGAGAATTCTCTCCCAGCTCAGGTTCTCCACAGGCCTGTCTAGTTCAGTGAGTGCTTCCTTCCTGAAGCCTGAAAAGTGACGATGTGGGCCCTCAGTGACCCCTCTGCCTCCTCAGGAGAATTAAGCTCATTCTCCAGCTAAGCTGAGCACCACCTCCTGCCCAGCAAGGGGAGAGGGAGGCTTTTTGCTTAGTATGAAATACCCCACAGCTTTGTTGTCCTGAGCTGGAGAAATGAGAGGCCGCATCGAGGGCCAGGCAGACCACCTCGTCACTAAGGATGACCCAAGCAATGGTGGGGTAGCAAGGACACACTTTCCCAGTGCAAGTCTCTGCTGGGGCTAGACACAACCATGTGTTCAAAAGGGCTGGACCCAGGTAAGGACTCAGGTGGTCAGGAAAGTCCCATGTCACCCAGCCATCTCACAGGGAGTCCAAAGACAGCAGTCACACTATGCGCAGGCACCTCTCTGTAAGGGTGTTCACATGTCCTTCAGACAGCATCAAGCTGGAGACCTTTCAAAGCCGCTTCCAACTCTCATGGTGTGGCATTTCCTCCTTCCAACGCAACCTTCTGCCTTCCCTCACCAAACAGACACCTGGTACAGGGAGCCCCAGAGCACACAGCAGTCCACAGAGTTCATGAAGGGACCTCAAAACTGAACTTCCTGCAGTGTGCTGTGTTTCACACTTCCTCTGAAACCCAGCCCTCACCACTGCCCTCTCCGCTCTCCAAGACAGTGACACATCTCACCACGGATTCAGTATCTTTCTATGTTTTATTTTCTCCCCCCACCCCAAAAGTCACTCAAATGTTAAATACTTAAATCTTAAATGTTGGGGCTGGTGAGATGGCTCAGCGGGTAAGAGCACCCGACTGCTCTTCCGAAGGTGATAAGTTCAAATCCCAGCAACCACATGGTGGCTCACAACCATCCATAAAGAGATCTGGCTCCCTCTTCTGGAGTGTCTGAAGACAGCTACAGTGCACTTACATATAATAAATAAAATAAATCTTTAAAAAAAAAAAAAATCTTAAATGTTACCTGCACACAGGCTGAGATCTCCCAAGCAAAAATAAATGGTCCATGCTCTGGGGCCCATGGGTCTGCACCACCCCTCACACCACCTGTGCGGCCACAGCTGAGAGCTGCAGAGTTCTTGGGGGGCTGTAAGGCCTCCTAGGCCGAGCCATACTATTATAGCCTCCAGTCCAAGCCTTTGAGACCTGTCTTGACCCCAAATCCAGACACCATGCCACCCTCTCCCAGAGGCTGGCCAGGGAGAACGGTGCCTGGCCTGCCCCTGTTCCAACTTCTGCTGTGTGCATGGGACCCCCTCCAGGTGGCCCCACCTGGGGCCTTGAGACAGACAGAGAAGGGGAAAGGAAAAGTTCCCTTTTTCTTAGACATCTTGGATTTCTGTCTCTTAAGTATGTATCACTTTCAGAAGCTGCTCATAAAATTTTTTTCTCTCTCATTTATTTTTGGGGCTGAGGATGGAACCCTGTGCCTCTGAGCTACACCCCAGCGTCTACATTCAGATTTATTTATTTATTTATTTATTTATTTATTTATTTATTTATTTTTAATTTATTTATTTAGGTTTTTCGAGGCAGGGTTTCTCTGTATAGCCCTGGCTGTCCTGGAACTCACTCTGTAGACCAGGCTGGCCTCAAACTCAGAAATCTGCCTGCCTCTGCCTCCTGAGTGCTGGGATTAAAGGTGTGCGCCACCACGCCCGGCTCAGAATAATTTTGTTGTTGTTGTTGCTTTGTTTACTATGTTTTATTGATAATTTTTATTTTCTGTGAGGAAAGCAAGATGCACTTGTAAATGTAAAAAGATCACAGACTTGAAAGAACCTCGGGCATCTAAGAGGGGGCAGCTCACAGAATTCCAGGTAACACAGCCAATAGAACAGGCAGCCAATACAGCAGGCAGCATTGTTGTCTAAGACCCTGACAGCACCGTTTGGGTCTTTTGTTTTGTTTTGTTTTTATTTTGCCAAGCTGGGAAAAGCCAGGGCCAAGCGGTCTGGGTTCCCCACGGAGGAACCGCCCTCCTAGCTGCCTGGCCAAGGAGCTGAGGAGCCCCCTCTCCCCACCAGCCAGGCCTGGGCTCATCTCCTTCCCACAAGTCTGGGTCCCAAGGCCTGTCCTGCTGGCTCCCCAGGCCCAGGCCAAAGAACAGGCGCCATCCCACGCCAGAATCACACTTTACCTGGCTCTTCTGAAGCACTGAAGCCACCCAGCCAAGCTCCGTACCTGCAGGGAGATGGCTGGGACCTTGATACCCTGGCTCCAGAGGCGTCCAGTCTCGCTCATGGGAAGGCTCCTTCTACCGGCTACCTAGCAAGAGTGAGTCACATCTGGGACCCACAACTTCCTGCTCAGCGGCGGCAGAGGACTAGCTAGCTAAGGCTGGGCCCTTAGCTCTGCTCAGTTCTCACTGTGGTGGCGGGGTGTGAGGAGGGCCCCTCTCCCAGTCTGCGAGCCAGCCACAGGAGTGGGGGAGCTGCCAGGCCAGGCTCCCAGCTCCAATGACTTCATGGAAATTTGAAGCTTGAAGCTGGAACAATTTTTTTTTAAAAAAAGAAAAAAATTATAAAACAAGAAGTGAAAACCTCCATTAGAAGCCCCAAGACGACAGCTTCAACCAGAGAACAGATGCATCCTTACCGAACAATGAAAGCAGACGGTCTGGCACAAGCCTGAGCCCTAGGCTCAGCCACTCCCAGACAGGTCCCTTCCCTCACCAGACTCATTCCACCATAGTGAGGTGTTGGCCTGGGGCACCCGTCTGAGAAATCACGGGTCTTTCTGCACTTCACATCTGCCCCAGTCAGGACTGGGGTAAGAGTAAGGTCCAGGCTCAGCCTTAGGATTCTGATTGCAACACAGCAGCGCCCCTGCCTCAAGACCCCCAGCGACCATGGCCATCATGAACCCAGTACACAAATCCGGCTCCCCTTCTTCCTGTGGTCACAGGGGAGGTCAGGGGTAACACAGCAACCTGCAAAGGACTGGGAGGCAATGAGCAGACAGACAGAGAGCACTGTCTGTCCTCCTGCCTGGTCCTCCGGCAGCCTTCCCTGAACCCAACCTGGAGTGCTGGGATTATTGTCTGCCTTTTCTCCAGATACCCCAACCCCATGTGAGGCCCTCAAAGCAAGGCATGGCTCCCCCTTCCCACAATATGGGGCATTCTTGGTATAGCCCCAACCTCTATCCTTCCCCTCTGTTGGCTGTCTTCCCACAGGCAGCTATATTGCCGAGAGATACATCTTCCGTGCTCCCACACCCAGAACACACTAGCCAAGTACCAGAACACGGGTAGGATTTCAGAGGCAGAGTCCCTATGCTGGGCTGTCCTGGGTGGCCTACAGGTCTGCTGTTGAGCCACACAGGACTCTGGACTGTTACAGGAGCTACAGGAGGGCCGAGAGAAGCTCACAGAGAAACCAGACATTAGCACGCCCTTCACCGCACAACTGTCGCCTAGGCCTGGTTGCTCCAAAGCAAAGAAGAAAGAGGTGTCACGGAGGAAGAGAATAGGCAAAAGTCTCTGCCACGTATATGGCTGGAAGTGACTTCGGAAGATGATACTAAGGTCACCCACAGAGCCAGCAAGGTGGCACAGTGGCCAGAGGAACCTGCTGCCAAGCCTGACACCCTGTGTCAACCCTGGAAAGCCACACGGAAGAAGGAGAAACCAACTCCCACTCCCACAGATTCTTCTCTGACCTCCACACATGCACCATGGCATCTGCATGTGAACACCACACACACACACAAACACACACACTATTACCCAGCCTGGAGTGGTGGCACACGCCTTTAATCCCAGCACTCAGGAAGCAGAGGCAGGCAGATTTCTGAGTTCGAGGCCAGTCTGGTCTACAAAGCGAGTTCCAGGACAGCCAGAGCTATAAAGAGAAACCCTGTCTCGAAAAACAAAAACAAAAACAAAACAAAACAAAACAAGATTACCAACAAACCAGTAGCAAAAAGAACTGCTGGGCCATACCTTTAATGCCAGGACTCGGGAGACAGAGGCAGGTGGATCTTTGTGAGCTCAAGGCTAGCCTGGTTTACAGAGTGAGTTCTAGGCCAGTCAGAACCACATAGAGAGATGATAGTGAGATGATCTCTCTGTGTCTCTCTCACTCTCTCTCTAACATACATACATACCAATCAATCAATCAATCAATCAATAATAATGACAATTGGTTCTATTAAAAGGCTCTGGCCAGGCGTGATGGCACATGCCTTTAATCCCAGCACTCAGGAGGCTGAGGCAGGCGGATTTCTGAGTTCAAGGCCAGCCTGGTCTATAAAGTGTGTTCTAGGACAGCCAAGGCTATACAGAGAAACCCTGTCTCGAAAAACCAAAAAAAAGAAAAAGAAAAAGAGACAGACTCCACCCAAGCATGNATTAAAAGGCTCTGGCCAGGCGTGATGGCACATGCCTTTAATCCCAGCACTCAGGAGGCTGAGGCAGGCGGATTTCTGAGTTCAAGGCCAGCCTGGTCTATAAAGTGTGTTCTAGGACAGCCAAGGCTATACAGAGAAACCCTGTCTCGAAAAACCAAAAAAAAGAAAAAGAAAAAGAGACAGACTCCACCCAAGCATGATGGGACATACTTGTAAGATACTCCGAGGACTGAGACAGGAGTATTGCTTCAGCTCAGGAGTTTCCCATCGGCCTGAGCAACATAAGCAGCATAGTGAGACCCAGTCACAAACAAACAATAATAAAAAATAAAATCCCAGCACTCGGGAGGCAGAGGCAGGCGGATTTCTGAGTTCGAGGCCAGCCTGGTCTACAGAGTGAGTTCCAGGACAGCCAGGGCTAGACAGAGAAACCCTGTCTCGAAAAAACCAAAAAAAAAAAAAAAAAACCAAAAACAAAACAAAAAAATTAAGCACATGTTTCAGCAACGATGCTGCTTAAATGATGGAAAGGTACTTAGTGCCACGAACCAGCAGAAAATGAAAAGCCACCCGGATTCGGCTGTGCCACTGGGACAGTGAGGCTTAGAAGGAGAATACCAAGTGTTGGCAAGAATGTGGCTCAGTGCCAGCTCTCGCATCCTCCTGACAGGAATGGAAACCCTTGGGACAATGCTTGGTGTGCGGATGCTTCCCCCGCGGCTCCACAGTCAGGTGCGCATCTGCTACACGGGCACAACTGGCAAACTGAAAGCAGCCCACCCTTCCAGGGACAGTGCCGAGATAAGCCAGCCTTCCTAGACCTGGCCCACACAAGCTACCCTGCAGTAAGAAGGTGGCTCGCTGATCAGAGACCACCACACAAAGACCAGAATGAGAAGCACGGTGCTCTCGGGGCAGCGCCCCGAGGGAGCCTGCAGACTGGAGGACACAATGGACCTTTTGGGGTCAGAGGGGCTCTGCCTCTCCCTCTGCTGTTGACCACACTGGTGTAACTCCTCCTCTACCCCTTCACACCAGTGTCCTTGACGGTCTGAATTACACATCTTTTTCTGATGGTCACCGATAAATGACCGTTTATTCAGGAGGCTTGGGGATGGGCGCTCTAAGACTCACAGGTCTGGACTACACCAGAGGACAAGACTTGAGTTAGACCCAATAGAAGGAGGATGCAGCCAGGATGAGAGGGGAGCCAGACCCTGACTGGAGCTTGAGAGCAGCTCCACCCCTCTGGCTGGCTCCACCCCTCTGGTAGGGAAGACCCAGGGGCCTGAGAGAGCCCTCTGCCCCATTGGTAACTCTGAAAGATGACCCCAGAAGCAGGGGAAAGAGCATGCAGAAGCTCAGTCATTGGTGAGGATCCTAACTGTGGGAGGGAGGAGAGACCCGGAAGGCTGGACATCCAGAGACGGCGGGAGATAAGTGATAACAAATTCAGCAATGCTTCCTGCTCTCCCCTGGGCCCCTGTCTATCTGTCCTTGAAGGACAAGACACCACCACCACCCCCAGGCACAGCCCTCACCCCTGAGGTCTCCTCAGCACTGACCCCTGGTGGCCCCTGTGGCCACATCTGATACTTTGCTGTGTTCTGGGCAGCACAGGAATAACTCATTAATTCCCCTACTGTGTGACCCCACCTCCTCCTCAGAGTCAGGCGGCAGGGGTGCTCAGAGGGTGCACAACAGAGCTCCAAGTAGCAACTTTCTGGGAACCCATGCCACCTCTGCCTGACTCCACAGTGTGCCGTCAACCACCCCTCTCAACCCTCCCTAGGAGTAAGGCGGGACCTTCTTATGGGAGCCAGGTCCTCAGGACCTCCAAACCCTGACCACTGGGCTCCCAAGCCTGTGAGAGTGTTCCATCTTCCCCCAACTCCCCCAGAACCCGGTGTCCTCGGGCCTGGGAAGCAGCAGACAGGCAGACTGGTTTCTGCAGGTCCCACCACTAAATCTTTCTATCCAGGGCTCCACCCAGCCTCCTCTCCAGGGCTAGACACAAAACTGACCTAGAGTCCCCAGGCTTGGAGTCAGCAGGATGAAGACAACCACACCACAAGCAGGGTACACGGATTGGAAACCCTCCGCGATGAGATCTAGGGTCCCAACTCAGGAAAAATAATCACCACACCAGGAAGGGTTTGGTCTCCACGGAAAGGGGTCCCAAGATAGGGCTGCTACCACGTGCTGGGTTGGCAGGGACAAACAAGGCACAACTGTCAGTCAGCCAAGCGACAAATGACACTGAGTGTGCGTGACCCAGTTTGTCAAACCCAGATGTGGTGCCCTGCCCCCACGGGAGAAACCCCACAGCCCCCCATTGCCTTTCAAACTCTGGGCGGCTTCTGCAGGCGTGAGGAGAGAAACCGCCTTCACTCCGTCCCATCACCTCACTGCTGCGGTCTTCCACCCCTGCCTCAGGGGTTCAGCACCCTCGAGGGACTGACCACACTCTGAGCAAACTGGCTGGAAGCTCACACCAGCCCAGTTCCTCGCCCTAGAGCAATGAAGCCTCACAGACAGAGCTTAGCTTCCATGTGTGTGACCTCACCCTAGCCGCAGCATTCCAGTGAGCCTCTGTAAAGTCAAGACAATCTTACACTTAACGGCTGAGACTGGGAGGGTTCAGTTAAAGAGACAGGCAGGGATGCTGGCTGGTGTTAGCCTCACAGTTCCAAACCCAGGAGCCTGCCTCCTGTCCACTCTCCTCATAGAGTTTACATGGCTAACCTGTGCCTTAGGATCAAGTCTCCTTTCTCAGCCCCTCAGATCCCAACATTCAGCCCAACTGCCTTTCCACCCTGTCTCCTTTAGGTTGCCATCTAACCAGGCTCCTTTCCTTCCTGGTCTACAAATTCTCTCAAGTCAGGTACGGGAAGCCTTCTTCTTGGGCCCCAGGTTCACCGCCACAGGTCCCTCCACAGAAAATTGGCAACGCTAACTTGGGCATCTCCCCAGTCCTGAGGAAAACAGCCCAAAGGTGTACTTGTGACCAGCGAGAGTCAAGGAAGGGACAGGCATGGGTGGGACTTTTAGATGGACCACTATGACTTATAGGGGAGCAAGGCTCCCATAAGGAGCTGTTCATAAGGCTTTGGGGCCTGCAAGACTCCAAGGACCTGGTATTCAGACCTGAGATATCCCTTACTCCCTTCGCAACCACTAAAAACAACAACAACAACAACAACAACAACAACAACAACAACAAAAACCAACAACAAAAAAAAAAGATTACTAAAATCACATGGCTTCTCTCTTGGATTAGCCCCTTTAGAGGAAGCCATCTTGGGAGCAGATCCCAATCCTTCTATCAGGCTTGCAGCCTCCTGGGCAGTCTGGCTACAGTCTCAGCTGACCCCAAATCAGAGCCACTAGGCCTGAAGGTCTGACCACTGAAACCAAGGGAAAGCTATTCAGTCACTACATGGCAACGGACAAGGTAACAAGTACCGTGCCTGAGAAGTGTGTCACAATGAAAGAACCTGAGAGCTACACAGAGCGGTCTTCACGGCCATCGGAGCCCCTGGGTCCAGCTGCCCGAGGCTCATACCAGAGCTCCCCCAGGTTCGATTCCAAGCAATGGTATGTCTTCTTTTCTTCCTTTACCTTGGATTGGAGCAGAGTGTCTGATGTACTTCCAAGAGACTGGTCTCTTTTCCTCTCACATGGCAGCCCTGCCTGTTCAGGAGGACCCAAAGCACCTCTAGTCTCTAGTCACCTCAGAGCCCCCACAGAAGGAGCTTTCCCTCCAATTTACAGGTCCTCGTGATGTTTCTGCCAGACTGAACTACAGCAGATTTGTCCCGAGACAGCGCAGCCCAGGCACATGGAACCCACTCTGCAGACGGCGGCAGGCTTGCCTCCAGTCCAGTGAACCCTTCCCGTCACTCCATGTGCTGGCCTGTCAGAGGTGGCTTGCCAACCTTGTGGTCCTGTCACTCCGCCTCCCTGCAGATGGATTTCTCCCTGAGGTCCGAGGGGCATTCCAATGCTTAGACTCACCTCTTCCAAACCAACTCCTCCCAGCCTGGGCTCAGGGACACACAGAGATCCCTTCCTGTCCAGGCTGGGCACATAGACAATGTTCTGGTTACGCCTTCATACCACGGGCAGACAGCAGGGTTTCCAGAGGGAAGGAACTTAGTAGGGTCACGCAAGCCATGATGAGCTAAGGAAAGCTCAAGGCTCCGAGTCACTGGTGGTCCAGGAGGGTGAACTGCTGGTGGGCATCACAGCTGCTCCAAATGCCCATCTCACTAAACAGCATGCTTTCCCAAATCCAGCCCCCCACCTCCACCCTCTAGCCACCCCCCATGGGGGCCCTGAATAGAAACATCCTACCTGCTGCTTGGCCTAGTCTCAGGAGAGGTAAGAAGAGAGCCCCACCCCCCCTGCTCTATGATCACCAGATGTTGGCCAGGCCTGAGGGACAGGGCTTTTGCAGAAGGAAGAGGGCAGCCCAGGTCACAGTATGTTGAGTAATAGCAGAGACGCCTAAGTGAACAGATGTGAAAGCAACGGCCCTGCCAGCCAAATGTCTGATTTCCCTTTGAAAGATTTGGCAGTAGGGCCCCCGCCAAGTGCCTGACCTTTCCTGTATCCAGCCCAGAGTGGCCTTGGGAGGGCAGAGAGGAAGACCCATCCCTTCCAACACAGCCCAGGAAGCAACTGGAGCAAGGAATGCAGCCCGGTGTGCACCAGGCCCTGGGTTCACACCCAGCTCCACACAGAAAAGAAAATCACACCCAGGGCCACACAGAAAAAAAAAAAAAATCACACCCAGGACCACATAGAAAAAAAATTAGAAGAAGATATTCTAGGCTTTAAAAATAATTACTGTATGTCAGCAATTAGCCTTTTTTAAAATTTATTTATTTATTTATTTATTTATTTATTTAATTAATTTAAAAGTCTCTTGCCCAGGCTGGCCTTGAACACTCTACGGTGCCAAGTGTGACCTTGAACTCCTAATCCCGTGGCCTTCCCTACCACACCCTGTTTATATTGTAGCGTGGCTAGAACTCAGAGCGTCCAGGATACTGGGAAAACATTCTACCAACTGTGAGGCGGGCAGGAGATGCGTATCTCCCACACACATGCAGCAAATGAGAAATACAGCAGTAACAAGATTCATCTGGATCTGAGCTTTTGTTTTGTTTTGTTTTTAAGATTAAAAAAAAGATTTATCTATTTTACATATGTAAACACACTGTCACTGCCTTCAGACACACCAGAAGAGGGCATCAGATCCCATTACAGATCATTACGAGCCACCATGTGGGTGCTGGAAATTGAACTCAGGACCTCTTGAAGAGCAGTCAGTGCTCTTAACCGCTGAGCTATCTCTCCAACCCTTATTTTTGCTTTTGTGAGATGGGGGTCTCATTATGTAACTCTGGCTGTCCTGAAACTCACTGTGTAGTCTAGGCTGGCCCCGAACTCCCGGAGATCCTCCTGCCTCTGCCTCTGCTCTGCCTCCTGAGCACCAGGGCACCTATAGCACAAGCAGTGGCGTCCACCTCAGGATTGGTTGTTTCCTGGTAGAGCACTTGAAAATCCCCGTAAGCACGACATGCACATTAGGAACAGTAATCATTGTACTGGGCTGTTGCTCTCTTGAATAAAGTGTCCATCTAATCAAGAAGCCTGCTGCCCCCCCCCCTGCTTACTTCTGAGTTTGATTATTTTGTACCCCACAAAGAGGTGAAAGTGGGCAGGATTTGTGCTTCTTGGCCTTTCCTGACTATTGTCAATAATAAAATGTCTTCCTTTCATAGGCTACATAGTACTTCATGGTATAACTATGTAACCATAGTAATACCATGTATCTCCACCATGTATCTGCTGATGGGACCGGAGGCTGCCTCTGTGCTTCCCAATGGTGGATGGAGTGGCTACAGACATGGGAGTGTTGACAATGTCTCTTTAGCAAACCGATTTCAAGGGTTTTGGCTACATACCCAGTGCTGGGTCATGTGTTAGCTTTGCTCCTGGTTTCTTGAGAGGCCTCCTCTCGGTTTACAGTAATGGCCGCGCTGACTCCATTCCCACCAGCACTGTACAAGGGCTTCCTATCTCCACAGACCGCCAACAGTCATCTGTCATTGTTTTGCTAATAGCCATTCTGACAAGTGTGACGTAGCCTCTCCTTGTGGTTTTGCCTGTATGCTTCCCTGATGACTAACGAGCATATCAGTATGTGTCCGTTGTCCACTGGTAGCTTCGTGTCCGTGCATGCCCTTTGCCCATTCTAAATAAGGCTCTTTAGTTTCTTGCTATTATTTTACTATCTCATATAGTTTGGACATTAACCCCTTCTTAGATGTTCACCTGGCAAATATTTCCTAGTTCACACACCATCTCTTCCCATGGCTGCCTCCTTGCCCATGCAGAAATTTTAGTCTTATGTGACCCCATAACCTGAGATTAAAATCCAGATTTCCCAGCCCCCACTTCTTTCTCTCTCTTTTTCAAGAAGTTTTGTAGTCTCAGGTTTTATGCCTCTAGACCTTTGGGCTGTGTGTGTGTGTGTGTGTGTGTGCGTGTGTATGCATGTATGTGTGGGCTCTGTGTGTGTGTGTGCGCGCGCACACGCGTGTCTTACAGCCTAATTTCATACTCTTATGGGCAAAGCCCTAGTTTTCACTGTCCGTGTCCCTTTGTGTATTTTCAGCATCTGGTTAGAACCAGCCATAATTCTCGGGCTCACTTCTGGGCGTTCCCTATCCAGTTCCATTGTGCTAGTACCATACTGTTTTAATTTCATAGGTTTTGTAGCATAGTTTAAAACCAAAATGTGGAGCATCTTCAGCCTGAGTCTTTTTACTTGAGACAGCTTTGGCTATTTGGGGTCACTTATGGTTTTAAATGAATTTTGCAGTAATTTTTTTCCTATATCTGTGAAAACTGTTGTTGACATTTTTATAGAAGCTGTACTCAATCTGTTGATCAGCTTGGGTAATTTGAACATTTCAACAGTATGAATCCTTCCAATCCATGAACATGGATTTTGGTTCGGTTTCTTTCATCAGTCCTTAATACACTTCCGGTAAAGTCTGCAGACCTTTCGTCCCCTTTATAAATGTATTGCTAAGACTCTCCTGGGCTGTGATGTTATTACCGGTGGGATTTATTTCTTCTCTGGCTAGGTCCCTGGGAGTATGTAGAATCATTGCTGATTGCGGGGTGTGTGTGGAGTCTGTACCCTGAAATTTACTGCATTCCTTTATCAGTGCGAACAGATTTGAGGGTCATGTGTGTGTGTGTGCCAGAATTATTATCTGTTTGTAAAACAGAACAGACTCCAACTTCTATGGATGAAGTGATCCGTTGTCTGGAAGGGGAAGTGTGTGGGTGGAGATGACTCGAGGCTAGCTGGGCTGTGTAGGCTGTGGGTGAGGAGTCTGTGGCGTGACCATATTCTCCTGCACATGCTCATTTGTCCATAATGAAGTGGTAAAACACATCCCCATCGGAGCTCTGGTGCCTGCTGGCTCGACCCAGTGACTATTAGCCCCTTCTACAGGTGAGGAAATGTGTGGTTCTGACAGGGACGATGGCTCAATAGGACCTCAACCAGTGTGCCTTGCTTCCAACAGGAGGGAAGACAGACTGACATAGCCTCCCCCGGCCTTCAAGACGGTCTTCCTGAAGTACAACAGGTTTCAGAGGCTCTGCCTCTCCATCACCTGTCAATCAGAGCACTATCTCCCCCCACCCCAACCCTGACCCCTGTACTGCACCTCATCTGTTGGGCTCAGATTACAGGTTCCAGTCCTAACAGCATGGCATGCCTGTCCTGGCAGAGCCCGCTCTAAGGACCTCCTCCTCCTTGCCTCAACCTCCAACCACAAATGAGCTTACCAGGCAGCAGAAAGCCCTCAGAGCCTGCAATGTCCACACCCCAGATGTAACTTAACATAAACCGATGCTTGTCTGCGGCCACTGCTGTGTCAAAAAGGGACCCATTTTAGCTTAGCCTAAAAAGGGTTTCCCACTGCATGGAAGGATATGGCTGCTGACCAGAAGGCAGAAGGTGCTCTCGCACCCACTCATCACAACTGTGGCCTGGTCATAAAACCAGTTTCCCCATCTGTCACACCCCACAGCCACCAACTAAAGCCCCTCTCCATCTTCACAGGGCCTGGTCCCTCCTCTATGAGGTAGAAACTGCAGTGCACGTGCATAGGGTCACATACACCATGCTAGTGGCCACCACTCCTGCCACAAGCTCCTCTCCTGCCTAAAGACCCTGTCCCCAGGTTGTTAGACCAGCTATGTCCAAAGCCATTCTATCCTCATTGGCAGAATGGTCCTTGAAGGAGGCCCCCAGATGTATGTGTCCCCATTTTACAGAGAATAAGCCAGAAGCTCAGAAAAGAAGTGGCTACTTCCTATGTAAGCCAAGGTAAGGCAAAAACCACAGCCTGGGCCCTCTGTAAGCACCAGCCCCACCCACCCCCGGTGAGGGCCAGGGACTAATAACCTCACATGAGTCCTATATAGGGAGACAAGTATACAGTCTGAGCTGTGGTCAGGGCCAAAGGAGAACTGGGAATACAACACTCCCCAGAACCCATGCTACTCATAGCCAGTGAAGGAAGATAGCCCCTGACTGACCAGTAAGACAGGCTGGGCTTGGGTAGGTGGCTGGGGTAGGGGTAGGGGTCCACACATAAAACTCTGGCTAGCTAAAGCAGGAATTTAAAGAGCCATTGCCACTGCGCTTAGGCAATGACCACCATGCTCCAGCTGGGCCAGTGGCACTGACCTTCTGAGTCGGCAAGAGAGAAAATGGTAGTTTTGTTTAAAGTTGTATAGCAATCGATAAACAAACAAACAAACAAACAAACAAAAACCCTGTACTGGCTGGTTTTGAATGTCAACTTGACACAGGCTGGAGTTATCACAAAGAAAGGAGCTTCAGTCGGGAAAGTGCCTCCATGAGATCCAGCTGTAAGGCATTTTCTCAATTAGTGATCAAGGGGGAAAGGCCCCTTGTGGGTGGTACCATCTCTGGGCTGGTAGTTTTGGGTTCTATAAGAGAGCAGGCTGAGCAAGCCAGGGGAAGCAAGCCAGTAAGGAACATCCCTCCATGGCTTCTGCATCAGCTCCTGCTTCCTGACCTGCTTGAGTTCCAGTCCTGACTTTCTTTGGTGATAACAGCAGTGTGGAAGTGTAAGCTGAATAAACCCTTTCCTCCCCAACTCGCTTCTCGGTCATGATGTTTTGTCCAGGAATAGAAACCCTGACTAAGGCAACCCCTAAGCCCTCCTAGTCCTACTGTGGATGCCCTGGAGTCTGCTCTGTGGACCCGAGCAAACCAAGTGACCCCTCTGGGGTTTAACGGCTGTTGACCTGCCTGCAACACTGAGAATTAAGACCTACCTCTCAAGTTATTTGGACAATGAGACAGGACATATTTGTGGTGTGTTAAAATAAGGAGAATAAAAAATTTCAGGAAAGTCTTAAAGAATTCTATCTTCTTTCTGCTGATTTTTATCACTGCCCTGTTCTCCTTATTGTCTGTCTGTATAGATCTCTTTAATAGTTGTGTGTGTATACCTGTGTGTACATGCATGTGTGAGCATATGTGTCTGTGTGCTTGTGTGTATACCTATGTGAGTGTATGTGCTTGTGTGTGTACCTGTGTGTGTGCACGCGCAAACATGTGTGTGTGCATGCACATACAAGAGAAAGTGAGAGTGTGTGTGTATATGCATCCAAGAATATGTGTGTGAGTGTGTATATGGGAGAGTGTATAAACCTGTGTGTGCATGTGAGTTTGTGTGTGAGCAGGAGAGTATATGTGTGTGTGTGTGTGTGTGTGTGTGTGTGTGTGTGTGTGTGTGTGATTTTTGTGGTGCTAGGATGGAACCCAGGGCTTGGCGCAAGCTAGACAAACTCCCCACCATCCATCACACTGCTCTTATCATAAAACATCCGTATCTCATTTCCAGAACGCTGCTGTCATAGCCTTTCCAGCCTTCTCGGTCCCAGGCTCCCAAGCTGCAGCTCACGCTCAGGTTTCTTTCCTATCTTTCAGCCGGAGCTGGTCCATGGCCTTTAATCCTTACTCTCTCCATTTTACAGACGAGAAGCCTAGCTCAGAGAGAATGCTTACCCAGGGTCACACTACAGGAAAAGAGGAGTTGGGGATTAAGCTCAAGGAGGTACCCCTCGGGGCTGCACACTTCTCTCCAGGCCTCAGCATGCCAACAGCAGCCTCTGTTGTAAGCTGGGACTGGGCTCCCTCTGCAGCAGGTGGCAGCTGTGCACAGCCATCTCCCTCAGCAGGTGGCCATTAAGAAGCACCTTTCTGTGCATGCTCCCTGGGGTCCTGCTCAGCTCCCACACTTGGCTGGCTATGGCCCTGGCCATGTGCCACCTCCTCATTCTGTGTCCCCAATTAGCCATTGGAAGATCAACACTGTCCTCAGGCAGAGAAGACTTCTACTGGGACAGAGGTACCTGTCTTTTCTTGTTTGGATGTGAGGGATATGGGGGTTGGGTGAGTACATACAAGTATATGTAAAGGTCAGAAGTCAAACATATGTGTCTACTTCTCAGATCCACCTCGTTTCTTTTTTTCCTTTCTTTTTTTGTTTAAAGATTTATTTTATTTATTATATGTAAGTACACTGTAGCTGTCTTCAGACACTCCAGAAGAGGGAGCCAGATCTTGTTACGGATGGTTGTGAGCCACCATGTGGATGCTGGGATTTGAACTTATCACCTTGTGAAGAGCAGTCGGGTGCTCTTACCCGCTGAGCCATCTCACCAGCCCCACCTTGTTTCTTAAAACATTGCCCTGGAACTCGGCAGTTAGGCAAGACTGAATGGCCAGCAAACGCCAGGGATCTGTCTCTCTCTGTCCCTCTTGTGCTGGCTTTACAAGTGTGTGTGTGACATATCACTCAGCTTTTTGGTTTGGTGTGGTGTGGTTTGTTATTGTTTTGTTTTGTTTTTTGAGTTGAGGTCTGTCAGGCAGGAGGTAGTGGAGCACACCTTTAATTCCATCACTTGGGAGACAGAGGCAGTTGAATCTCTGAGTTCAAGGCCAGCCTAGTCTACAGAGCAGAAACTTTCATGAAAAACTGAGAGGGGGTGGGGTGGGGCTCAACACAGCCCTTCCAGGTCTGGAACTCCTCTGTAGACCGGGCTGACCCAGAACACAGAGATCCACCTGCCTCTGCCACTCGAGTGTGCCACCACACCTGACCCATCCAGCTTTTCTAGTTCTCGGGATTAAACTCGGGCCATTATGTGCAAGTGCCTTGCTGACTGGGCTATCTCGGAAAGCCCTTGCCTTTTCTCTTCCTAGAACAGCAACAGCAGTTCAGGCCACTATGTTCAAGAGGCAAAAGAGGATAAATACCCCAGAGACAGTGCCTAAATTCCCAAGAGCTCCAGATCGTTTGCCTGACCCACAGACCAGCCAGGCTGATGACACCATCTCTGAAGCCAGGACCTGAAGACTTTCCAAAGCAGGCTAGAGATGCACAGCCAGAGGGGGAGAAACTCCAGAGCAAAGGCTGGGGGGTGGGGACAGGGAAGTAGACATAACTGCAGAGCATATAGGGAGGTTCAGCCTGAAGCATCTGGGAAGAACAGCGAGAGTCACTGGACTGAGCCCACACTTAATTCAGCTGCCTCGGAGGGGGACTGTGTGTCAGCACCCAGAGCCCAGTGAACAGGGCAAGGGAGTCACCCCAGAACCTAAACCAGACCCCCACTCATCCTTCTGGGTAGCAGGATGCACTGGTTCTCAAACGAAAGCTGTCCCTAACCTTGCCACCTCCATCCTTGGCCTACTGTCCCCAGGAAGGAAATCTGCCAGCCAGTTATCTCCCCATCTATGCTCTGTCCAGCCTCCTCTCAGCAGGGGACACAGCACACATCCCAGATCCTGCTCTGCATAGCTCCACAGGCGCAGACCCTCGGGCTGGGCCTTCTGTCTGTGTCCCAGGTATTTCTATTGGGACCAAAACACCTCAAGACCTCACCGTGGGGAGCTCCAGCAGATGCCCCAGCTTCATGCAAAGCCAAGTGTCACATGCCCAGGACTGCTATAGAAAGCTCACCAGAATGAACACAGAAGGAAAAAGATTGGCCTCTCCTCCCTTACTGTGACGTTTTTGAAAACACTGCCTAAGACAGATTAAATGACATTAACAAACTTCTCCAAAGATTCCTCCACAAAGATCACACTCCACAGATGAGCCAGGCTACAGTGTGGACGCAGGGGGCAAGGATGAGCTATCATGCAGTGGCCTTTGGAGGGCAGGACCACCTGAGACCAACTTAACTCACCTGCTGCTGGCTGGTAGGACCAGTAGAGTGACTGAGGTTCCTTCAAGAAGGGGACACAGACCAACTCCCTATGCCCAGCCACTAAAGAGGGGCATCCAAGATCTGAGACACAGTGCATAGAAGGTACCAGAAGGGAGAGGTGGCCAGTCAGGCATTGGGCAAGCAATATGGCCTTTCTCCCCTCAGGTGATCTCAGTCCTACTGGAGACTCTGCCTTTGGGCATGGGAGTTCGGTTCACAGGTCAGACACACCAGCATCACGTCAGAACTAGAAGAAAAGGCCAGAAGACTAGGCCTTACTCCTAGCTTCACTTGCCTTGATACTGGAATGGCCTCAGCCTTCCCCACTGTCAGTGGGGCTGCTGGGTCCAGCCTTCCCTAACTCACAGTAAATTGTTACAAGGCATGTCCAGGACCCTTTGGTATTTGAGGACTCAGCCTCCCCCAGACCTCCTCTGTAGAAGGCCCCAGAAGATAATCCACTCCCCAAATCCCAAGAACATGGAACCCCAAGATGACCCAGTACCCAAGGACCCTCTTTCTATCCAGTGCCACAGGAGATGGCTCTGAGATACCTGTCCACACAGATAATGACCCAACTCACCCAGGGGAGGCTGCCTGTCAGTCTGCATAGGCCCAGCAGCTGCTTCCGAATGGGCCTGTCTCCTCACAGATCTAGGGACTGACCTTCCTTGTCCAACCAAACTCCAAGTCACCAATGTACAAGCTGCCCTACTATGAGGCCCCTGCCACTTGTAAAAGCAGCATCCCCTCCAACAGTTCCCTCATCTGCAAGCCTAAAGCTGGCTGCCCAGCCAGTCCCCTGGGCCACTCCGCTGGCTAGACAGCCCTACTGGTTGTATCCTATCCTCCATCCAGCTTCTCAGGCTCTGGTCCTACTCTTTCTCCAGCTTTGGCTCTGGGTTGGGCCTCTTTAGGAGAGCAGCTACCCTGAGAAAGGCATCCAAGCTCCAAGCGCTAGCCAGGCACCTTGCTATTTCCTTCCGGTGAAAGGCACGCGGAGCCGGTGGGGGTCCCCACTCGGCTCACTGCGAACCCCAACCTTTTCGCAAGGTTGAGGGGCCCAGCTTTCTGATGGCTCCAGTTGGGTGATGGCTCTTCATGAGCGTGTCCCTTAGTCACTCTAACTAAGCAGATCACCTAGACCCCTAGCTAGCCCCCCAGCCACAGAGCAGATATTCCCTGACACCAAGAGCCAAGGGAGGGGTATGCGGCAACCAGCACCCCGGTGGTACAGAGCCTCGCGCCTCCCGCCTCTCCCCCGGGCTGGGAAGAAAGCTTTCAGAGGGAAAGCGCGGGTCGGAGGCGGCCTGCCTGGATCCGGCGCCTCGGTCGGAGAAGCGCGGGCCGAGCCTCCCATGACCACCCTGTGTGTCCTGTCCCGCGGGATCGGAGGCAAGGACCCCACAACCACTCCCGTCGCCCGTGCCCAGGGGCGTCCTGGCCGGCGCTCGCACTCACCTGCCGCCACCGCCGAGGGCCCGGGCGCTCTGGAGTTCCCGCCGGCGGGCGCGAGAGCCGGGGCGCCCCCAGCTGGTCACACCTACCGTGCGGGGCGCTGGCTGGAGATCTCGGAAACGTCCCCTCACGGTCCCCGGGGTAGCCGCCTCCGACCTTGTTACCTGCGGCGCTCGGTCATCTCCGGTGTCCCTGAGGCTGCAGGAGGGAGCCACGCCCGCAGCCTTAGGTCACCAGCCAGACCTCATCTCCGGGTTCCCAAAGTACCTCTCCCACGTGGTCCACGGCGCCCAGCCCATTCCCACCTCCGAGGAGTCCAGAGAGTGATGTCTCAGCGGCTTTCCTCCAGATCTCGCCTGCCCTCTGGCCACGCCCCTGTTTCTGGAAGGCTCCAGGATGCAACCAATGCTTTTCTGCTAAAGGAAGATGTTCCAACCTCAATTTCCTAGGACCGTTTGAGGCGAGAACCACCCATCCATCTGTCCTACAGGCACAACTCTACTGACCTAAAGGACAAAGCCAGCAAAATAAAGTAGGTATATAACTTCGTGGTGACCCCTATAACCTGGGGTGGGGCACCAGAGTTGGAAAGTGAAGAAAATCTACTCCGTTTCTGAGTCTGGGCAAACAAGAAGGTGCTACTCTGAGCCACCATCAAGTGGTGCTGCTCAGCAGGTCATTCAGCTGTGAACCCTTCCCAAGCCTGCTGTCCCTGCATCCTTGTGTCTGTGAAAGGCTTTCCACACTAATGGAAGTGCCCATTTGCTGTGTACTTTTTTTTTTTTTCAGAGCCAACACAGCCTTGGTGGGATCTGCATGATCCTGGAACAAAAAGAGGGGCGGAGCCTGTCTGGTCTCCTGGGACCAGGCACCCTTCTTTTTTTTTTGGGGGGGGGGTGTCGAGACAGGGTTTCTCTGTATAGCCCTGGCTGTCCTGGAACTCACTTTGTAGACCAGGCTGGCCTCAAACTCAGAAATCCGCCTGCCTCTGCCTCCCAAGTGCTGGGATTAAAGGTGTGTGCCACCATGCCCGGTCCAGGCACCCTTCTTATGGAAGAGAGAAAAGACTCCAATAGGTCACAAGTCCACTTCCCTTAGTAGCCCTGGGACCCAAGCCAGAGATGGCTCTGTTGGAACCATCTGGAAGGCATAAACTGAATTCCACTCTAGGTGACATAAGGTTCCAGCTAAGGCTCATACTGCGACCTTCTGCAAGTCTACCCAGCCTCCATGAGATTTGCCAGGCATCGCTTCTGGCATGCCACAGTGACATGGCCAAGGTGACACTTGCTATCTAGACTGGAGTCTGCTGGTTTCCTCACTGTGATGGTATGTATATGCTTGGCCCAGGGAGTGGCACTATTAGGAGTTGTGGCCTTGTTGCATGCAGTAGGTGTATCACTGTGGGCCTGAGCTTTAAGACTCTCTCACCCTAGTTGCCTGGAAGTCAGTCTTCCACTAGCAGCCTTCAGATGAAGATGTAGAGCTCTCAGCTCTGCCTGTACCATGTCTGCTTGGATGCTGCCATGATCTCATCTTGATGATAATGGACTGACCCTCTGAATCTGTAAGCCAGCCCCAGTTAAATGTTGTCCTTTTTAAGACTTGACTTGGCCATGCTGTCTGTTCACAGCAGTAAAACCCTGACTAAGGCACTCACTAAGAGCCCTGGCCCAGGTTCCCAAGAGATGAGCTCAAGATGGTGGTCAGATGGCAGCCCCCGTCAGAACCTCAGCAGCTCCAACTGTATCAACAGAAGCTGGAATACAGGGAACCCTCTTAATTGGTCCCAGAACTCTAGGGGGGGGGAGTGACTTGGTGCAGAGGTGGCATATCCTCTGGCCTTTCTAAGCAGACTGCAAGGAGCCCGTCACTCTCTCAGTAGGATAGGAATGACACTATGACTTAGGTCTCTGTCATTTTACGTCATTATCACACAGGCTTGTGACCAGTCTGACAGCAGACGGGAAATCAGAGCTAGAGAATGGGATCTCAACAGGATGCTTGCTTCAGCATATGCCGCCAACCCACATGGCACTGTCTCAATCCTTACCTCTCCTGTGGGCATCCCTATGGGACACTCTAACTCCAGTCAGTAATTATATTCAAGCAGTGACCAACACTAGAGTCTCCCAAAAGTACAGTGGAGGCAGTCACTGGGTAGGGTGGGTCTGAGTTTCTCACTCAGCACAGTGGGGCTTGGGGGGCTTGACTTCTAAGGTTTTTGTTTTTTGTTTTTTTGTTTTTTGTTTTTTGTTTTTGTTTTTTTTTTTTTTGAGACAGGGTTTCTCTGTTTAGCCCTGGCTGTCCTGGAACTCACTTTGTAGACCAGGCTGGCCTCGAACTCAGAAATCCGCCTGCCTCTGCCTCCCGAGTGCTGGGATTAAAGACTTCTAAGGTTTTTAAAAAGGCTTTTTTTTTTTAAAGAATTGTTTTTTTATGTATAGCTGACTTCAGAAGAGGGTATTGGATCCTGCTACAGATGGGTTGTGAGCCACCATGTGGTTGCTGGAAATTGGACTCAGGACCTCTGGAAGATCAAGTGCTTTTAACCAACTGCTGAGCCATCTCCCCAGCCCCTAATTAGTTCAGGTGTATGGGTGTGTTACCTGCATGTTCATCTGTATACCGAGTATGCGGTACTTGAAGAGGCCAGAAGAGGTGTCAGGCCTCCTGGAACTGCTGTGTGGGTTTTGGGAATAGAACCCTGGTCCTTTGAAAGAGCAACAAGTGCTCTTAACCACTGAGCCGTCTCTCCAGCACCTGTGTATGAGTGTTTCGCCTCATCTATGTATGTGCCTACAAAGGCCAGAAAAAGGCATCAGATCCCCTGGAGCTGAAGTTAGAATTGAGAACTGCCATGTGGGTTCTGAAAACCAAACTTAGTCTGTAAGAGCAGCAGGTGCCTTTAAGCCCTAGGCCATCACTCTAGACCATCTACCTTATTTTTTGAGTAAGGGCCCCTCAGCCAGGTGGTGATGTTGACACACGTCTTTAATCCCAGTGCTTGGGAGGCAGAGGCAGGCGGATCTCTGAGTTCGAGGCCAGCCTGGTCTACGAGGCCAGCCTGGTCTACAGAGTGAGTTCCAGGACAGCCAGAAAAACCCTGTCTCAAAAAAAAAAAAAAAATTGGGGCTGGTGAGATGGCTCAGCGGGTAAGAGCACTGACTGCTCTTCTAAAGGTCCTGAGTTCAAATCCCAGCAACCATATGGTGGCTCACAACCACCCATAATGAAATCTGATGCCATCTTCTGGGGTGTCTGAAGACAGCTACAGTGTACTCATATAAATATAATAAATAAATAAATCTTTTTAAAAAATCAAAAAAGAAGGAGAAGGAAGAGAAGGAGGAGGAGGACCTATGTGGTCTGGGGAAGCGCTATCAGGGGGCAGAAGGCTGAGTGGGGAAACCCTGTCTATGCAGGTTTTACATAATCCTCTGTGCAGCTGTTTAATAATGCAACTGCCTGGGGTTGCAGGGGGAGGGTCACCCACACGCTCATAAGTAATCCTGTGGTTTGCCGGGCTGTGCCAGACAGGGTTGTTCTTTTGGACTTGTTGTTAGCACTCTATCTGGAACAAGTAGAACTTGTTCATGTCTGGAGTCGGAGAGAAAGCCCAATGGTTAGAGTACTGGTGACTCTTGCGAAGGACTCATGATCAGTTCCCAGCATCCATATGGATCTCACAACTGTTGATGTCTTCAAATTCCATGGGATCTGACACCGTCTGCAGGCACCAGACATTCACATGGTGCATATACATACATGTAGGGAAAACACCCAAACATACCTTAAGTCTTTATTTTACATATATGAGTACAACTGTAGCTGTCTTCAGACACACCAGAAGAGGGCATCAGATCCCACGACAGATGGTTGTGCGCCACCATGTAGTTGCTGGGAATTGAACTCATGACCTCTGGAAGAGGAGTTGGTGCTCGTAACTGCTGAGCCATCTCTCCAGCCCCCATATAAATAAATCAAAAAACAAAACAAAAAGGAGAAGGAGGAGGAGGAGGAGGAGAAGAAGAAATTTGTTCACAACTTCTCAAGAAGAGTTAACCAGACACCCATAAACTCATGTTTGGGACATTTTTTTTAGGAGTCTGTGAGGCCTGTCTGGCGAAGTGAGGTACAGGAGGTGAGCCTCTGAAGGTTATATCCACTTTGATTCTAGTCTTGCCTGAGTTTTCTGCTTCCTGATCCCCACTGCCGAGTGAGCAGTTTCCTCTGCCATGCCTAGTAGACTGAAGTCACGGGCCACAACAACCCTGTCCCACTAAGTTGCTTCTGTCGGGTGCTTGGCCATAGCAAGGAGAAAAGTGGCGCGTCTGTCTTGGCAATGGGTACTGAGAAGTGGGGCTGCTGGTGTGGTAAAGCTGACCACGGGTTTCATCAGCCTTCAGACTCAGTTTCTGGAAGGGTTTGGTGCTGATGGATAAGCAAGCTGTAAGCAGAGCTTAGCGGGCCATTCTGGCAGAAGTACAGAGAGAGACCAGAATGCCAAGAGAAATGTGGACATGGGCGAACATGACCACACAGAGTGGACAAAAGACAGCTCCAAGCCCAAGAAGACACACAATGAAGCCTAAGGCTCCAGATGCCTCAGCGGCCCCCGTATCTACAACCTTGCCTCCCATGGTTCACACGGGCTATCTCTAGGCCTGTTCTACTGGGTGCCTACAAGTTTCCCCAGCAGAGCCGGGCGTGGTGGCGCACGCCTTTAATCCCAGCACTCGGGAGGCAGAGGCAGGTGGATTTCTGAGTTCGAGGCCAGCCTGGTCTACAAAGTGAGTTCCAGGACAGCCAGGGCTATACAGAGAAACCCTGTCTCGAAAACCAAAAAAAAAAAAAAAAAAGAATTCAGGTGTCTGAAGGATGTGAGCCACCAGGTGGAAGCCCCATAATGAGAAGTACCGTGTGCAACAGAGAATGTCCATATAGTAATGTTTCAGAACGTTGCAGAGAGGAGGAAATCCCAAAAGTTCTGAGAGGAAAAACAATCATGCCAATCTGGCATTCTTAAAGACACTGAAAATGATGCTTTCAGCTTCTGAGAGATGTTTCCCAGTCAGAACTCTGTATCCAGCGAAACTTCCAACTGAACACAAACGCGGAGCCCTTTCAGACGTTTACAGCCTGCATACAGGAAGGTACAGGAAGCGAGGTGGGCAGACACCCAGCCAAGACTTTACGAAGAGGGAAATCCAGGAAACGGAGCTGAGCTGTGGTGCGCACGCACAAGTGAAGGCAAGCTTCGAGGAGGAAGGGGATGTTCGGGCAAGTGAACACCTGCACTTCAAGCACACCTGCCCGAAGCCTCGGGCGACCCCGGCGACTGTGACAAAACACCTGGTGCAGCTGGCTAATTTGCAAGGTTTCACACACCCACGGAGTTTAGGCTCAGGCGCTAGACTAAAGCTTCTGGAAAAATAAAAACACTGCTTCAGGAAATCAGGGCTGAGGGTGTAGCTCGGCCGCAGAGCATGTGGGTTCCAGGTACAACACCCACGTCCCCTGCCCGACTCACTCTATCACACAGCTCGGCTGATAAGAACAGCCATTTCTTGTCATAGCGACAGTGACCACTCTACTCAGGAAACCTCTCAGAGGAGGCCCGGGCCCAGAGACTTAAGGGTATTGGGAAGTCAACACTTCATTTCAAAACCTAAAACCTGAGAAGTGGCGGAAGTGGCTCCCCTAGAAGTTGGAGGAGACATTCAGAATGCCTTGGCATCACGACAACACCTCCCCATCTCCCCCCAAGTATTTGCTTTTTTGGACCTTCTTGCCAGGGCCCAAGACCCTTGCTCTCTGCTTCACTCCAGACAGGGCTTTCCTGTCTCCTCGCCTGTGGGGACGAGGTTAAGCCTGGTACTTGGAAGCACTTGGTCTTGAAGTGGATTTTAATCTGAGAGGCCTGACACAACCCTCCTTACGCTCCTTTGAAGAGTGCTCAAGAAAAGCCACATTCCTGGCGCCCTAAGTGCAAGCTGGAGGTACGCAGCCCAAACTGAGAGGTCAATCTTCTGAAAATGGATATTCCATTTCAAGAGGCCACTTCAGCTTTTAATCAGCTCCTCCTTCCCTTTTAATGTTAACATTAAACATTAAGACATCTTTCTAGGGGTTGAAGAGATGCCTCCGTGGTTAAGAGTGCTTACTGCTCTTGAAGGGGACCTGGATTCCTAAAACCACGAGATAGATGGCTCACAACAGTCACTCCAGGTCCAGGGGATCTGATGCCCTCTTCTGGCCTCGGTGAGCATTGCATGAGCACAGTACATACACAAACCAGCCAAAGCTCACACATAAAAAATAAAATAAGAATCAAAGAAAAGAAACAAAAGAAAGAAAAGGCACCATCTACTTGTATCCATCCTTTGGGCAGTTCCTCTGAATCCCACAACTTCAAAAAGGTTTTAAATGCTTTAAATGTTACAGGCTTTAAATGTACATACAATATAAAATGAAATTAAGTCACACACACACACACACACACACACACACACACACAGAGTGTGTGTTTTACCCAGGTGGGTTATTTCAGATCCCTAGTTCCTTGGTTTTAAAATGGTCTTCTTAGACAAACAAGGAATTTAAAACATTTTACTCAAAAGGCAAAATGTTCCCAATTAAAAGCCAAAAATCTCACATCTCTAAGTTAAGCTGGTCAACCCAGACTGGCTCACTACTGAATGCCAGCAAAGAGGATTTGCAGCAGAGACTCAAGCTGCAAGACTCAAGAATGTGGCCCAAGGTCGGGCAGTGGTGGCACACGCCTTTAATCCCAGCACTCGGGAGGCAGAGGCAGGCAGATTTCTGAGTTCCAGGCCAGCCTGGTCTACAGAGTGAGTTCCAGGACAGCCAGGGCTACACAGAGAAACTCTGTCTCAATAAAAAACAAAAAACAACAACAAAAAAGAAAGAACAATGTGGCCCAAGGAGAAAAGCTTTAAACACTGCTGTGCACCAGATTGGCTTTTTTTTCCTCCCCCCAATTTAGCCTCAAAAACCACAAAGCAGCTCTGGCCCTGTCTACTTCAAATAACTGGGATCCAGTTGTTCTGGTGGGGAGCCCTTTCTCCTTACCCCCAAACCTGAAATGTAAGTTCAAGGCCAGCCTGGTCTACAGGGTGAGTTCTGGGACAGGCAGGGCTACAAAACAACAAAAGGAGGAGTGTTAACAGGCAGGTGGTAGAAAATGATCAAAGAATGGTCTTTCCCCCTCCCCTAGTGTTGCCCAAAGCAAGGCTCCTTTCCTTAAAAGTGGAAAATGGCAAAAGGACTGGGGATGACTCTGCTGCACTGTGACCTTTAAGGAAAAGAACCAAAAGACAGGCTGGGGACTGAACTCAGCTGTGGAGTGTCTGCCTACTATGCACAAGGGCCTGGCTTTGATTGCCCAGCAACCAGTTATCTGGGTGTGGTGGCTCATGTCTGGGTCCCAGCATTTGAGGGGCAGCCAAGGGAACCAAAAGTACAGGATTATATGTATATGTGTGTGTGTGTGTGTGTGTGTGTGTGTGTGTGTATATATAAAATTTCAGATCCTGGCCTTACAACAACAACAACGATGACGATAAGAAACTTCCCAATGCAACTTTGGCTGAGAAAGTAATTCTGAAGCAGGTGTGGTACACACTTATAATCCTGACACGAGGAAACAAGGCAGAAAGACCAGAGTTCAAAGTCATCCTAGTGTACATAGAAAGATCTTGTGGGATTTTTACTTTCTTAGAAAACTTGGTTCAGGGGCTGGAGAGATGGCTCAGTGGTTAAGAGCACTGACTGGTCTTGAGTTCAAATCTCAGCAACCACATGGTAGCTCACAACCATCTGTAATGGGATCAAGTGCCCTCTTCTGGTGTGTCTGAAGATAGTGACAGTGTACTAATATACATAAAATAAATCTTTTTGAAAAAAAGAAAAATACCAAAACTCTGGCTCAGGAGTGTCATTCTATCAACTTTCTAAAGCTGTGTTTAAGATATGCTGAGAGCTACGGCACTGCACGGAAGCCCACTGGTGTCTTAGTGTCAGGGCATTTACCTCAATGATTTACCAAAGCAACCGCCAGCGGCAGTACAATATACAGTAAGGACTAGCTCTGCACATGTGCAGACCACATGGGAGCTGTGGTACTGTATGACCAACTGTGATAGAGGTACTCCCACACCCCAACATGTTGATATGGGTAAATGCACAAAAATTAGCTTAGGCTACTGCCAGTATTAAAACGTAGCCCTAGGATGACTAAGCAGGACTCGGGAGTCAAAGGGAAAAAAAATCAAGACTTGATTTAGATATTTACCTGGATTTCTTCACAATGGAGCACACATATGCACAAATTCAGTGTCTAGGTAGACTGGTGGTACTACCCTGTGTTATAATGAGCACATCCTGTCATTTACTATGAGAATTCGTTCAGATACCACTGAAAAGGGTTCTAGTTTCTCCGAGCTCTCAAGGAGTGAGCAGGCGTCTGCAGGCACAGCCAGTCTATCCACAGCCGGGCCACTTGACACCAATCAGCTCGGCTTTCTCAGTGGGGTCTCAGGCAAAGGACTGCAACCTAGCCACTGCCTTGCACAATTCTAAAACCAGTCAATAACCCCGCCTCTCAGACCACCATTTCGGACCCTCCCTCCATCCAGTAGGACTGAGGTTTGGAGCCTGGACCTCCAGCATGCTGGACAAGGTGTCCATCATCCAGCCCCATCCACAGCCCTCTTCCTCACTGCTCTGTGTCTTGCTCCACCAAACCTACAGCAGAGTAATGCAGGTCCTTACAGCAGTTAAGTATAAGGAGCAAGATAAGACTGGGCATGGTGGGCATGCCTTTGATCCCAGAACTTGGGAAGTGGGTTCTTGATCAGCTAGGGCTACATAATGAGATCCAATCTCAAACCAACCAACCAAACCAACCCAACCCAACCAAAGAGCTGGGCCACTACTACAAATACCCAAAGGTTTCCAGCTTCGTCCTGGGCGTGCTGGAATGTCTCCCCCTGGCAGCATTTGTTAAGAACAAAGGAGTTTTGCCGGCAGTTCGAGCAAGGAAATGTCCACTCTGTCTAAACGCTGCCGTATTTAGAAGTTTTCTTAAGTAGCTATTCCGGTTTTACAAAGCTCATACCCACAGTTCTGAAGATAAATGAAAGCACAAAGCCTTTATTGAACTGCAGACTGTGAATAATGAGCCCCGTGGGATGGGGTGTGTGTGCGCGTAGAAGAGCAATTTATAAACTTTCAAGGCAAACAACTGACATCTTTGAAGACACTGTGAGCTTAAAAAAAAAAAAAAAAAAAGCTTCCGGGTGTGAAATTCACTATTTTCGTCACTGGTGCCTAGTCACGTGGCCTCAGGAAATATCGAGATTTCATAAACCATTTGTATCAAATCTCTTTCTGGTAAATTCCTTTAGTGCCTCTGCAGCGGAAACTAGACAACGACTGGAGAGTTGAGAGCTCAGACTTCCAGCACCTCATGAGCGTCTGCGTTGCTTAAGACTGAAGGCAATGCTAGCAAAGAAAATAAACAGAGAGCTGGTTAGGCACAAACAAGCGGACGTGGCCCGACTAAGCAAGTCTATAGGATATGCAACCAGAGAGGAGTGTGGATTCCAGTGGTCTTCCCCACTGTGTCCAAAACCAGCACCAGTCGCTACTGTTTCTCCCCCCCCTTTAACAATACACACGGAAGCAGCAGCGCTCCTTAGCAATTCGAAGTGTGGAGAGCCACAGGATGGCTGAACTTTCAAAGATTTGGAAACCTCAGTGTAATGTAACAGGGAATCTTAAAAGCCAGAGACTAAACCTAGAGACCAAGTTTCATAGTGAAAATCTAAAGAGGCTAAACTGTACAGCTGTAAATGGCATGGAACCCAGGGAAAGAGGAAAATTGAGTTTGCGCTCCAGTCCAAGAATGAGACCGACGACCCAGGTCTGGGTACTGAGGTGAGCTCCACACCCCAATGGGTACTGGCTGTAGTGCTTCTCCAAGCCCCCACCCCTACCCCAACTCAGGAGCAATCACTATGAGCCCCACCATCCCCAAAGCACTTTTAATGTAAAGTTCCTCCAGACTTTGCAACAGAGGCCCTCTCCATCAGGGAAGCTGCAGGAATACACAGCTGAGGGAGTGACAAGTGACAGGAACTTAGAAAGGAATGTCAGCCTGGCTCAGACTACAAATAAACCTATTTCCCTATTTAAAAAAAAAAAAAAAAAACCAAATGAAATGTAAAACTATCAAACAGATTCACTACATGATTTCTTGTTCCATCCCCACAAAGTCCAGGACATACTTAGGCCTCACACTCCCGGGAGAGCCAGCTGAGGCCCCCTCTGCTGCCTCTCTCTCCGCTGCCTCCTTTGGACTAGGGATTAAGGGCAAACCAAGTGGGCCTTTAGTAGGAGGTCAAATACTTACTCAAAACAAGCCTCTTATTAGAGTGAACCGAGCAATGGGTTAACTGACCAGACTGTCTTAAAGCAGGCTTCCACAGAGAAGCTCCCAGGTCTGAGCTATGTGAAATACTGAGGGAGCTCTTTTCAACTTATTCTACCCTTGATAGAGTAGCAGGAAACCACTCTGGAGCTCTTGAGATTCAGAAGAGGCAAAATGACAATATTCCCAAGGAACCCTGTTCCCAGGCGCCCCTCACCTTCTCAGCACCCCACTAGATGAACTGCTACTTCATAGAAATTAAAACTGTAACAGGCCGAGCTTACAGAGCAACCCTGACACAAGCCTCGGCTCACTAACTGTTTCCGGCGGCTGCTGCTTTCTCATTAAGACGGTTTCAAGCCAGATATGGTAGCACCCCCTTTACCTAGCACTTGGGAAGGAGAGGCAGGTGGATCTCAGGGAGTCCCAGAACAGCTAGGGCTAGAGACCCACAGATGAGCTCGCCTCAACAACTGTTTTATGGGTTTGGAGACTGCCAAGTAAACATTTTGGTATCTATCAGTGATAACTGGGGTCATCAAAAGCTTAACAATTACTTTTTTTTTTTTTTTTTTGGTTTTTCGAGACAGGGTTTCTCTGTGTAGCCCTGGCTGTCCTGGAACTCACTCTGTAGACCAGGCTGGCCTCGAACTCAGAAATCCTCCTGCCTCTGCCTCCCAAGTGCTGGGATCAAAGGCGTGCGCCACCACGCCCGGCTAACAATTACTTCTTAAAGTTAATTGTATTAGAGCCAATTCATAAGACGAAGGGAACAGAGCAGTTCTTAACTTCTCGCCAGCCAAACTCTGGGACTGCAAAAAAGAACACAGGACTCATGACGGTGGTAACTTCCAGAGAACATTCTTTGAGCCTATCCCTGGTCATCAGGAAGGTTACTCGACAAACACAGGACAGGCCACAGCATCAGGATCCCACACTGCCCATTTTCACCTTTTTTTTTCTGACTCTCTTGCCTTTCAAGCACTAACCCAGAGGCCACTCACTGTACACCATACATACTCACTGCCGCAGGACGGGATGAGAACACAGGAGACTGAAGATTCCGGAGCAAGAGACCGACCATTCCAGACGCCCTTCTCAAGCAGGGCAAAGTTACCTACGCTGTTAGTGCAGGCACTGGGGAGGTGGGGCAAGATGATCTCAAGTTTGAGGCCAGCTGAATGACAGCTGTCCTAACATCTTCCCAGTAGACAAACCCTAACTCTATCCCACAGAGAGACATCACCTTCCTATGACCCCTGGGCATTATCCATGAATTCAACAACCTAACTGTGAGAGAGGCTCCCAATGTAAACCAAAGTAAAATGTTGTCCAAATGGGACAAATATATAATGTGGTCAGCTGCTTGAAGATCAGAGAGAGCATACATGAAGGCCAAAAACCTAGGGCTGCAGTAATAACACAGCAGTCAAGAGTTCTTGCTGCTCTACTAAGGAAACCATGCTCAGCTCCTAGCACCCACAAGGTGGTACAAACAGCTGCCACTCTAGCTCCAGGGCATCCACCATGTTCTTCTGGTCTCCCTGGGCTTCTGCACATATATAGGGTGCACATAAAGCCATGCAGATAGTCACATATACATATAATCTCCTAAAAATGATTTTAAAAGTTGAAGATTCTATAGAATGAAAGACTTGAAAACTAAGTGTAGAATCCTCAAACAAAAGCAGTTTAAGAGTAGGGAAGGACCATCCAGGGCACACTGTAACTCCAGCAAAGAGAAACTTTCTTTCAGATGGAGGGTCCTTCCTGTGGCTCCTTCTCCAGGCCACCAGCACTGCGGCTACACAGTAATAGTTAACTGCTCCTTAGGGCAGATACACAAGTGTGACCACCAGATAAACGTCACCACAGGAGGCAATGTTTGTAAACAAATTCCCCTCTATGAATACCCAGGAATACCAGAGATCCATGGGTACCCAAGGACCAACCAGAATGGTTAAGATACGTTTCAGAGACAGCTACAAAAATCTTCATCCACAGTATTGAAATTCAAGACAGATGGGAGTCAGATACAAAAGATACAATGTACAGAACAAATGAGCAGGCAAACTAAAAGTTCTTGAAAGTATTTTACTTCAGATTGAAAAATGAACAGCTTGCACGCTGCTCATTCCAGATACACAGTATTCACGAATACAATGCTGGTCATCTGGGGGAAATGTATACACACCTCAATTCTCCTTCATGCTTTTTCTTTTAGAAAGATACTGTTTACCAAAAAGAAACATCAGCAGTACAGGAAAAACTATTTTCCCAATAAATTTACGAAAACCTAAGATTCCCAATGGAATCAAGATTATCTTCCCGCTACCACCACCTTAATATAATCACATGCTTATTGGGCACTAATATCCCACCTAAGAGTACATTTACTTTCAACAATGAGGGTGATTCTTTAAAAAAAACTTCAGTGTGGGAAATGTAACACAGATCTCTGCAGGTGTTAAGTGTCTGAAATAGGCAGCTAATACTGGATTTAATATTATTTTATAAATAATTGTTCCCTTAGCAGTAAACATAAGTCTACACATTCACAAGCCCTACAAAATAAATACTGTGATTATGCACAATATGTTATGACAAACTAGTTTCAAAACAACAAAACTTCAACATCTTGATAAAAATTCTGATCAGAATAAAATGTGACTCTAAAATTGAGAACAGTCAAAATAACATCACATTTAAAATCTTCCACAGTTTACACAGTGCTGTGAGTTTCCAGTTGTGGAACACATTTTTTTTTTCCCATTGTAAATTAAAATATGAACATATTGAAAATTGTTAATTTCAGTGATGACACCGGTTTTGGTCTTACTTTATAGCATTATTCTCATTATAAAAAGTTGCACTAAGTGTCCATTAATGGTCTGATTGGTCTTCAGTATTTCCTAAGTGTATAGAAAAGAAATGCCTAAATGCCAACAGTACTTCACACATACACATATAAAAGAATCCCATCTCAGAAATGGCCATACACACACTGATGCTAGACACGAGGGCTTTCCCCGCCAAGACCACTCTGCTGACAAGCGAGTGAGCAGAGCATGTACAATGCACTGTGTTAAGTACCCCACCCGAGTCTCAAAACTCAGCTGGCGATGAGTAACAGGATTACACGCCTGCGCTTGTAGCTGACCACAGACAAGGTTACAGGATGATTAAAACAAGCCAGTGTTTACAAAGTTTTAATTAAAGACAGCAATTCCATTAAAGGAGAGGATAAAGAATGGGATGACAAGAAGTATTTGGTCTTAATAAGGCAATACAAAATCGATCCATTATCAAAGACCATTTAATTTTTAAAGATCGACAATACCAAAAGCATAAAGTGGAGTATAAGAAAATAGTTTTTTATAAGTATGATTTAATTAAAGCTGTTTACAGTTAATCTCTCCCACAGTAGTAAGCAGGAACCTAGAAAGAATGAGAGGACGCCACAAGCACATGAGACGCAGGGTCAGAGGAACCAGCATGCGAGCGAATGAGGGCGTGGAGCTGGAGGTCAGCCGCACTGTGACAGAACAGCCCAGGCCCAGGGAGGCCTTTCGTTTCCTTTGAGGAAGAAGAGGAGGGAGGGGAAGAAAAGACTGCTAGGAAACACACACAAGCCCTGCTAAGGCCCAGCGCCCAGGAAGACAACAGCACTGGAGAGCAGGTGTGCTCATTCTGAGAGACAACTAGAGGTTGGTCAGTGTATACACAAGTACATAGTACATTTTTCTCTTTTTTACAAAATAAAATAAACATCATTTGCCACCATAAACCTTTTCTTTAGAGAGGAAAGAATTTCAAAGCAGGTCACAAGGGTTCTATGAAGTCATTTCAATGCTGAAGAAAACAGACAGGACCAGAGCTAATCACTTCCCTGCATGTGTTAAGACTGACGACAACTCAATTATTCTTCAAACTAATCCTGAGAAAAAAATCTGTTTACAATTCAAATAGTAATGTTATGTAAAAAGTATTAACAAATCCACTATTACAAATATCAATTTCCTATATGGTCTTCTATATATACACACAATAAAATGGCAAATATATGCAAAATTATTTTTTAAAAAAAAAACATGCACAAATCCCTTTCCCTCTCGGAATCTGACTTCCTATGAGATGCTCCTGCTGACCTGCCCACCCATCTCCTTGAGACTGCTCTCTCTTCCTGTCAGCTATCCACACTGAGCACTATCCCCTATAACTCTGCATAAAGCCAATGAGAAATATATTTATTTTACATTCAAGCTTTAAATCTTAAAATGACCCTGTTGTAGCACATGACTTATCACATAAGCAGCCTTTTCCCCCTTTTTTGCTTGCTTTTTGTTTTTGCAGTTGTCAGTCTTCATGATCCATTCCGTGGCGAGCTGGGAAAAAAACGCAGTTGCTAAATCAACGTCTGAACAGTGTGAGGCTCCTGTCGTCCCAGGAGTCCCTGTGCAACTGTCCTGAGCACGAGATCATTGCACACAGAAGACAGTCCGTCGCAGAGCGCCGACTATCTACAAAGCTCTGAGAGGGGCGCGTCCCTCTTGTGTCTCCTCTTTTTGCCATGGTAATACTGAGTATTGGATTTGCCTTGATGCTGTTTGCTTGTCATCAAGGCACCATGGCTGGTTTGAGCTGTACCTTGGAAGCCTTTGCTGGAAGAACGGAAGAGCCTTGCTGATCCATGCTGCAGAAGAAGAAAGTAGTGAGAAACAGAGCAGAGCTGCCCACTGGCAAACTGCATGCAGGGCTTCTACCAGACCAGAAAGGGGCAGGCATGCACTTAACATGGTCCCCAACTGCCAACTCCCACACGTGCCATTCTGAGTGAGTCCCACACTGTCACCCTGGCCAATCTGGACCTTCCTTCCTATGCAGTTCAAGCTGGCCTCAAACACTCAGAGATCTGCCTACCTCCCCCTCTCAAGTGCTAGGATTAAAGAGGTGTGCCATCGCACCCAGCTATCACAGACTGTTCTAGAGGCTAGAGAGAGAGGACTAACAGGAGTGAACTCTATAGCTCCCCTTCCTGACAGCATGTGCACAACATGAAAGCTTCCTCAAGGATCCTACTGCTCACACAACATGCTAAGGAGCACTACCGGAGGAGGTCATGCGACCTAAGTAGTTTAGAGGCAGGTCAGGAGCAGTGGCTGCTTCTTTCCTGCTCCCAATGACAGCTCTTGTGGCTCCTACTGGCACCAGTCTCTGGTTAGCCCTGCCCCTCCCTGCATCTGCATTTGGTGCCCATGCTAAGACTGTGGAGGTACTGTGGACCGGGAGAGTCAAATCACAACTTCCAACAGGAGAGACCTTTTCCTATGGTCCCTGCTACATTTGAGGTTGGGAAAGAAAATTTTTACCACAGATCAGTTTCAAAAGCTTCTTCTCTTGCCTGATTCGTTATTCATGGCAAATTAGTAATACTAGTTGGCAACTAAAAATACTTAAGTAAGTCAAAGCTGATGTTAATCAACTGAACCTGTCTCTCAGCTACCTGGTAATTGTCCTCAGCAACAAGTATCAAATAAGAAAAAAGGACTCACTGCTTCTAGGGATGCTGCAGACATTCCATGCCAGTGTACTTCAAGCACAGCCACAGAGACCACTCATCAGCTTGCTCTACACTCAGCTACATCCTCAGCCCCAAGGCTCAACGGGCTTGGCTAGCTCTAAGATCTATGTCACCATGCTACAACCTTATCTTAAAGGGAGCTTCAGGACATCTGGTTTGACAAAACAGTTCATTCTTTAAGTGGAACAACTGCACATGGAAGAAATTCTAACTATATGATGTTTAATACATGCTAAACTTTTTTTTTGTTTTGTTTTTGTTTTTTGAGACAGGGTTTCTCTGTGTAGCCCTGGCTGTCCTTGAACTCAGAAATCTACCTGCCTCTGCCTCCCGGGTGCTGGGACTAAAGGCGTGTGCCACCACGCCCAGCTGCTAAACATTTTCTAATTGTTCTATAATTATTAACATAGTATTCATTTAAATTTATTCATTATAAATTTAAACGGTAGACTATTTTGGTCATCATTTTATAGAAAAGGGAGGTACATAACTAAGTCTGTCCAGCAGATGAGAAAGTAAAACAGAGGGGACAGATGGACTGTTCCAGGCCACACTTCCCACTGCTGACAACAGGAAGGAACACACCTGAGCCCGGGCTAGTCAACAGGACACTATCTATGCTGCCACTTTATGATTTCTGCTTTCTCAGGCTATGTTTCATTATTTATTCTTCCAATAATAGTATGAGACAATAATTGAAATTTAATTCTAATTGAATAAGTTTATGTGGTTTTCAATCTATAAAAAAAAAACTGTTATCTGATCTGTCCAACAGTATGTACAACAAAATAATGTATTTTCTCAATACTTTAGAAAGTGCTGAGAAAATTTACCCGTGTGAAATATTAGTGTTTAGTAGAGGCATGAGAATGTGTGGGTCTGATGGAGCTTATAAACATGGAAAGAAGCAACAAATACTGTGGAAATTTTAAGTTAAGTTTATCAACTCTAATAAATACGGATAGGTTATTCATACTTGTTATAAATGCTTTAATAAATACACATTTTAAAATTAGAAGTGGAAAAAGAACTTCTAACTATCTGAAACTGAACTCTAAGAGTGACAAGCACAGATTGTACCCACCTGGGATTTGTTGGTGTTGTTGGGTGTGTTGGTGGTTTGAGTGCTCTGCATTTTCCCAACTGCCTGAGAGACCTCCACGGAGACGTCCTGTGAGCCTACCCGGGGGGCAGTGGGTGGACGGCAGAGCAGCTGTTTGGGGGCTTTGCATGGCGTTGCATCAGAATCCTAACACAAGTCACATGGGTAAAGCAATATATTAGTAATTTTCATATTCAGAACTCAGACGGGCAACAATTTCGGCTAGAATCAATCAAATGCAAGATGTCAGGTTCAAGGGGCACAAGTGAGTGTCTAGGACAGGGATGCTTGTTTCTAAGCTCCATCTGCTTTCTTGGCTGCTTTATGCTGGTACACTTCCTGACATGTCAGCATCATAGCTAAACTCTTGTTTTCAAGGCAGTCTCTACCAGGGACATCTAGCTTAGCATTCATTCCATCTCCCAAAGCACCACTCCAGAACCCACAGACGCAAGGATCCAGTACATCAATATTTATGACTCCATAACAATATGTCATCCTATCATTATATAGAAAATCGTTTCTTTCTTTCCTCCTTTTTCTTTGAGACACAGTCTCATTTAATGCAGGCTGGGCTCTAACTCACTATGCAACAGAGCATGTCTTTAACTCCTGCTCCTGATTCTCCTGCTTCCACCCTCCCTATTATTGGGATTATAGGTATGCACCACCAAGCCTGATTTATGCAGTGCAGAGGACTAAACCCAGGGCACATGCTAGTACCTCCAAGACCCTAATAGGACATTTTGCAATCACATATTAAAGTCAAAATTCAAAGGAAAGACAAATCTACCTTAAACTTTAAGTAGACTCAAATTTTTTACAACAAAATTTTAATGTGAGATGTTATTCATCATAATAGAGACAGGAAGTAGACCAAAGGTTATGGGAAAGAGGAGCTGGGAGAGGTTACTAAATAACATGGATATTGCGGGGAGGGTAGGGGGATTGAGACACCATCTCTCTATATGGCCCTGATGCAGGACTGTCTCCCTCTGCCTCCCAAGTGCCAGGACTGAAGGCATGTGCTACCATGCCTAGCTGGAAATATCCTTAAATTAAGAGTGAAAGTAGCTGTGTAATACTGAATACATTAGAAACTCAAAACTGAGCCTTTAATCCTAGCACTTGGGAGGCAGAAGCAGTTGATTCTGAGTTTGAGGCCAGCCTAGTCTACATAGTGAGTTCCAGAAAACACACATACACACACCCCCCTAGAATTACAGGAGTTACAGGCAGTTGAGAGCTGCCTGACATCATTGCTGGGAACTCTGAATTATACTTTTATTAAATGAACTTTCTGATATGCAAATTTTATCAATTATCAATTCAATTAGGAATCTCAAAAACAAGGAAAAAAAAAAAAAGCTTAAGAAAGTGAAAGCAGCCGGGCAGAGGTGGCAGGCAGATTTCTGAGTTCGAGGCCAGCCTGGTCTACAAAGTGAGTTCCAGGACAGCCAGAGCTACACAGAGAAACTCTGTCTCGAAAAAACAAAAACAAAAAAACAAAAAACAAACAAAAAAAGAAAAGAAAAAAGAAAAAGAAAGAAAGTGAATGCTGCCTTACAAATATCACAGGTCTATGAACCCCTACATGGAAAACGAATATGTGATGTAGAAAATCCTTTACAAGGACAAGGGTGCCCTCTGGAGGCAAGACTGGGGACTGCGGGTTAGGAGGCATCTCTTGGAATGAGAGGACATTCTTTTACTAGAGCTCTGAGTGACATAAAACTTAGTGAGGGGGCTGGTGAGATGGCTCAGCGGGTAAGAGCACCCGACTGCTCTTCTGAAGGTGATAAGTTCAAATTCCAGCATCCACATGGTGGCTCACAACCATCCGTAACGAGATCTGGCACCCTCTTCTGGAGTGTCTGAAGACAGCTACAGTGTATTTACATATAATTAAAAAAAAAAAAAAAAAAACTTAGTGAGGAATAAAGAATAAGCAAGTCATCTAAATCCAGGATGCATACTATGGAGGCTGGGGTGAAGTATGATTCCTGCCATCTTTGAAACAGATCAAAGAGGAAGAGGAGCTACGGAACAGAGGGTTAGGAATATAATAAGCAGGTCAATGCTAATGGAGCATGGAATGCTACAGCCATCACTGAGGGGTTCTACCTTCACTAGATTTTCAATTTTCTTAAAAAAAAAAAAAAAAAAAAAAGTTGGGGAAAAATTACAAGAATGAAAGGTGTTGGAAATCTCCCTGGTGCCTCTGAGGGCCCTCCAAAGAGCAGGCTGGGGCAGCGTGTGTCATACTTACGACGTCACTAGAGCTGGACTGCGTGGCAGAGGAGGAGGACACTGGACCTGATGAAGAGTTTGAAGAGTGTTTACTAAGAGATTCCGAGGCTTTACTTCTACATTTTCCAAGGGCTTCATTTTCTTCAGACAGATTATTATTACATTTATCTAACTGCTGAGTATCTACTATCAAGGTAACACCATTTCCTGAAAAAGTGGCAAAAGATTGGAAAACGTTTCTTCCCATTAAATACACAAAACATAGAAAAAGCCTCTAAGACCCAGTCCACTATCAAGGAGAAGGTCTTACCGTTGCATGATGGCTCGGGCCTATTTTGCAAGCCCCACTGTTTTGATATCCAATCTCTATACGTGGCAACTTCATCCGTCACTCTAATTATTCTACCTAATATGCTGCACAGGTTAAAAAAACAAAAGAGGTGTACATTAAATTGAAGATAAGAACCACTCTCAACACACAGGCTGGCCTGGGCTAGACTTTTACCTCTCAGTTTCATTGTTGGGATAATACTTTGCAATCGGCGATACTGCATGACTCAATACCACATAGGCATAATCAAAGGCCTGTTTCACCTGCATGGCCCCATAGGAACTCCTTCCAACATCATTACCTTTAAAAGAAATGGATACGAAGACAAGTAAACCTGGCTGCTGGTTAATATGAACGAAGGCTGATGAAGCCTTGCCCAGGAACAATGGTGATAGCTGCTCATGGGAGAACTATCATGAGTGGGCTGCCAGCCTTGGAAGACCTGCACAGTGCTTTGCTATGGTACACCCACCCACTGCCTGCATACAACTTTAGCCCAGCAAGGATTCTCCTATCACATATACAAACAAACAGCTGACTATTTTCTCCTCGGAATAAAGCCAAGCTACATTGAAAACAGTAAGGAAGGAAGGGTGCTGCCTGCCTGTTCTTTGTCTGTATTAGTTATGAACATACGTCTCCCCATCATAAGCAAATACATTTAACGTTGTGAAAGTGAGGCAGAAACTTGCACTCCGTTCACTCTCAAGCCACTCCCAAAGCTAGAACCATACAGAGAGGGCACACAAAAAGAAAGAACCACGCAGAACACGAGTAAGAGCGGTCTCCTGGAGCTTTTCTGCCTATGCTCACTACTGTCTGAGGACTTCCACCTTTCCTCCTTTCTTTTTTTTTTTTTTTTTAAAGATTTATTTTATGTATGTGAGTACACTGCCACTGACTTCAGACACATCAGAAGAGGGCATCAGATCCCATTACAGATGGTTGTGAGAAACCATGTGGTTGCTGGGAATTGAACTCGGGACCCCTGGAAGAGCATTCAGTGCTCTTAACCACTGAGCCATCTCTCCAGCCCCCATCTTACCTCATTAAAGCCCTGCTGACAACTAGCTGGAAATACCAGCCCATAGGAGGAGAGATGGCTGCAAACCCACCCCACAGTGAATTCCTCTCTGCTTGGCTTTGAAAGTCAAGTGGACACTACCCCAACTTATGTGGAAGTCTAGCAGGTGGTATTTTCTGGAGTATGTGTCTCTTTTAGTATGATAAGAATATTTTGAACACATGTTACTTAGAAATAAGCATTTTTTCATCTAAACAGAGTAAAGCATGCGTGGACTGTGGTGCCCCCTCTGAAGCCTACAATCACCTAAGCTCAGTACCTGGTTGTAAAGGATCTTCGATATAAAGCATTGACGGCCGGTAGCCATCAAGCATATTTTTCTGTACTTCATCTTTGGCCACATAGGAACCACCATCCTTTATCCGGATGCCAGTCTTTAAGTAATTGAAGTGCCGTCCATATAATTCAAAAAACTCTATTAAGAGAACACCATAGTTTGTATTGGGGATGCAGGCATCTTCCCTGGGATGTAACTAAAACAGAAAAAAAAGGAAGAAATGATTTTGGATTTTCTCTGTTATGAAGGAGGGGGTATAAGTGAGATCCCAACTTCTATGAGCACTCACTATTATCATCATCGTGATTTTGTACCAGTTCACAGCTATACTGATGCTACAAAAACCATGCAATGCACCATGGGTATAGACCAGGCAGGTAAGGCTGAGTGTGAACCACATCAGGGAATCCATCTCACTCAGCAGTCTGGTTACTGGCAACCATTGCCAAACAGGCAAAACTAGAACTCTTATCCAAAGAACATGTCTCAATTATAGCTGAACTTACATGGATAATTGCTTTAAATGTATTCTTATTTCTGGTGTGTGTTTGTATACATGCATATCAAAGACAATAGTTGATGAGAGGTGTCTTCCTAAATCACTGCCCATAATATAATATATATATTTGGTTATCAACATAGGGTCTCACTATGTAGTTCTAGCTGTTCTGGAATTCACTATGTAGACCAGGCTGGCCTTGAACTCACAGAGATCTGCCTGCCACAACATCTGACCACCACACTTGTTGTTGTTTTAGATAACAGTGCTAAGGAATGGAACCTAGACTTTATGCAAGTTAGGCAAGTGAAAGAGTGTCTGTCACTGAAGTACTAAACCCAGTGGGTTAGATTGGCGGGTCAGCTAGCCCCAGAGATACTCTTGTCTCTGACTCTCCAGTGCTTGCGACTATAAGCACCTGCTGCTGCATCCAGCTTGTTAGTGGGCTTCAGTGATCCAAACTCGATTCTCATGCTTGCAATGGCAATACTTTACTGACTGATTGAGCCATTTCCCAGTCCCTCTATGTGCCACTGTGTGTGTGTGTGTGAGAGTGTGTGTGTGTGTGTGTGTGTGTGTGTAAAATGGCAAGTACTTTACTGATTGAGCCATTTCCCAGTCCCTCTGTGTGCTGCTGCTATGTGTGCAAGTTTGTATATGTGTGTGCGTGTGCGTGCCTGTGCGAGCTTGAGTATATATGTGTATATATATGTTCATGTGGTGTGTGTATTTGTATGTACAAATGCATGTCTAAGTGTAAGTACAGAGGCATGCAGGAGCCAAAGGTCTTCTGCTGACATCAGCTGTCTTCCATAATCACTTTCCATCTGAAATAAGGTCTTTTACTGAACCCAGAGCTTGCTGACTGACCAGTGAGCTCCAGACAGCCCTGTGTTTTTGGCTGTTATTGCATTCACATTTACAGAAACCAGGCCAAACATTACATGTTAACATACCTAGTGAAGTCTCAATCTCTCTCCTAGGAATGTTTAATGTTAATTTGCTAAACTATATAGAAGGTGCCCAGTTTAAGGAGAAGTGCTGTAAAAATTCCTGATTTAAATCTTCTCCCCAAATGTCCCTGCAAGTAGTTTATGTTTTTCCAGTGCACACTGACATAGCACCCACACAGTGCACACTGACATAGCACCCACACAACTTACCTGAAGGAAACTGACTGCCATTAAAAAGAGACTATAAGAACCAATTCCACCTGTAAATACTTCATTAAGGTCCCTCTGTAATAAGAACTGTTTCAATACTAAAACCAAGTATGGCAATACAGGATATTTCTGAAAGAGAAATGAAATTACATTTTCAATGAATTCCTATATTTTAATAGCCCAAAGCATCACCAGGGGCATAAATTGGTCCTTATAATACAAAATTTGGTAGATATATGTAATATATTCAATTTTCAAAGTCACCTTTCTATGTAATAAAAGGCTTTCTACTCATGATGACGTAAATAATGGTGGCCACATGCTGTCTGAACAGACATACTAACCATCTAACCATATTATTATGATCACAGAAATGGTCTCTTCAAACAGACAACAGAAATAGCACAAAGGTCAAAGCACCTCAACATTAAGGCACTAATCCAGTAAGAAAGCCAAGAAATCATTTGTGTGTGGCTTTCCACTGTACAGCAAGGTCCCCCAATCCATTCTGCAGCTACCGGAGCACACACGGTCTTACCTGCTATCATCCAGTGAACAGATCACCACCCCAGGCCTGCTCTTCCTACTTTACAGAAGACGGGTCAGGGCTCTTAGAGCTGACAGATATAACCCTCCAGAACTGTTAATGCTCCAGGCACAGAACACAAGGCCTCCTACAGTGGATGGCCATGGCTTTTCATGTCATCTTCTATTGTTTGTTAGTAAGCAAACAATTTGGAACATCTAGTTTCTTTTTATGAAAAGCTATACACATATACATAACCCCTGCAAAAAAGATATTTTTCTTTTTCTATCTTCTACATTCTTTCATGCCTGACAGGGAAAGGGAAGCGAGGTCCAGCAGGCAGAAGCCACAGTAGGACACAACTATGACCCCAGCAACCCTAGATACTGTGCTGGAAAGATGAAAAGCTTGATGCCAACCCCATAGTGAGACTCTTCCTCAAAATAACAAGCAAAAGGCGGGGCAGTGGTGGCACACGCCTTTAATCCCAGCATGTGGGAGGCAGAGGCAGGAGGATCTCTGTGAGTTCAAGGCCAACCCGGTCTACAGAGTTAGTTCCAGGACAGCCAGGGCTACACAAGAAATCCTGTTTGAAAAACTAAAAACAAAAAACAAAACCAAAATACAAAAACTGAAATATCTAAAAACTAGAGAACTACTTAAGAGTGGTGACTGCATTGAACAGAATGCTTTCAGCTCT